>JAOQMP010000004.1:20225258-20247162 GCA_027563575.1 Erythroxylum pedicellare
GATGCATTATAAATTAAGTAAAAGTTTGTTTGTGGAAAAATTATATAAACAACTGAATTTTAATTTCAATAGAATTAAAATTATCATATGAATGGACATACATAAGAAAAGTAAAAGTACAATCGCATCTCCAAAATACAAATGAATCTGGAAGTTTGGCTTCTGTGTTTATCTTTGCATTTTGTCACATTTCGCATATTTTGAAGTGAGGTTTGGTTCATACCAGTCTTCAAGAGCATGTTGGAATCTTATGAAAAAATTTGAAACTTCTAAAATATGGTAGAATCTTATGAAAGATCATGAAAGCTTCTAGAACATGGTAAAAGCTTACGGAAGACCTTGGAGACTTCTGAAACCTGGTATGAAAGACCATGAAAGCTTCTAGAACATGGTAAAAGCTTATGGAAGACCTTGGAGACTTCTGAAACCTGGTAGAAGCCTATGGAAGCTTGTGGAAGTTATGGAACATTGTGGAATATTATAAAAACTTGTAGAATGTTGTAGATAAGTATACATTGTACATGCAACATGTAGAGTAGTGTATAGAATTCTATAATGTTAATGTAGACCATTAGATTAAGTAGATCTTAACCGTCCATTCCAAGTAGGAACTAGTATATATGTATCCCTTAAGGGTTGCCACATTTGTAACAAAGAACATAGAACACCATGAGCATTATAGTATCCTTAAGAGAGTTCTTTAATAAAAGTATCTTCACATTATCCCACATTCCTTCTTCTTTTTAGCAAAGTGTTTTGTGTAACAGACTGACTTAAGAATGAGAGAGTACTCAACTTCCGAACAAGCGTTAGTAAAAGTCCAAGCCCATTATACTTTGGATTGGAACCTGGGGCTTCATAAGCACATTTCCCAAAAATAAGGATTCGTTTTGACTAGAATAAATGTTACTTAATTTTTTGACAATAATACAACACTAAGATATTATCTAATATAAAAAATTCGAGTCAGATTAAAGTAGAATTACGAAAATTCAATGAACTTACTTTATAGAAAAAGAACTGTTGTAATACAAGAAAATTAACTAAGTTCGATATAGGTATAGCACATACATCTTAAGTAATTTTTTAAAACTTGTACAACTCAACTTAAAATGTTGTATTTGTTTAATCATAATAATAAAGATTAACAAAATTAGCATTTTTAACTTGAATTATATACACTTTAAAATTTTAATCGTTTAATTAAAAATTTTAAAAATTATAAAAGATATGCACTTTTGAATTTAGAATAAATTACAATAAATTTAACTTAATTTTATAATATTAATTAGAACCATTAAAAATAGTAATTCCATAATCAAACTTCTAATTAATTAACTTTAATGTTTGCATGTTCTAACATTCAAACCCTTACAAGGGATTTAACTAGGCTCATTGGGGGAGAAGCATGTTCTGGTGGGGAATTAATATAAACCATAATGAAGGAAATTGCCAAAAACTTAAGACGCTTGGTCATAGATATTCTCCGGGCGCAAATTACAAATTTAAGCCTCGTTTAGTTCTAATTATATTTTTTGTTGTGATTTTTAGTTTTAGTTTCTATTTTTTATTAAAAAAACAAAAAAATGGTTATGAATGTACTTGAAAATAATAATTAAATATATGAATGTACTTGAAAATATGGAAAGAATTTTGAATCATTCTAAATCTCAACAGGTGTATTAATAAAGGATAGTGAAGTAATGACTCTTTTTGTAAGACAATTAACTAGACATATGACTTTACGAAAGTACTTCGAAATTGTCCAGGTCGAATTTTAAAGTGTTTTGCATTGACTCTAGTTGTCTCACTATGCCCTATAGTCCTCAAGAAAATTGCTACTTATTCCTCCACAGTTAAATGGCTTGTTGTCTTTAAGTTTCCTAAACTCTTCAGCTCATAACATAAGCTCAAGAAGATTGTCTTTCTCATTCTTAAATTTTTATAAATCCTTTTAAGATTCCTATTCAAAAGTTCTAATATCCAATTATGACCTGATAGAGAAGAAGTTTTACATGGTTGCTTTTGTAAATGAAAATATTTGTTTTCTCCCCCACCTAGAGAAATGATGATTACCTTCTTCAATTCATCATCAGAATCTGATTCAAAATATGATAAGGAATCCATGTATCTACAATGTCAATATTAAATAATTAATAAAACATTCAGTCAAAGGTTTAATCAAATATAGACAAGACATTCATACAAAATATATACTTAAAATATTCATACAAAATATTGACTTAACATTAAGTCAAACATTATATAGAACACAAACTTAAAATGTTCAAATTATGGAATAGTGCTTAATATAAAAATATCAAATTAATAAGAATTTGATATGCAATAACATGAAAATATAACTAAAGTGACATAATCCAATCCAGTTTCCTTGCATCTGTCATCTTCATAAAAATATTTAATAGAAAAATAATAATATGAATAAGTTTCGTAATTATTCCACTGTATTCATAATCATATCCTACCTTAATGTCCTAACAATAGTATCAGAGCCGACTTTAATTCTTTAACTTGATTAAAATTATTTGATTATTATTGATCTTGAATTATAGAATTGAAATTGCAAAAGTTGCAAATCCTTAAATTTTAATTACAAAATCTATTATTATATTTGAAGTTTTCACTTGCCAAAATTGGGAATTTTGGTATTCAATAAGATTGAAGCCACAATGTTGAATTTGAATAATTCATACTGTGTAATATGAAATCAAAATATACATCAATGATTTCTAAAAATTCAATTAAGACTTAAAATATGGAAATAAAGTTTCCAACACCCTAAAGACAATTATTAATCTTTATTTTAGTTCAAGCAATACACATCCCTCCTACATAATTTGGGTTTTTGAAACCAGCAACCACCTAATTAGGTTGAGTTTTGGTTATGACTACCTTAATTGAATGAGTAATTAGTTTTAGGTTTTATGGTTACTGTGGTGGTTAGTGATGGCAATATAATGAGTTACTGGCGATTATGGTGGAATGAGGAGCCAGTTTTGTTGAATTTCTATGAGATGGGGATGGAAGGTGCTAATAGGTGTAAATAATACTATGTTTTGCTAGATTTTTAAGTGTAATTTTAAGTATTTCTTAGATGATTATAATATGTATAGGCTTAGAATTATGTTATTGTTAATGTTTGCATGTATCCTAAATGTTTGTTTGGTTTAGAGCAAGAATTGGATCTTAATTTTTATGTTTCAAGAAATGTTTGATGTGATTGTGAGTATTGAAAATCAAGAAATTGAACAATGAAGAAGATGGAGGAGACTTGATGTACACAATTAAGCACGATCATGAAAAAGGTTGAACAACAGGAGCACGATCATGACATGGTGTCACGATCGTAATAGAGGCTTTTCCACTCACAAGTTTTTTTTGTGTTTTCAAGGTTTAGGTGTCACAATCGCGACAAAGGCTTTTCCACTCATGAGTTTTTTTTTTGTGATTTGAAGGTTTAGGGTTATTTTTGAAATCGAATGCAGTGGGGGATCCTAAACATAACCTAGAACCTAAATGCACAATTTAAGAACAATTAAAAAAAAAAAGAGGCAACATGCATTCATCAAATTGAATCAAATGGAGAGATCAAGAGAAGTATTAGGAAATTCCAACATTTTAGATTAAGGTGTCAAACAGTTTTTCTCTTTTCCTATTTTTTAGTCATCCTTGATGTGTAATCTGATTTCTTTTATGTTATCACGTCTATGGATTTCTAAACTCATATTAGGAATTATTCTGGATTTATTTTGTGATTTGGATATTTATAATAATTTTCATGCATAAACTTGACAAAAATCAAGAGAGTGAGTCAAAATAATCAGTGTTAGGTTATACAACAAGAGTTGGCAATTTAATAGACCCAGACTTATCAAAATTAACGATTAACTAAAGAGAGTTCTTGCTTGTGAAATTAATTATCTATTAGATAACTTTAGATCTAATTTAAGATGTTAGGAATAGTTTTGTGAATTGAGAGATTACAAATCTTGAAATTTCAAATTCAATTAGAGTTAATTGATTAGATCTTAAGAGAGAGTAATCAATAAATTAGGAAATCTAGGATCAAACACATAAGTTGAATTGACAAGATTAAGGAAACAAAATAAGGAAAGAATATTTCCTAAATATTCAATCTTAATCAAAAACTAATTTTTATTGGCAATTCACTTATTATTCGATTAATTTTTTCGTTTATTAATTGTTTTAATTTATGTTATTTATTTCTATTCAGATCAATTTCTCAATACACCACAAGAAAATTAGTAATTAGCTACAAAAAATTGCTAACAGAAAATCACGTTCCGTTAGTAAAATTGTCGGGAAATTTTTTACTTTGCGAAGGGAAAAATATCCGTCAGTAAATATGGAGGAAAATTATCTCGGCAAATTTTCTAATGGATTATAGCGATGGTAGAAAATTCTTATCGGTAAAAAAGGCGAGAATGCTTGGTGAAATAAATAAGTTTTGGGTCTACCGATAAAATAAATTTCTATTGATAAATTCAGTTAGTAAATTTTAAAGGTAAACGTCATCATTTGCTTCAGTGTCAACGATTTTAACACCAAACGATATCATTTTTGTTTAACCTAAAACTACCGCAACCCCTTTCCCCCTCCTCCATCGCATTTGCCTATCTTTTTTTTCTCTCTTCTGTCATCGTCGTCCTCGTCATCCCACTGTTCTCATCGTCCCACCGTGCATCCTCATCATGCCATCGTCCTCGACGTCCTAGCATCCTCATGTCTGTTGCTACCGAAGGCCCCCTCCCCCATCTCTCTTGCCACTACACGACCTCGTCGTCCTCGTTGCATTTGCTTTAGGTACTGCTACTGAATTTTATCTACCTACTGCATACTGCGTATTATATTCTGATTTTTTTTACTCTGATGTATTTAAATTTAATTTGATATGTGAATTTTGGAATGATAATGTTATAAATGTTTAGTGTCATATATGGTTGTGTTTTTAAGTTACTTTCTTTATTCAATAGGGAGTAAATATCATAAAAATAAAGAAAATTTTGCCAAAATTTTTGTAAATTGTGGGTCACTTATAACATTTTATTCTTATGTAGGAAAAGTCTATAGGCAAGAACCCTACACCACGTCAGCTCTTTTTGCACACTCACACTAAGAAGCATGACGGTGTGACCTTCATCAACACCAGATGTAGAGAACTAAATGTATGGAAAATTTATGCTTTAATATTAATGCTTAATAATTATCACTTATTAAAATAAACATTGCCTTCTGATATGACCAAATTCAACAAAGCATTCAACGACAGTCTTAGCAATATGAAGATATTGATGAGAGTCAAACATATCTCCATGCAGTGGGTAGTAGGGACCGTCGTGGAAGAATCTTCAATTTAGGTTCATTTGCAAACACATGTTATTTGCAATCCTCCACATCTAATACAACAACATCTAGTAGGCTGTCTACATCCAATGAAGTCCATGAGCTTCAGAGTACAGTATAAGCACTGGCAACTCAGTTGCAACAATCGATAGAATACATAGTCCAACTCCGTAATGAGATAGATGAGTTGAAGGGGAAGGCTAGCACCTTACCGAAACATTCAAAGCATCCGCATTCACCAAATGAATAGCGTAGTTATAGTCATTTTGTAAGAATTAAATACTTTTTATTGTAGATAATAATTTTTTATTATCAATTAAGATAATTTTTACTTTATATCATCAATCAACTTTCTCATCATCACACCCAGTTCAAAGTCCCACAATGAAGCGGGGTCTGGGGAGGTCTGATAGTACGTAGCCTTATCCCTACATAGTAGAGAGACTATTTCCAATAGACCCATATGTAGATGCAACAATAAAAGAGTAATAAAATTATTACTTAAAAAAACATGTTATAACCAAGAAAATAAAACCCTTGTCTTATAAAGGAAGTCACGTACGACAAAATAAGCGGGGTAGTATGTGAAGCAATAGGAAAAGACTGATAGTTTTTTTTTTACAGTATCAGACTTGTCAGGGGGCTCGAAAAAGCTAACGAGGATAGTGAATACGTGATTAACTAAAGTAGTACCAGAAACAGCTTCTATACAATGTGCCCTCGCTATCTAGTTCAGTAAATCAAAACACCCAGTCCATATTTGTAGAAGAAGTCAAGGGAAATATTCAGAAAAAAAATGAGAAAAAAGAAGAATGTAACTGACCTTGGTTGCAACCTCAACCGAAATCTAAACCACGAGCTTCATACCTTACAGATGACATGGGAAAGATAATTTAACAAACACTACAAACTATAAATAACAACATATAATTGCTCAGAATTGAAATACCAAAAGTAAATACAAGGTAGGCAGGAGTTGCCACCCTTACCTCCACTTTCTATTTTAACAAATTTAATGTAAAAATAAATTAAAATATTATTAAGAAGTAATTGATAACTGTATAAATTATACATCAATCATAAGATTATCAAATAAAATTAAAAATGTAGGGAAAATTTTAAAAAATATTATCAATAAATTTACCGATAGAAAAAAGACCACCAAAATTTGTCAGTAAAATGTAGTGAATTTACCAACGAAGCACTAAGATCCATCTGTAAAGTTAGTTGTGAATTTATCGACGGATTCCGTCACTAAATTTACCAACCGAAACGAACCTTCTGTCGCTAAATTTACTGATAGCACAAAAATCACCGTCACTAAATGTAACGATGGAATAGAAAACATCTATCAGTAAATTAATGATGGAAAATTTGCACTTCGTCGCTAATTATTACCTACGATTGTTTATCTGACAACTTATTCTATTGATAAATTCCATCGCTAACTTAGCTTGCCGATGAAAAACCTTCACATTTTGTCGGTAATTTCCGTCTCTAAATCTCATTTTTCTTGTTGTGATACCTTAGATAAAGTTAGGTTCAAATTGTTAACTATTACATAATCTTCGTGAGAACAATAACCTCTTATACTACAAGATTCGATTCGTATGCTTACCGGTGTTTGAGGGTTTTGTTGTATATAAAACTTGCTCTGCAGGTGCCACTGAAAGAGTTGCACAATGGTAGTGACTCCATACTATCGCGCAAGCAGCTTCGAGCTGTGGTGTGATGTTGATGACAGCGGCGGTTACTAGAGATGTTGATGACAGCGGCGGTTACTAGAGGATCTGGTGACGAAAGCTACACTGGCGCCATAAAGGAGGTGCAATAGAAGTTGCTAGTGGCACGAGGACTGAAGAAGGTAAGGAGACACAGTAGCTACAAGACACTAATGGTAATTGATTGTAAGACACTACTAGTTGCAAACCAAGGTCAAAAGCAATTGGCGACAACAGCTGCTGAACACCTATCAACGACATCGCTAGAGAAGTAAGGCAATGGTTGTAGACATGATGTGGCTACTGTTTGGGTATCTAAGGTTTCTTATAGAAGAAGTTTAGGCGTCAGGTTAAGGTGTCTTGCGGTTACAATAAGGATATTTAGCTACTGGAATAAGTATTCCAAAGCTAGTTTTAGATTGCTTGGTAACAAAGGTTAGTATAATCTAATTCTAAATAAAATCATAATTAAAACAAACTAACCCTTATTAAAAACACTTTTATTCCAATAAGAATTTAAAAGTATTTTAAATTCACAATCAATTCAAAAGTTAAAGTAATTATTTTCTTTAATTTGATTAAGATTAATAATTATATTTATTCCAAATTAAATTTTTAAAAGGTAGTTTCTAAATTTAGAATTAACTATTTTTAATTAGATTGAAATTAATTAATTAGATTCTTTACAATTAAAAAAGTATCTTCTTAAGTAATTAAGAAAGGAGTTTCTTAACTAAATTTATTTATTTCAATTTGATTGAGATAAATTAAATATATTGTTTTATTTATTTAGAGAACTATTGTTATATTTATTAAGGAATATGTTCTTTATTTGTGAATTTTATTTAGAGAACTATTGTTATATTTATTTTCATGTATTATTTGAGAAAAATGAGCATTCTTTAGTAATTTTGAAAATTAATTTTCTTATTTATTAAAGAAAGATTTTCTAATTAATTAAGAAATCAATATTTAAATAAATAATATAAAGGACTTTCCTAATTGAATTTTAAAATGTTTTATTTAATGTTGAAATTAATTTCTTTTAATATTAGAAAATATTTTTCTCATTAAGAAAAATAATTTCTAATTAAATTAGAAATGAATTTCCAATTAGACTATATTTCTTACTTGTTGAATTTTTAAAATGGAGTTTTTCTAAATTATAATGAGGAAGAAGAGTAATTTATTGAATTATGTTTTTAATTAAATTTTGTTAAAGGAGTAGATAATTGAAATAATTTCCAATTGAATTTGAAAATTGTTTTCTAATTAAATTAAAATTCTATTTGAAATAAGAATTCAATTTAATTAGGAATCAATAGTTTTAAATGATCTAAGGAGTTGAAAATATTATTTTATATTATAAAGCTCAATAACTAGAATTAAACAAAGCGTGATATTCTATACATATAAATTGATTATGAGTGCATAAATTCCATGCTTTATATATATATATATATGTATTGAATGCATGCTAAATTATATGTTTTATATGTATAACATTTTACATGCAATTTTATGTTTAATGGGAAAAATAAAATTAAATCTCTCATTAAATTATTAAGCGCATGTTGAGAACATAATTTTTACCTTTTATTTTTATAAGAATAAACTATAGCTCTGTTTATTGTTAGGCTTGTTGAACAAACTCAGGGCCGCTTTATCCCGAATATGTTAGTTTTATAACAATATGTCATATTTAATTACATTTATGTGATTTGGATGAGTAAACTCATGATCATATAAATTTAGAAGTAAGGTTAGGAATAACATAGAAGATATGTTTTGACAAGAATTGTCACCTAATGAATCTAAAAGTCACATAAGATGTGATTGATAAATTTGTTATCTACCTAAGTTAAGTTTAGTTAATTTATTGAGGAAACTCAAGATTAACTAAATTTGAGTAGGATCCTAGCCTACTAGAGAGATTAGAGTAATATTTTCAAATATTAGTAAGGGTTATTATTTTGAATAAAATAGTACGATTAACCAAATACATTATCAAAGTCTAGATCTTATTTGGTAGTCATGACATATAATCAATACCTACTTTTCTTATAATTATATTTTGTTTTGAGTCAAATTTACCTTATTTAGAACAGTTGATACTCAATTAGTGAACAAAATACTTGGACATAGGTTATGTTTGAGTAGAGTTTTCAAAGTTAGATGGAAAAGTTGTATATCCATTATGAATTTTGCTATTAATCCTCGTTGAGGATTTAGTGATAAATTTTTATGAACATGTCATCATATATATGAAAAAAATGTTTTAATATTTTGAGCTAACTAATGTCTGATAAACTTTGATGACAATATGTACAATGTATGTCAATATTATGATAACAAGGTGCAAAAGGTTGCATGAAGTAGAGATGAAATGTATAGTACCTTGATGAAATTGTTTCACTCAATTTAGCATATTGAAAGCATAAATATGGAATACAATCAATGTCTTTGCTATAGTATGATAATATTTTTCATTAGAAGAAAAATAATTGCACGAATTTTCTTGCTTATATTTGATATGTTAAAATTCAGATATATTTATAATTCATACTTATGAGTATTTGATACTAAATTTAGATTCATCATTAATATAATGCTCAAGGTATGATAAGAAATACATTGCTGAGCAAAAATGGTTTATCCAAATTTATACAAATAGTTTGTATGTATTCGATAAGGTAGGCTTATGCTTAATATAAGCAGCAAGAATACAAAGTTGAATAACCGAGGTTATCCTTTTATTCCATATAAGTTAATTCATCATAATGAGAATCATAAAGTTACATATAAGGATATTTGTATCTTTTTAATTATGAATTGTACGAAACTTGTGAAACATATAAAGTTGAAGAAAATCAAATCAACCAAAGGACGATAATGGTATTGAATTATTAAATCTTATACATGTGATTTGTTGGATATAATAAAAATTCATAAAAGGATATTACTTTCTATTAGAATATTAATGATTTTATGTGATATATTCATATGTATTAAATAAAATAATGATTTGCAATCTTGAAAAGTTCAAAGTATTTAAATCTAAGTACAAACTAAACATTAATAATGATGACACACTTTGATGAGATCGATGCGGCGAGATATAAATTTTTCAGTTATCCATAGGGAATGAGAATCTCTAGTGAATACCTCTACAGTTGAAATCCATAAAAGCAATTTTTTATATAAAGAGGAATATACAATAGAAGATATTATATTATGTAATATTTATTTCTTTTATAACCATGCCTAGCACTACATCTTATCTTCAGTAGTTCTGATTAAATCAATTAGTAAGGTTTCGTATTAGATATGACACATTAAGACTTTGAAAGAGTCAAAGTTAATGACTTAGGTATATGATACTTAATTAAAGCATATATTATCCATTAATTTTAGAACTAATAATAAAAGGTTATAAGATATACAAAAGGTTGAATATAATCTTACTGACCTATTGAACAAATTATTTGTTTTAATGAATACTTACAAGGTGTTTGGCTCGCCTGCTAAAATAGATAAGGAATGAAATGGTAATCCTTTAGGAATAGAATAGATGAGGAATGGAATAAAATTGGTATTATTTAGTTTGGTTTATTCTTAAGAATTTCTAATGATAATGTAATGTCAATGTTTGGTTTAGAAACGTAAATTTGAAATGATAAAGGAATAGCTAACAAAAATATAAAAATATCCATTATAATTCCCACTAACTACATTATAGTCCCTATTAACTATTTATTATTATTATTTTCTTATTATTATAATAATAATTATTAGTGTTATGATGATGATGATGATGATGATGATGATGATGATGATGATTATTATTACTACTACTACTACTACTACTACTACTACTACTACTACTACTACTACTAGTATTACTATTACTATTACTATTACTATTACTATTACTATTACTATTACTATTATTATTAGTATTATTATTGTTGTTGTTGTTGTTGTTGTTGTTATTATTATTATTATTATTATTATTATTATATAAATAATGATAGGGGGCTGATGAGTTAAGTAATTCCCAAACTCAAGGAATATATAAGGAGTTTGAATTATATAGTTTGTATAGTTTCTTCAACCAAACAAGGGCATAACCTATTACCAAGAATAGATCAAGAATGAATTAGTGATTCTAGTCAACCAAACACTCTGTTGGAGAAGAATAGTTCTTATGATAAGTAGTAGGAATAGGATGAAATTTGAAAAGTTCAAATATAATGACAATACATCCAATTTGAACTAGTGTCTCTGTTGATACATTTGATGTATAGTTGAAAGGCTACGAGACGTTGAAAGATTCACTTTTATTATCAATTTAAAGAGTTTGTTTTGGAGATGACTGTGAATTTATCATATCTATAAGAAGGTTAATGGGATTATAGTTGCCCTCTTCAGAAAGAGTGTGTAGATGTATATTACTCACAGAAAGAACAATAATTTGTATTTTCAATTATCGAAAACATAATTGTCCAAAAACAATTCATATTAGATATCAAAAGGTAATAACTTAATTCTAGGAATTAGATCAGTAGAGATAGATTGGAAGTTGATTACCTATTCTACTCCAAGCATGTAAATAATGCACTAAATTTTTTTAGTATTTGAGATATCTAACACTTTTGAAGTATTGAAAATATCTATTATTCTATATAAGAGTTAATATTTGAGTTTGAGTTTATAAGGGTATTAGCTTTAGAATCAAATTCTATTTAAGGTATATTTTATTTAGAACAATATTATTTAGATATTGGAAAGGTTCTAATGTATCATTAATTGATAATAAAGATAAAATACATTTATCATTTAAAGAAAATGATAATTTGGATTAAAAGCTCTTTAATGAACTTGATATAGTTCCTTGCATTATTTAAACAAAACATATCATAGAACATTAGAATCGTTGGGCATGTAAAAGGAGTTAAGGTCTCATCAAAGATCTAATTATGTATTTAGGCAATCTCTCTTAATTATGATGATAATTGAGAAGAAAAATGATAAGATTTAAGCAAGTACTCACTATAGAGAATCTTGTAAAATTCTCACTAAACCATTGTCTCAATAGTAGCATAATTGTCATATAGAAATATGGTATAAGATATTTAAACAATTAGCTTATTGCAAGTAGAGATTGTTGGTTTATACCCTACAGTCAACCAATTGGTTATAGTTTAGTGATATAATTATTTATAGGCATTATTTATCTTTTGTATATAAATATACATTTAAATGTATATGATAAAGTCTATCGATAGGATAAATGAACATTGCAAATAAAATTATGATGAGATTCATATTGCATATATGTATTATCCCCAAATTGTTCCTATTCTTTGTTCAATTGAGATTGGATGTTAATTACGCTTAAAAGACTAGCCCATGTTATATCTATTCCTTATAAAGAAAGTAATCAATCTTATAGAATAAAGTATGAAAATACTTAAACAAATGTATTAGTGCTTATTAAAGAACAAGGTCACTAAACTGACCTTATATGAGAATTCCATTTGAAACATTACTTGCATGTCTATAGAAATCTCATTGTGATTATTGTATAAGTGATCATTTGACTTGAGATTACTAAAGTTATCTCATATAAGAATTACAATATTTTGATTCTATAGATAACCTATCCAAATTGTATGAAAGTCGTTGAGTGATAGGATTCATCAGTCTAAAGTAATTAAAGAGAATGTTTCATTATTCTTGATTAATATTGATTCGAATAATCATTGGCTAAGATAGAATGACACTTTGAAAAAAAAATTCAAATGTGATTAATTGATCAATCGATAATGGTGAAGAACTAATATGATTGGACTCAACTATAGTAGACAGTAATTACATACTCCATATTGAATAAAAATACTGTACAATGAAATAATTGAATTATACAAAAAATTATGCATAAAAAAGTCAATCAAAACTACTTTGATATTCCTAGATATTTGAGTAATTATGACGCATTATTAGAAACCAATATTGATCTAAGGATATAAATTGTTTAATTAGATAATTGAAGAAAAATTAAAGGAGTTTAATTTACCTAATCCTATACATAATTTAGGGTTATAATTTATATCCATTGCTAACATATTTGAGAACCTAATGAGCCTCACATAAATAATGAGTTGAAGAGAAAAATGTATTTTAATCAAATTTAGATTTAATTGTAAAATTTGAGAAACTTTATGATTAAATCTAAGATATTTAAAAAAATATCAATATAAAATATTAGATGTTATTTGAGCATAATTGATATTTAATTTAATTAATTATAATTCTAATTAAATTTTAATTGAAATTAGATTTTCATTTTAATTAAATTAATAAAATGCCTAAAGTCTATTATAAATAGGCTTAGGTTCTAAGGGAGCTAGTAGTCCTGGCTTAACCCTCTCTATAATAGTTGTAGAGTTATCTTAATATATTATGTAGATATTGTTAGAGGCCAAACACTTCTGTAACTATAGTGATTGAAATGAGCCAATTTTAAAAATGATTTGAAAAAAATGACAAGAAAAAGCTTAAGCTTCATAATAAGATACGAATTAAGATTTATACTTTATTATAATTTTTACGTTACTCATGGTATAAAATTTCAAGTGACCTTAGATTTCGGCAATCATACGAAAATTTTCTTAATTATACCGCTGCATGTAGGATCGGACCTAGTCTTGATTTTCCAACGTCTAACATTTACAGCTAAATGTAAGTTAGACTTTAAAATTTCGTTATGCTCAAATTTAACCCTATATAAATGGAAATTTTAATAGAGGCGTGACTTCGTCAGTTATCTGCCACATTATTGCTGACGTGAAAGAAAATAATAATACTTTATCTTTAAAATAGGCGACAATGCACGTGGCACATAGCTAACCATACTAAAAAAAAATAAAAATGTTGTAATTAATAAAATTATAATCTCTCTCAGGTTTTTAGTTAACTCACAGTTTAAGCTCACAAAAGCACGTAGAATCTAGGTGATCATTGGGTCAAGCCACAACAACCGCCTCATTTACTGCTGGATTAGTGCACAATATCAACTCCGCTTCCATCGACACTGCTAATTTTCTCAGCTTTGGACTGGCACCCCCGTCTCAAGTGTAAAACCAACCATCAGATTTCATTGCCTTAGATGTGCCTTCTAGGTGGTTGAAGTAACCCAACATCACACACACACCTCCTCACAAAACAAACTCGTAAAAAGTTGACTCATCTCATTCCACGCTCTCTCCTGATCATGTCCATCTCTATAAACCCTGCAACTTTCATTCCTTGTCTTAACTTGAGCCTCGCTCTCTCTTGCACTGGGAAATGATTTTATTTTCGCTTCTAGGCACACGACACCACAAGTCTCGATGTTTCGGTCAAACCATAGCTATGACTCACTTCCGGAACAACACTGCCGCTGGGGAAGGAGCACTGGCGATCAAAATAGGAACTAGGTTGTGGACGGTTACAGAGCTTTGAGTTGGGCTTGTTCACATTGTTACATAATTCATGGTTAGGGTGATAAAATAAATTAGGATTAAGGATTTATTTGGGTTATATAATTCAAATTAAAGATAAAAATAAAATTAAGAAAATAATTATAATATTTACATGTGAAACAAAAGAAAAGTTAAATGATATCTTTATTTTTATTTATTTTACGTCAATAATTATCATTAGTATTTATAATTTTTATTATCACTAATTCTTTCGTCTGAGCTTTTCAATCATTTAACCTTGCAGTAAATGTCCACCCCAACTCATTCGCCACAAACACAGAAGAAAGAAGAAATATTTAGAGCTCTTCTGGGCTGTCCAAATTATCCAAAACCAATTAACATACGGATACGGTATTAGAAAAAAGAGCTTAAAAAATATCAAGAATTTCCAGTACGAAGCCATTGCAGAGAGGACACTTTCCCCTTTGCACCCAAATCTCCCTGGAACAGAGCCTGCAAAATGTATGACCGCAGGGGATAAACGCCGCACCTTTACGCCTCACCATGCACACGCAACATGTCAGCTCCACCTCCACCCCTCTCACAACCTCTTTCTCCTCGTCCTCGTAAGTTCCCACGACATACCTCGACGCTTCAAACCCCATCTGCCTATCAATCTCAGTCTCCTCCAGCAAATCCATCAACGACATTCTCACCGGTTCCGCCTCTTCTCTGCCACCCTCCTCCCTCGCCGACAACACCCTTTCCTCACCCAAACGCCGCCTCCTGTCCTCTTCGTTCTCCGACCTGTTCCGCGATAGCTGCGATCCGAAACTTCTAGACACGGGGTCGTCCACCACCGACTGGATGTTTGGTTCCCCGGTATTTTCTTCCGGGGAGTTCGGCGCTGCTGCAAATCTTCCCGAGCTCCGGTCAGTCACGTACGGCCCCGAACTCGAAGAAACATTGGAGTTATCATCACCATCCCCGTGATGGTTCTGGTCCGACACAGTAGTGAAACGCACTGAATTGGGACGAGACAGGAAGGATCTTGAAACATTATTATTGTTGACAAGGATATCGGGGGCTGGAACTGGGACCAAGGAGTTCCAGGCGGCGCTGGCACGCTTAAAGCGGAGACGATCTCTAAAGGCCTTCCAGCTCTTCTTGTCCTTGTGTCCAAACAACGATCCGTGAGGCTCTTCGTTGCGTATTATGTCTAAAAGGGTTCGGTTCACTTGCGTTACTGTTGGACCCATTTCAGCAGAGGCTCTGTTGTCTAACTTTAATACTGCGCCCATGGTCAGCCCTACTCGCCGGTTGTCGACTGCGGACATGGAGATGTGATCCAAGAGGGAGGTTCTCCGGCGAACTGTGTGGCCCCCGCTACCACCAGTACTACCTTCCATCAAAAGTCAAAATTGCAAATTCCGAGGTGACAACGAAGAAGAACTACAAATATAATAATAATAGTAACAGTTACGGTAACAAATTATAGGATTGGAAACAGCTCTTGATTTCTGGGAAAAAAAAATAGACACTATTTTGAAAACCTTTGACGGAAGTGGTTTGAAAATATCTAATTTGAGAAGAAACAATCGTTAACAGATCTAGACCCAAAACCAAAATTACGAAATGGAGATGACAAAAAAGAAAAATGGAACTGGTTGCTAAGACTGAGAATGGACATATCGTCCGAAAAACATAACAGCAGTTAATGATTCCATCACGAGAGACGAGAAGTGTATCCTCATTATTTAAAACTAAAGGGAGAAAGAACATCATGCCAGTCTGCGAGTCTGTTTGTTTTGGTTTTTCCTTTGTAAAAAAAAAAAAAAAAGAGAAAAAGAACAAAGATAAGAGCTGCGGATCAACCAACCAAGCATTCAGGAGTTCCCACTTCTAATCCCAAAACAGCGGTCTTTGTTTTCCACAAGAACATCTCCAATCCAATGTTTTGGAGATAGGGGGAGGGGAAAAGATGATAAGCCCTTGCCCCTTGTTTACGTCTTTACCAATTTTGTCCCTTCCACTTCTGCTTTGTTTTTATATTCATTCGTTGCTATGTCCGAAGCATAAGACTTTGTTTCTTTTTGTCATTCTTGCATAAAATTGTGCACTTCTTAATCTTAGTTTGTGTAAGAAACTGTTGAGCCTTAACTTCTAGGTGACGTGGACGAACAAAACAGCTAGTTCGCCTATATCTAAGTCAACTCAATCAAAATAACCATTTTTTGTAAAACAATCATATTTTAGGGAAAATAAAAATTGCAAAATATTCTTCTCTCGTATGAAAAAGGCAATGCATAGAAATAAAGTTATAATTTGGATAGAGTTTTATTCTAAGAAAAACTCTAACAAACTCCTATATTTATCTCGTCTAATGCATTATAAATTTTTGTATATTTATTCTGTTTAACATATTATATTTATTCTTATATATTTATCCAATCTAACAAACTATTTTTATCTTTGTATATTATTCAAATCAACAAATTACCTCCACAATCTCACTAGAGTTGGAGCATAAATATCTAACACGCCCAACTTGTTAGTCACATTATAAAACGCCCTTTTTGAAACTGCCTTTAAGTACATCAACTAATTAATCTTCAAACTTGACATATAAAAACTGAATAATTTTTTAATCTAATTTTTTCTTGATGAAATGTCTGTCAATTTCAACATGTTTGGTATAATCATGTTATACAAGATTTTGTGCAATCTTATAACAACCGTATTATCAAAATAAAGATTCATAAATTTTGTATGCTCAATCCCCAAATCTAATATAACATGCTTAAGTCATAATAATTCACATATTCTATAAGTCATACCTAGAAACTCATATTCTACCCTTGACCTTGCAACAATCTTTTGTTTCTTGTTTCTCTAAGTTATAAGATTTCCTTCCACAAAATTAAAATGGCCATATGCAAATTTTCTAGTTATTTAATCACTTGCCCCGTATTCGTGTATCCTTCAATGTAGGAAACACTATTCTTTGAGAAAACAAACCTTTTTTTGGAGAGCCTTTCAAGATTTGGTATATTGCATCCATGCGTTCTTCACTTGACTAATGCATAAATTAACTAACAACACTCACTGCATATGCTATATCCGATCTAGTGTGAGACAGATAAATTACTATATCCAACCTAGTGTGAGACAGATAAATTAACCTTTCAACCAACTGTTGATAGCACCTATATATGTTGGAATTTGATTTGAGAAAATTCCAAGCTTATGATTCATTTCCATAGGAGTTTCAAGTGGTTTGCAGGAAAGCATTCCAGTTTCAATCAAAAGGTCAAGTACGTATTTTCTTTACGAAAAAGAAATTCCTTGATTTGTCCTTACTATCTCAATACTTAGGAAGTATTTAAGTTGTCCTAGGCACTTCATTTCAAATTCAGTGGCTAAGTATTCTTAAATGAGCTTTATCTCCTCATAACCATCTCCTGTCAATATCATATCATTAACATACACAATTAAAAATGTTACTTTACATCCTTTATGTTTTATAAACAAGATATGATCTACACCACTTTTTTTATAATCGAAAGCTTTCTTTGTCATTAAAAATCTCCAAAACTAGGCTCTAAGTGATTGGCCGAGCCTATACAATGATTTTTTCATTACTATAATATGTTGCTTTATCTTTCCTCAATCTTCTCTTTACTTTTCTTCGCATGCTTGAATTAACAAAAATATTAAAATTTTATTTATATTATTTGACCATTGTTTGGGTTAAGATATTAGACTTTTATTGAATTATATTCTTGAAGTTTCTCATTAAGAATTTGGAATAAACCAATTTTGGTTTGTTTGTTATGAAACGATTGTGAACATGTTTGTATAGTTTTACTTTGAAATATCTCTCATTCTTATCATATCTAGTATACAATAACTATGTTCATCCATCAATACACCCAAGCCTGATCCAATTAATCTCACACTTTTTTAGCCTTACATTGTATGTTTTTTGTACTGTATAATCGACAACAACATCTTTAAATTATTTTTCAATTATGTGCCACAACTGTATTCTAACACTTGAACTAGGTCTATGCAAAGCTTCACCTGGCTCCAGTTTGTTAGGATATTCATCAGTATTAATAAACAACCACAATCAGTTGATTCAATTTTAATTGGTTGATGGTCATCCAAAATGTCTACATGGAAGTTTGATTGAATATGTGCACCATGTTTTGCATCCACATATGTATCTTTTCCATATTTTCATTCATATGTGCACCTGGTTCCTCCACATATTCACCTGGTTCCTCCATATTTACACCCTATTCATCCATATCTACACATTGTCCATCATCATCATTGGCCTCTCCTTCAGATAAATGTAATATGTTATAAGCATGGAAATGTGTGTCTAAATGATGAGTTATATACATATCAACACTCCCATGAATTTGCATAAGGTTTGTTAGCCTAATAAAACTTTGGCTTAACTCAATAACTCTTTGAAGTTAAAACCAGGTACCTTATAATATGCCTTATCAATTTGATGGTACCCTAAATTCTTTCCCATCTACTATATTTGTCTATTACTAATATAGTCATTGTCAATATTCTCAAATGTAGCAATACCCCTACCAACATATTTGAATTCAGGTTCTTACATGAAATTTCTAGCATAAAAATGCCTTATACTACAATATTGAGCCATTAAAACATGTATAGCAGCCATTAGACAATAATAAATAAACAATCAGTGAACAATTATAAAAGATGCTCCTTTTCAGGTTTTATGGAGTTTAAAAACTTACTTGTTTCTCTTCAATACTATACTTTTTTAAGAGATTCTTTTTTAGTTCTTATAGTATTAACAATTAAGTCAGTGATCTGAGGACAAAACTAAAGTCAATGAGATAAGTAACAGATAAAACTTATGACGTCCTTTTGCAAGATTAATAACATATTACTCAAAGTTTCTTTATTTACAACCTGAGCAGCAATGAACCAAATCGTGCTAATTTTAAACTTATGACATTCATAAAATATTACAAGTATTTGCAACTGGCCATATTTTTAAAATAGTCAATTTGACTTTAAGAACTCTAATGTTGCTTTACAATATCTAAACCTTAATCTACAAAATCAATAGGATGCAATGTTTCATTTTGTAGCTTCAAGCAACATATGTGCAATATGCAAAAGAAATTGTAATAAAATTGAGGAATTAAATTGGAAACCATATATCAAGAAACATACAAAGACTATTTAGAGATAAGACACCATATCAGAACAATTCCTCTTTACTCTGTAACACACAACAAGAAAATAACCAAAACCTTGCAGAACTTACTATTGGTATCAATGGAAAAATAACCAATTAAAAAAAGTTCCATTTGATATGTTACGAATTTTTAGCGTTCAAAAAGTAAAACATAAAAAGGAAAATTATGTGACCAAGAGCACGCCTCTAATGACAGTAAAGAATTTCACTTCCACACATTTTACAAAGTTAAATGAAGTAAAATCATAAATAGCATACCACTCGGTACTTTCAAAAGCTAGAGAAATAAAATTAAGAAAAGCCATTTATAACACTTGGTAGTTTCAATAGCATGCAATATTTGGTTATTTCATAAGCCTGGTTAGGTTAAATTAAATGGAAAGTTGTATTGCATGATGTGTGCCAATTGATCTAGATTTGACAAATATCAATCTTTATCAATTGTCAAGTGGAATATACGTGTCAATTGTCTTAGGAGTTTCTAGTTCCTAGACATATCCTAATATGGGGTCACTTTATAAAAATTTTGACATAAATAGCTACACATTGATGGCAAGTAGATAATTTGTTAAACAACGAAGCATAGAACATCTATACTTTAATGAACTATAACCAAAATAAGGTTGACATGATTGTTAGTACGCTCTATTGTATTTATAGAGAAGGGGGCACCAACAATAATAATGGTTTCAAAGAGTTAGTTATCATGGCCATGGAGGATTTTAAATGTCACATGAATATATCTTCTTAACAAGTCTTGCTTCGTAAGTTAAATTTTTTTTTTTCTTCTTTGACACAATTGTGGCAATTGAAATATCATTTAAATGACTATTAAACCTGTACTGTGTAGTATAGAAACTTCATCTTCATGCAAGGGATGCCCTAAATAAGGGAAATGAGACAAAGCAAATATAATATCGTGTAGACATAGAGTAGAAAGATCAATCCATGTCAAGTTACATATGCATATCAATTGATCTAGACTTGGGTTATTTCATAAGCATGCATGAGTAATTAATAATTTTTGAATAAATATGATATCTCAATATTTGTGTTCACGGAGATTTAGTGGACAAAGCAGACAGAATAGGGGACCCATAAGGAATCTGGGATTATGCATAAGAAATAGGTGTGGGAGGCAAAAGGTTGCTGCTAATAAGCGGGGAGTGTTTGGAATTAGGGATTTGGACCAAGAGTAAATGGTCAGTTTAGGGAATTAGGGTTTTCAATAATTAATTTTCTTAATTATGGCTAATAATACTTATTTAACTGATTAAGTATTTATTTATATTATTGGTAAACTAATATGCATTTAAAAAGTTAATCCATATAGTTATCTTTAAATTAATCTCATTATTATGTAATAAGTGAGACTTGTTTTAATATTAAAAAATTAAAATAACATATCACGTCATTGTTTCATCCTTATAAAATAGTGAAGTTCAATTTAAATATTAAAATTTAATTTGTCAATAGAAATAAAAATTTCCATTTTTGTCAAAAAGCATGAAAAGTAGGAAAGAGGTTGAGCACCTCACCTTTTTCATCAACTTCAATTATTGGAAATTGGTACAGGTTAACGGTGGTTAACATGAAGTTGACATGACATGCATCCATCCAACCAAAGCATTCACCATTGTTTAATTGACCGATCACATCGGATTTGGACCCACAAAGCTTGGCTATAATTAATCCACATCCACTTGAAGGATAATTTGAAATATAATTATAATAGTAGTATTTGATGGGTGATGTCTTTTCTTTCTATTACTTGTCCCTTTTTTTCTTTTTTGTCCGGCCAAAGGGATCATTCACATAATTTAGTGTATGTTTGATTCTCATTTTAAAGAGTAACTTGTTTTTTTAAGAAAATTGAATATTTAGTCGTAAATTATTGAAACGTCTCTTTTAGAACTTAAAATATAATTTTTTGAGAACCTCAAATTTGAAGTTTTTTAAAAAAGTACTTTTTAAGATAAATTTTTTAGATCAATTAATTAGCATATTTTTTAGTCCCTTTATCTTTATATTTTACATATAATTTCTACAATACCTATAAACACATCTTCACGTTT
>JAOQMP010000004.1:20247262-20275665 GCA_027563575.1 Erythroxylum pedicellare
TACTTCTTCAATTTAACTCACACCATACTATACTCTAACTTAATCTTAATTTCTCCATTTAATACTTCTAATTCCATCAATCCATGCTATAAATCCTCCTAACATTAGCATGCTAATTAAAATCCAAATAAAATGCTTTATCTAGTAAGATCACATAATTTATTTAAATCATGCTTAATAAAATAAAAAAGTTGGGGCACAACAAACCTTTTGACATATAAGAAGTTCATAGGTCGGGTAGGATATGTCATGTTCCCAAGAGATACAGATTTCTCATAAGTGAACTTAATGACGTATTACTCATAGAAGATGATGGGCCTACTACTTATGAGGAGGTTCTGAAGAGTTTAGAATATAAAAAATGACTTCAAGCTATGAAATCTGAAATGGATTCCATGTATGAAAACCAAGTAGGGACTTTGGTTGACCCAGCCGAAGGTATAAAAACTATAGGGTGAAAATGGGTTTTCATAAAGAAAACTAACATAGAGGGTAATGTAGTTATCCATAAAGCTAGGCTTGTAGCTTAAGATTATCTTCAAAGGCAAGGTGTGGACTATAACGAAACATTTAGCTCAGTAGCTATGCTTAAACCATTAGGATACTCCTAGCCATTGCTGCTCATTACAAATATGAGATATGGAAAATGGATGTGAAGATGGCTTTCCTCAATGGAAACCTGACCAAGGATGTGTATATGACACAACCTGATGGTTTCATATTTATGAAATGGGAAAAGGTATGCAAACTTCAGAAATCCATTTATGGATTGAAGCAAACATCCAGGAGTTGGAATATCCGATTTGATGAGACAATCAAAGAGTTTAGTTTCTCAAAAAATACGGATGAGTCGTGTGTGTATAAGAAGGTTAGTGGGAGTGCAATCATGTTCCTTATACTGTATATAGACAACATATAGCTAATAGGAAATGATGTCTCACCTTTGCAATCATTACAAATTTGGTTAGCTAAAAACTTCTCTATGAAAGACCTTGAAGAAATAACTTATATTTTGGGGATAAAGATCTATATAGAATGATCTAAGAGGTTGCTTGGTCTTTCTCAGTCGACAAATATAGACAAGATGCTAAAGAGGTTTACATGGAGCAGTCCAAGAGAGGTTATCTTCCCATGGTACATGGGATTACACTCTTTAAATCTGTTTCCAAAGACAAAAGATGAAAGGACTCGCATGAGTTTGATTCCTTATGCTTCAGCTATAGGATCAATCATATATGTTATATTATGTACTAAACCTAATGTATCATATGTTCTAAGTGTTACAAGCAGATACCAGTCGGATCCTAGTGAGGGTCAATGGGTGGCTTTCGAGAATATCCTTAAGCACTTGAGAAGAACTAAAGATCTATTCTTGGTATATGGAAAAGGTGATCTTGTGGTAAGCGACTATAGTTATGTCAGCTTCCAACCCGATAAGGATGACTCCAAATCCTGGTTTAGATATGTATTCACACTAAATGGTCGTGTAGTCAGTTTGAAAAGTTTTAAACAAGAGACAACTACTAATTCAATGAAAGAGGTAGAGTATATTGTAGATTCAAAAGCAAAAAATGAAGCAGTTTGGATCAAGAAGTTCATCTTAGAACTTGGTGTGGTTTTGAGCATCACTGACCAGTACGTGACAACAATAAGGCTATAGTGTAGATGAAGGAGTTGAGGTCTCATTAAAAGTCTAAACTTTTTCTCAGGCCCTACCATTTGATTAGAGAGATCATTGGTAAAAATGATGCCAAGATAGAGAGAGTTCCCACCGATCAAAATATAGTTGATCCATTGACTAAGCCTATTTCCCAAAGGAGTTTTGTATCACATGTATACGCCTATGGTATTAGATATTAAGGCGATTGGCTTTAGTGCAAGTGGGAGTTTGTTATAGAAGTGTTTTAAAGGTAATCACCTTTAGAACTTATTATACAAATCATTTGATGATTAATAAAGACATTTTTATTATTCAGAGGAAATCATGATGAGATCATGATAATGAGATTCCTATCATGTGTAATTATGTTAGTATCTAAAATTTTCCTAGTTATAGGATTAATGAGATGTGATATCATTAATCTGGGTGGACTAATGCATGTTATACTCCTTGATTAGATCAAACAATAGATCTCATAAGCTATAGACATAAGATGTTTAGAGTTAAAATGTGGATGCTTATTAAGGGTAGTAGTACATTGGATTGACCTACTATGAGACAATCATATGGATATTCTATTCTAGTGCCAATGATAATCTCACCATAGTAATGGTGCAAGTATCCTTTGACTTTAGGTGCTCAAGGATATCTTGGATACTGATCATGTACTTTGACTCCATTCATTGATGCCTTTTAGGGGTTGCTCATAGAGTGGTGAATGGGTACAACTTAAGGTATTCAGAGGTAATTGAGTAGCCAATAAAGCATTCTCCACTACAGATAGAAGGAGATGATACCCACGGCCTCTTGTTGGGGTCATTACTCAGGAGTCTCTGGCCAGAGCAAATATATGTCATGAAGAGGGTCTTCAATGGCACATAGAGTAATGAGATCCTCAGGACCAGATCTAATAACCCTTGGACTAAATGTGACATAGTCATTCTAGTGGGAGTTAACACATTGACCATACTTTGAACCAAGCGTGGTATAGATGGTGAAAGGACGAATTGTATGGGAACATTGCATATGGAAGGATTCGTAGTCAAACCATTTACATTTTGGTCAATTGGGGGTTAGGACGTGTTGCTAGATACAGCTCGTAACTTACTTGAATTAAGTGTTAATTTAAATGGCCAATATAATCAGGAACCTAATGGGTCACATACATAGGAGATCTGAAGGATGAGTACAATAGTATTAAATGGTGATTCAAGATATGAGAGAGTGTTTCGAGATTATACCCTAATGTGATTATGGTAGAAAACATTGCATAGAATGGATTAGAAACAAGTGTTGTTGGCTTCCATTAATTGGTACTATTATCACTTGCAACCAAATTAATACCAATTTTAGCTATAAAAAATGTACTTAGTGAAGAATTGAGATCGTTCGTATAAGGAATTTTAATGGTAAAGATTATACGAGTTCAAAAATAAGAAAAAGTAAGGGGGATTTTAATTCACATAAATATGAGAATTCAAAAATGACAAAAATTGAAAATTAACAACAATAATCAAATCTGGAAATTCAGTAAACAAACTTGGTTTTCAAGTCACCGACATTATCACACTAATATGGATCTTCAATATAAAATTCAATCCACTAATAAACATTCATTAGGTGATGTTTTCTCATAAGATTAAATGAATAGAAACATATATTCTAAACATTCTTATTAGTCATCAACTTAGACACGATCTTAAGTTTAATTGATTAATAGCTTTAAGAACTAAGAAACCAATGAACAAGACAATATATGTACGACATGCATTTAATCAAGTTAAGTATCTTCTTAGAATTTCCAACTTTAACGTAAAGATGGTAATCCTAATTGCCACTTTTGATTAGCAAAACTAAAGGTCATATCCTATCAATTTGGCTACTAAATGAATCAATTCCTAGTTGTGCACCCTAGAAATCAACTGATTCAATTGTAAAAAGCAATTCGGAAGACACTCAATATTCATCAATGAAACAAATTTTATTTGGAAATCTCACACATAATAGATAGTAATGCAGTTTCCTTCAACCAAGAAGAAAGATTTAGCTACTCATAACGAAAGTGAAAACCAACAAAGAAATAGCAAAATACAAAGTCTACATCCCTGGTCTTTCACTAGAAAATACGAAAACTCTTAGAAAAACTACTGTAGAAAATGTAAAACTTCCTAATTCTCTCCTTTTATAAATAGTAACAATCCCCTCTTTATGCTTTTCAATTTTCATCTCTTCCCTCCTTTTTCATTATCTTCAGCAGATATTCCTCTCACCATATTCAGGTTGCAGATCTTCATCAATAAGGTAACAATTTGAATCCCAAGATCATGAAGATCTTAGATGAATCAAATCTTATTTCAAAACAAATTATGCAGTCATTCTTTTTCCTTGTATATGCCCACAGTTAGTCAATTATTTTTCTTCCAGTCTAGAATTTCGGATTGTCTTTACTTTCCTTGCATCTTTTTGATTCAATTTCATCTCTTAAGTGTTGAAATCATCTTAGAACAATTAAGAAACAAATCCATCAATTCTGAATAATAATTTCAACACATTAAATAGATTTATATACATAATAAGCACAAAATGACAACTTAACAAATTCTCCCACACCAGACTTTTACTCTCCCTCGAGCAAACATACCAAACCACTACACTCTATCAATTTTTCCTTCATAGGATTAAGTGCACTTAATCCGTTAACTTGGGCCAGCAAGACTTAGGTTGCAACATACATCATAATCACTTTTCACCGATACAAATAAACAAAGTCAAAGTAAGACATTCTTGTTCAAAAGCAAATATAAAACTAAAGTGAATTCTTCTCATAGATTTCTCTCTTACGCTCAAGTGTTTAAGGTTAAAGTGTTTCTCTCAAATCTCCCTCTAATAGATTACACTACCATAGGTTTGCAAATTCACCAGTTATCATTTATTCGAATTACATGAGCACATAGATCAAAAAGACTTTATTATGAGTTGTAATAGGGCTAGGTTCAAAGGTAAGGTAAAAAAAATGACAAAGGGTTAATCACAAGCATTCATAAAGTACCAAGTAAAAGGGACACTCAATTTCAAATTCTGAGAGAAACACATGACATAAAGGACTACAACTGCTCATACTAACTAATGCTACTATGCTTTATTCTTTTTCTTTATTCTTTTCTTTTTCCTTTTTCCCTTTTCTTTTCTTTTTTTCACTTAACTAACACTAAGAATAAGGGAGAACAATATAAACAAGAGAAAATAATAGTAGCATAATTTAACAAGCATATGAGTAGAAGTACCTATAAAAATATCTCAGAATATAATACAGAATAAAAGTCCCAAAATCAAATGCTTATTCAGTAGTTCATTTAACTTATGATAGGGTAAGGCTAATAAATAAAGTTAAAGGCTCAAAAGTGTTTGCAAGGAGAAAGAAACTCGGTGGGTCATTTTTAAGCTAAAGGGTGTAAAAATAAAGAAGGCCTTAATCATTTCCATATCCTATGTAATCAAACAAATTCAATCTAGTTCAGTGCAAGTTCTAAAGGCAAGCCTATTTAGAGGAGCATCACACAATAAAAAGAAATAAAATGACATAAAGATGATGTGATTAAAGCTCAAATCCACTCATAGGTTTAATTTAAGAATTCACCTTAATTCTACAAATTACCTCATCACTCAAATGTCAAAATTTTTAACTAAGTGTACAAGATCGGTTATTGCAATCAATCTGCATGATTCACTTTATACTCATATAACCCAATTTAATTCCATGCACACACTTAATCTAATCCAAACTAATATGATAAAACTTGATGGCTTAACATACATAACAAGCATGCAAAAACCGAAAAGAGAATCAAAGAAAGATAAAATCACATAGTCACACACATAAACTCCATATCCTTCCCCCACACCTAGACCAACATTGCCCTCAATATTAGGATATAAGTTTAAAGAAGCAAAATTATAAAATAAAAGAGGAAAGAATGCTTCTTTATTTATGAATGTTGAAATCATAGTGTTGCTGGGTGTGGAGGTTAGAATCTTTGATACTCCTAATAGGCCATTAAATTATGCTCTATGCGGTGTATTCGATGTTCGAGGTGACTGAGATGGTCATCCAAATTGGATTGGAAAGGTTGATGACTACCTGGTGCAGCTGTTGAAACCTGACTTCTTACAGTTGGATGGGGAGTGAAAATAGTAGTTAGACCCAAATTTGTGAAAGCTATTCGTCCATGGCTGACATCCACGATTCTTATCCCATGCAAACAATTTATATCCAAAGGGTTCTACACCATACGTCACATTCACGTCAGTATTATTAAGATCTAAAAAACCCCAAATTAATGGCCAATTGTGTGATATAGGAGCTGAGAATCAAAGATTTAGATTTCTTATTTAACACAGATTGAAATTGTGTTAGAATCCAAAAACCTAAATTAACATGAATGTGTCTATCTATACAGCACAGAAAATAAAATTCCACTTTATAAAGTGTCCCTATAGAATCCCAACGCCCTAAAAAATCGTATGCTAAGAGTCGATGAATAATTTTAAAAACAGGATTTCCAAAAAATGAACTCTTAGATACACTAGAATTGTAAGGATTAAGATCGACGAACTATTGAGTCCATAAATCCAATACATTAAATTCATCATGATAATCACATCAGAATTTATGAATGGCTAATTTTTAGTATCGTTGACTAAAACAAAACCCATAGTCACATTAAGATCAGCAATTGACAAAGCAAACTCTTTTTCCATTAGCCTAAATTCCATAATTCCTTCCATAAATACATCAAATTCTTTATGAGAATTAAATTAAAATGTGTTGTAAAATTCTCTTGTTAATTCAACATAGGCAGGAGAATCAATTCTAGCAAACACACGCCAACAAATTGGACCATCATTTGTGAAAAAGAATTGTGGACTTGTAATGCTTCAAGAGTATCAGTAAGAACACACTTACAAGGATAGATTTTCCTTTAGTTGACTTACTGAAAACGCTTTGTATCTTCCAAGAGTCGAAAAGAGGTGAAGCCACCTCTTCTTCTAATCCATTGGCTGCGACTTTCTATTTCCTTCCCTTCCTTGTTCAGTTTCAGGTGGATGTCCCTAGTGTTATTGCTAAAATTGGTGGTGCGGCTTGAGCAGGTATTGCAGTAGTGGGGTATTGTCGTGGTGGGTTGTGGTGGAGATTGAATATTGACAAAAGACCTGATTGGTGAGGCCAACCTGTGGGATTCACTCTTCCTCTTTGGCATGACTCCAAGCTTTGTGAAATTGTAGTCTTGAAAGTGTAAAAGAGAGAACACGAAACTACAAAATCATGTTTGGGGATGGGTGATTTATAGTAAAGGAAAGAGTAAAAGAATGGGTTGTGTTTGGAATTGAGGTGGGTGTTCATGATTTTACATAATGGTGTAAAGTTTACAATGAGTAAAAGAAGAAAATATGAGTTAAAGAAGAAGAATGAAAAGGTAGGCGGTAAAGTGTGGGAGCGGCGGGAAGAGAAAAAATTGGTTTTTGTTTTTTAAAATAATAAAAATTACAGAAAAAGAAAAATTGGAAATGTTAAATTACTTAAAATTAAATTCATAAATAAAATAAAACAAACCTAATAAAATAAAAGTGAAAACATCTAAAAAATAAAAAAGAATAAACAAACCTGAAAATTTTTCGGGTTGCCCCAAATGCACTTCTTTTACGTCTTTAGCTAGACATGTTTCACTACTTACCTAATTAGAGATAGGTTGGGGATACCAACTAGATTTCTTCAATGTACTCGAATGATGAGTTCTCATAATATGGTTTCAAGTAGTGTCTGTTAACTTTAAATACCTTAGAATTATCTAAACTTTGAACTGTCTGTCCTATTGAAAATTGTTTCTGAGAAATCATTTTATCATGAAAAACTTTATTTTTTTCCTTACACATTTTTGCATTTTCATACGCTTCATTACGAATCTCTTCTAACTCTTACAACTGCAATTTCCAATTGTTACTGACTTCTACTTGATCCATGTTCAGCTTCTTCACAGCCCAATAAGCTCTATGCTCTATTTCCATAGGTAAATGACAAGGCTTACCGAAAAATAACCTGTATGGAGACATGCCTATTAGAGTTTTGTAAGCAATCCGGTACGCCCACAAGGCATCGTCTAATTGTAAGCTCCAATCTTTTCAGTTTGGATTCACCACTTTTTCTAGTATGGACTTAATCTCCCTGTTGGACACTTCAGCTTGTCCACTTGTCTGTGGATGATAGGCTGTAGAAAACCAATGTGTGACATCACATCTTTTAATTAAAGCCTAAAAAATCTTGTTGCAAAAATGGGTCCCTCGATCACTAATGATAGCTCGAGGCATTCCGAACCTGACAAAAATGTTAGATTTAACAAAAACTATTAACAGTTTTAGCATCATCAAAATAAGTAGCCTTAGCTTCAACCTATTTCAAAACGTAATCCATAGCAAGCAAAATGTAATTCTTACTAAAGGAAAAAGGAAAAGGACTTATAAAGTATATTCCCTAGGCATAAAACATCTCACATACTAGGATATTAGTATGTGGCATTTGATCTCTCGATCCCAAGCTACTTGTTTTTTGATAATGATCACAAGACTTCCAAAACATATAAGAATCATAAAACAACTTAGGCCAAAACAACCCACATTCAAGAATTTTTTGAGCTGCTCTTTTGGGACCAAAGTGTCCCCCACATAAAGATGAATGGATAAAATTTAAGATGAAAGGAATTTCATCATCTATAACACGTCTTCTAACAATCTGATCAATGCAAAATTTCCAAAGATAAGATTCATCCCAAATGTAATATTTAACCTCTTATTTAATTTTATCTTTTTCAGCTCTAGATAAATCACTAAGTAGAGACTTAGTTACCAAAAAGTTTACTATGTCAGTACACTATGGAATTACTTGTTGAATTGTGAAGAGACTTTCATATGAAAATTTGTTGTGAAGAACATCAAATGCAGTAGTCGGAATGATCCTGCTTAGATGATCGTCCACCAAATTTTCAGCTCCTTTCTTGTCACAAATTTCCAAATTGAATTCTTGAAGAAGTAAAATCCATCGAATCAATCTCCGCTTGGCTTTTTTCTTCATCACCAAATATTTTAGAGCTAAATGATTTGAATAAATGATCACCTTTGTGCCTAATAAGTAGGACCAATACTTCTCCAACCCAAAAACTACAGCCAAAAACTCTTTCTCGACGGTGGAATAATTCTTCTGGGCATCGTTAAGTGTCATAGAAGCGTAATAAATGACATGAGGTACCTTATCCACTTTTTGGTCCAGCATTACTCCAACTGAATAAACCGAAGCATTGCACATTAGCTCAAATGGCATATCCCATTTCGGTGGCTAAATAATCAGAGCTGTAGTAAGTCATTCTTTGAGTTCATCAAACGCAATCTTGCCTGGCTCGTCAAAATCAAACTTCACATCTTTTTGGAGCAATCTACACATGAATTGCGCAATCTTAGAAAAATCTTTGATAAATCACCGATAAAATCCTGCATGACCAAGAATAGAACAAACTTCCCACATAGTCACGGGGTAAGATAAAGATTGAATAACATCTATCTTAGCCCTATCGACTTCAATTCCCTTAGAAGAGATAATATCACCCAAAATTATGCCTTGATCAACCATGAAATGAAACTTTTCATAATTTAAAACCAAATTAGTTTCAATGCAACGTTTAAGCACCTTTTCAAAGTTAATAATGCATGTTTCAAAAGACTCTCCATAAACCGTGAAATCATCCATAAAAACTTCCATACAATTCTCAAATACTTACCATACATCTTTGAAATATCGTTGGTGCGTTACATAACCCAAATGGCATTCTTTGGTAAGCAAAGGTGCCGAATGGACATGCGAAGGTTGTTTTCTCTTAGTCTTTAGGTGCAACCAAAATCTGGTGGTACCCTGAATAACCATCTAAATAGCAGTAGTAAGATTTACTTGCAAGTCTTTCAAGTATTTGATCAATAAATGGAAACGAAAAATGATCTTTTCTAGTAACCAAATTTAGCTTCCTATAATCTATGCAAACTCTCTACCCATTTTAGACACGAGTGGATATTAACTCGCTATCACTATTTTCTACCACAGTTACCCCAGTTTTTTTCAGAACTACCTAGACCAGACTTACCCAATTGCTATTCGAAATAGGATAAATGATGCCAGCGTCAAGAAGCTTCAAACGTTATTTCTTCATCACTTCCATCATGGTTGGAATTAGACGATGTTGGGGTTGCTTTTTGCTTCATCTTCCATCAATATTCGATGTATAAAAATGGTGGGACTATTACCCTTTAAGTTTGCAACTGCCCAACTGAAAGCTTCCTTATGCTCCCTTAGCATGTGGATCAACTGATTTTCCTGCAAAACAGTAAGTTTATTAGAAATTATAGTAGGTAACGTGTCTTGCTGACCTAAAAAGATATATTTCAAATGACTAGGCAAACTCTTCAATTCCAAAGTTGGTGGCTGGACCAAAGACAGCAACAGCTTAGTGCTACTTCTGGAAATGTCTACATATGGCAATTGTTAAATTAATGGCTCAATTTCCTCTAATTGGCAGAACAATGTTTCCAATTCACTGTTAGGCAATACCGACTCCTTAATGTCATACCACCATGATGTGTCTCCCATCTCCAAGATTATTTCAAGTTCATCTCTTCCCCTCAACAATGAATTTTCTTACATCTATGTGTTAACAAAATCCACATAAACAATAGGTTATTTATCATTTGAAAATTTCATGGCATTGTATATGTTGAATTTAATTAATTCACCATCAAATTCCATAGTCAATGATCCATCATGAACATCAATTTTCGTTCTAGTGGTTTTTTAAAATGGCCTTCTGAATAAAATCAGCGTGGAAGAAGATGCATCATCACTCCTCATCTGCAAAATGTAAAAATCAACCGAAAAAAGCATATCCCCTACTTGAACTAAAATGTCTTCTAACACACCCTTTAGATAAGCATTTGAGTGATCCGCTAATTGAATCACTACGTTAGTTTCGTTGATAGGTCCCATGTTTAAAGGTTTATAAACATTAAAAGGCATGACATTTATGGATGCACCTAAATCTAACATAGCCTTTTTAATTCTCAAATCATCAATTTGACATGAAATAGTGAACATACCTGTCTTGACACTTAGGTGGAAGCTTTTTCTTTTGTAAAATGACAGAAACATTCTCCCCCAATTGTACTTTCTCACCAAATTTTAACTTTTTTCTTTGAAGTGAAAAAATCCTTAAAAAATTTCACATACCGTGGGATCTGTTTTATTACGTCAAGTAAAGGAATATTTACCTGAAATTTTCTGAAAGTATCCCATATTTCCTTCTCTTGCTCCTCCTTTTTTGTGTTGGCAAATTGATATGGAAAAGGGGGCGGAACAACTAGATTATGCTGACTTGTTTGCGTCTTTTATAGTTGTGTAGATGCTTCCTTCGTTGCTTTTTCTTCTACTTCTCTTCTAGAAAGTTTTAGAAGTGATTCTTCAATTCCTTACCATTTCGCAACTTGATAGCCTTAGCACTTTGTTTTGGATTAATTCCTGGTTGTGCTAGAAAATTTCCAAAACTTTGTACCTCTAATCGATTTATGGAGGTTGCCATTTGGCTCATTTGATTTTCAAATTTCAGATACTAGCTTGAGTATTCCACTAAAATGCCAAAGTGTTAGTGGACAAAGATTGAACTATATCTTCCAAGGAAGACTTACCTTTGGAATTGGACATCTAAATTACTGGAAATTCGTGGTAGTTTGTTATCCTTGAGGATTCCCATAACACAAATTCGGATGGTTGCACCAACTCAGATTATAGGTGTTGGAGAATGGGTCATATTTTCTTTGATTTGGTCCAGCAAAACCTCCCACAGTATTCACCTGTTCTGCGTTTTCTTCCTGCAAAACCGAACATGCGTTAGCAGAGTGTCCTAACATCAAACATATTTCACATACCTTTGCTTCTTCTTTCTTTGTAACCGTAATTTATCGGACCAAAGATGTAAGGTCATCCAATCTTTTCTCCAATACTGTCACATTCACTTCATTCATATATTTTAAACCATGTCCAGTATGTATCCTAAATTGTTGTGTATTGGAAGCCATATTTGCTATTAAGTCCTTTGCAGCTGTCGGTGTTTTGTTAACTAAAGCACCACCACTTGTAGCATCAATCATACTCCTATCCATGAGCAAAAGACCTTTGTAGAAGTATTGAATCAATAACCAGTAGGTTATTTGGTGATGGAGAAAGCTAGCGTAAAGTTTCTTGAATCTTTCCCAATATTCGTAAAGTGTCTCCGCTGTATGTTGTCGAATGCCACAAATTTCCTTCCAGATGTTGGCCGCTTTTAATGCTGGAAAATATTTCTAAAAAAACCTCTTCATTTCAGCCCATGTTTGCACATTTTCACCGGATGAATAGTATAACCAATCTTGAGCATCATCCTTGAGAGAAAATAGGAAGGCTCTTAGTTTAATTTGCTCTTCCATCACATTTGTTGGCTTCATTCCCATATAAATCACATCAAATTCCTTCAAATGTTTGTAAGGATCCTCTCCCAATAGACCTATGAAAATAGGTAATAAATGGATCAACCCAGATTTTAATTCAAAAGTATTGTTGTCATCTACATTTGGAAAGTCGATGCAATAGGGATGTTAAGCATCTGTAGGTGCGGCTAGTTCATGAAGAGTGTAGTTTTCTGCCATCCGTTCCATTTTCTGCACTTGTTGCTGCTGTTTTGTTTGTTTTTGTAACCTTTTGGCTGTCTTCTCGATTTCTGAACCAAATAGCAGTTGAGATGTTTTATCTACTTGTGTAACATACATATATCGTTAAGAAATTCCCCAAAAATGATGCCAAAATTTGGTACTGTAGTTGCCTGCATCCAAATTAATACCAACTCTAGCTATAAAAAATGTAGTTAGTTAAGAGTTGAGATCATTCCCATGAGGAATTTTAACGGTAAAGATTATATGAGTTCAAAACTCAAAAAAGTAAAGGGGATTTTAATTCACGAAAATTTGAGAATTCAAATATGACAAAAATAAAAAAATTAACAAAAATAATCAAATCTGAAAATTCAGTAAACAAACCTTGGTTTCAAGTCACCGACGTTATCACACTAATATGGATCTTCAATATAAAATTCAGTCCACTAATAAACATTTATTGGGTGATGTTTTCTCATAAGATTAAATGAATAGAAACATGTATTCTAAACATTCTTATTAGTCAACAACTTAGATCCGATCTTAAGTTTAATTGATTAATAGCTTTAAGAAGTAAGAAACCAATGAATAAGACAACACATGTACGACACGCATTTAATCAAGTTAAGTATCTTCCTGGAATTTCCAACTCTAACGTAAAGATGGTAATCATAATTGCCACTTTTGCTTAGCAAAACTGAACGTTATATCCTACTAATCTGGCTATTAAACGAATCAATTCCTAGTTACGCACCCTATAAAAGAACCAACTCAATTGTAAAAAGCAATTCGGAAGACACTCAATATTCATCAATTAAACAAACTTTATTTGGAAATCTCACATATAATAGATGATAACATGGTTTCCTTCAACCAAGAAGAAAGATTTAGCTATTCTTAACGGAAGTGAAAACCAACAAAGAAATAGCAAAATAAAAAGTCTCCATCTCGGGTCTTTTTCTAGAAAATACAAAAACTCCTAGAAAAACTACTACAGAAAATGTAAAACTTCCTAATTCTTTCCTTTTCGTGAACAGTAACAATCCCCTCTTTATGCTTTTCGATTTGATCTCTTCCCTCCTTTTTCATTATCTTCAGCAGATATTCTTCTCCCTATATTCAGGTTGCAAATCTTCATCAATAAGGTAACAATTTGAATCTTAAGATCATGAAGATCTTAGATGAATCAAATCTGATTTCAAAACAAATTATGCAGGCCTTCTTTACCCTTGCAAGTGCCCACGCTTAATCAATTATTTTTCTACCAATCTGGAATTTTGGAATATCTTTACTTTCGTTGCATCTTTTTTATTCAATTTCATCTCTCAAGTGTTGAAAATCATCTAAAAACAATTAAGAAACAAATCCATCAGTTTTGAATAATAATTTCAACTCATTAAAGAGATTTATATACAAAATGAGCAAAAAATGACAGCTTAACATTAATGCAAATTATTCATGGTCATTAACTTCCCATAACTTCCATTAATGCATGCTATTAATAACTATTAAATTCCCATAACTATCCATTAGTGATGGGGGTTATAGAAGGCCAAATGGTGCAGAAAATTGAGATGATTTTAGTGCATGTTGTGTAAGACACAAGAAAAGAAAAATAAATGTTCTTTTTTCTCACACACATACTTTTTCTCTCAAACTCTCTTAAGAGTTCTTATCTTTGCTAGCACAAAGAAAGAATTCTAGCTATCTCCTAGTGAGGTTTCATCCTTTCATCTTTATGTAGACTTTCATTAGAGACGGTTTGCATTGATCTTTGTGGTTTACAACAACCCAAAGTGGAGAAGATTAAAGGACAAAGGAGATCATCAAAAGGTATTTAAACATCTTACATTTCATGTTTTTGTTTTTCTATATCTATATGCATGAGTAAATATGGTTTTTGAGGTTCCGTTTGATTTCCTCTACGTTTATTTGATATATATTATGTATAAGATGCATGACCGAAACCTAACTAAGGCATTTATATGTATGACGGTGAATGAAAAATCAAAGATCTTTAACTCTTTCAAAGACAACAAGACTCAGTTGGAACTCACGGAAACATTAGAGAGATTTAATAGAATCCAAACTTTTCTCTATTTATCCCTTACTATTTATAGCTTGAATAGATAGAAGATCATGCTTAAGGTCTTAATATTGATAACTTTCTCTTATAATAAAGATATAGAGCTCTTTTGTTAAAAGAAAGGAGAAAAAGCTCTAATTTCTTCCACAAATCAATTTTATCAAGGAGGAATAATAATAATATTACTTCATTGCTAAATAATGATGGCACTTTTTTTATCTTAAAGGAGGATATCTTTTATGAAACTCACGCTTTTTTCTCAAAGTCCTTGTGAACCGCAATAAAAGGATTCTCTTCTATTCATATTATTTATTAAATCATCAAGGATAAAACCACACCATAAGAAGCATAATTCCTCATTTCAATGATATGATATGGAGAAATCCTTGTTTTACCTCAACCTATATAAGGAATCAAAACCAAATGGCCTCAATGCATTCTTTTTTCAAAGGATGTGGCTTGAAACTATGAAATTGGTCACAAGTGTTGTATTTTTCTTCAACAATGGGAGGATATTGAAAGAGATAACAAGACTTTCATATATCTTATCTCTAAGGTTTAAGCTCCAAATTCCTTAAAGGAGTTCAAACTAATTACTTGTTACAAAACCATCTATAAGGTAATTCCTAAGCTCATGCAAATAGATTGAAAGACATTTTCGCCAGCTTATAATGATGGATCTTAGGGTGCTTTTATTAGTGGAAAACATATTGGAGATAATATCATGTAAGCTTAGGAATTGTTTAAGAATTATAATAGGGTGCATGCAAAAAAAAAAACTATGATCTTAAGATTGACTTCTAAAAAGCATTTGATTCTATAAATTGGGATTTCATCTTGAACACCCTTAAAGCATTATTTTTTCCCTTAATTTCACTAGTTGGATAGCAAATAATCACATCAATCTCCTATAGTGTTATTGTTAATGGAGAACAAACCAAACCTTTTAAGTAAGAAAGGGGATTAAGGTAAAAGCCCTATTTCACCTTATGTTTTCGCTTTTAGTATGGTGATGCTTATTAGGCTCATTAATTTGATTGTTTCCAAAAAGAAACAATTTATGTTTCATTCTATATATAGGAAATTAAAACTTATTAGGTTAGGTTTACAAAATGTTTTAATTTTATTCTTTATTTATATTAGCTTGAAACATCTTTAAATTGCTCTCAAGCCTCTCTATTAACAATGATAAAAGTTATAAACATCTTTCCTCTAATGCATAGCAGTATGTAGCTTGCTTTTTCTCTCTTATAGGATTGAGTCTAAGAAACCTCCACTAAATTATTTGGATATTCCATTCTCTTCTAAAAGACAAACATATAGAGAATATAAACTAATGATTGAAAAATCTAGGGGAGAATTTCTATTCAGTCCAACAAGTGATAAATTTTGGCGGGAAGAGCTCAACTCATCAGATCAATCCTAAACAACATCCAAATATATTAGTCATCACATCAAATGTTTCTAAGCAACATTATCCAATGCTTAGGAACATTCTATAGTCAGAAGATTCAATAAGGAAAGCTATAGATAAGGTGAATGGATTGATATATGTTTGCCAAGAAATGAAGGAGGTTTAGGATAATTCCATTAAAGATCACCAATAATGTTCTAATGATTAAGATAATTTGAAGAATATTTAATGATAAACAAGCTCTATGGGCCTAATACACATATGTTTATTACATGAGGAATGACAACTTATGAAACATTCAACCTAAAGCAAGGTCTTCCTTGACCATGGTCAATATTCTTAAGCTAAGAGAAAAGATAATAATGAAATCAACTACAAGGATGGAAATGGGGGTAACACTTCTTTATGGTATAGTAATTAGACTCAAAATGGTCCATTAGGTAGGTTTGTAGAGATGTGTATTTTGAGGAATATTATCTTATGCAATACCACTTTTAAAGATGAGTTAGGTAACAAACAAATTCACTTAGAACTTTTATTTAAAAACCTGGTGATTAATCAAAATTTGAGAGCGGATATTGTTTTTAATAAGGAGGAATTTACACATTGGAACAAAACTACTATAGGCATGTACACTAACTTATCTTACAAATCTCTTTTAAGGTCACATAATTTTAAAAAATGATTTGGAACAAACTATTATGGTACATTAAAGCTCATCCTTGAGCCTCATTCATTATTTGGCTTGCTATTAAGGAAATGCCAAGTACCTTTAATAGTTTAACTAGAAATCTAAACTTTTCATGTATTTATACATTGTATAAACATCATAATGAAAGCTTGGACCATATACTCTTTAGCTACTATTACTTAAATACTTTTGAAAAAACATTCATCTTTAGAATCTTTATACTCCTCAAGGCAATTAGTAAAACATAATAAAATGGTGTTGCCATTATAAGATTACAAGCTTATAAGATGGAATGGTTTTCAAAATCTCTTTAAATTATGTAGTTTACAGCGTATGGCAAGAGTGTAATCAAATGCTTTTCCCTAACCAAAATGCCAAATGAGGACCTTACTTAAAGATGTGATTGGTAGGATAAGATTGCACTTGATTATTCATCATATACACCTTAGATGTAGCTCTCTTATTATCAACAATTGGATATTACCTTTGTACTAAAAAGGGAAGCAAGTAAAGTTGGCACAAGTGTACTTCAAACAACTTATTGGTAATTTAGATCTTAAGAGGATTTAACGATAAGAGTTAGTTGGACTAGAGGAAGACAAAGAGCTAACTATGTGAGGTTCCATCACAATCTTGATGAAAACTCAGTTTATTTGATAGTAGCAACTTAAGGAATAGGTCCTATGAAATGAAGACTCTCTTGGAAATTTAGGAATTTCTAGTTTCAGTCTTAAGCAACATTATAGGCGTTAAGGTGATAGTTTACCTCTTAATTTGCTTTTAAGACTTCAAGTTGTATATTCTTCACAATGAAGCTCTTTGAGCTATAATATAATTATTTATTTTCTTAAAAAAGATAATGAAAGACGTAAGATGAAGATGAAGAAAGATTAAAAGTGGAGAAAAGAAGTCCTACATTATAAATTATTAGATTCCATAAAGCATATCTTTAACCATATTAAGACTTAAGATTTAGCCCTACAAAAGCTCATGTAGGACAATTTTTGTTGATATTTTCTAGTTGTTGTTAACAAAAATGGGACCAAAAATTAAATTTTAGTTGATGAAGTAGCCATTATACCTTACTAATAAAAGATAGAGAAAGACCTAAAGAAACTAACTAAGAGTCCTAACCAAAAAAGGAGTTATATGATTAAATTGTAAAATATGAAAAGCGTTAGAATCTCTATTTTATCCACCTAAATAATTACCTAGTTGTAAAAGGATTTTAAAATTTTAAAGTATTTTAAGAAGAAATAAACTTTGGTGCAAATTTAAAGGTAGACAGATTAATTACAATAATATATATGGTTAAACGATTGGAAGTTTTTAGTTTTACCTAAGAACTAAAAAACACCCAAAGATGCCTCGAATGTTTCATAAAACTTGAAAAAAACTGTTCATCTTTATCTTTTATTTTTAAATGTTGAAAAGATATCCATATGTAATAAGTGAAAGAAATGAGATGAATTTAACCTGCAAAAAGATAAGTAATTGAATGGTTTTAAATTGGGCATGAAAATTTAAAGAAAGAGATCTTATAATTTAAGAGAAGATTCAAGGTCGATTACTTATTAGATGAAAGGGATCTAAATGTTGATATTGAACAGTCCAAAGATAAAGGGATAAAGAAGAAAACAAGTGGAAAAGCATATTAAGCCTGTAAGCACAAACTTATAATGTAACCAAAAAAAAATCAAATTAACTGGTCAATCCATTTTTTCTTTTTTTAGTGAAAAGAAAATTTTATTGGTTTGAGTTTTTAAAAAAAGGGACTATTTAATTTTATTCTTATTTAGCACCAACTTGTCACTTCTCTTATAGGAAGTTAGGCTTTTCACCCTTTTCACTCTTTTAAAGATCAAACATTCACAATACATAAGGAATAGAACATCATATATTTTTTTACTTGAATTTTATCTTGGACTGTAAGTGTGATTCTTTTAAGCCAAGCCCACAATCCAACTTAATTTTGAAAATAATCACCTATTATCTAGCCCTTTTAAGCTAAGGTTCGAGTACTTGTTTTTCCTAATTTGCTTTAAAAAATGTGGAGCTAAATAACCTTTCATTTTATTTTAAAATCCAATAAATAAATAAATAAAATATCAAACAAGGAATTGTAGGCCTAACCATAAGAAAAACTTTTTTGCTGAACTCTTTAATTAGAGATCTATACTAGAATTGAAAATTGGAGCATGAAGTATGATTGAATCAAAGTCAACCTACCCTCTTAAAAAAATAAAAAACATTAGTAACAAATCAAATTGAGTATAAACAATGAATTAGGCCTAATTGATTTGGGTCTATAGTTAATACTAAAAGGGCCCAAGCTCATAAACAAATAAAAATAACTTAGGCTTAGTCTATAATCTACAAATACTTACTTTTCGTAATGCAAATGGATTAAACACCCAAAAACAAAACAAAATATATGCAACTTAAATAGATCAAATAGAATTAAATTTTAGAGACATAAAAATTTTTCCAAAAAATATAGGAATAATAAATCTTGACGAAAGAATAATCAAACTCATATCTATAGACCTTTATTCACCTTTTAGCGTGCATTCTAATAATCAAAATTCTTAATGAAATTAAGAAAACATACTCCAAACAAAATGAATCAAATACAATAGAAATTTCAAAAACAAAAACTTAGAAAAACAAAACACAAAACACAAAACCTGAGTTAGATAATTACCAACATTATAAAGCCTAACATATCAATTTTGACATTGGAATGTATGAAACTAATATTCTAAACCTAAAGCATGAAAGAAAATGAAATGTTATAATAAGGGCATTTTCTTTTTTTTTTCTCCTTAAATACTTAGCATTTTGTACATATTTTGAGCTTAAATGCACTCATATTTTTATATTTCATCTTAGCTGGCATATGGAGACTAAAGGAGCAAAATGAAGCTAATTTCACTGAACTGGACAATTTCGACATGTCTCCATAGTTTTGTCATAACCTTCTCATCTGAACTCTAATTGAAGCGATTCAAGATGCGTTGGAAATACAAGAAAGAGTTCTACAACGTTGGAACCAAATCAATATAAGGATTACCAACTTTGTCATCTATTTTTTTATTACAGAATATCTTTATCATATGAAATATTAATTCCTATAAGCTTATAATAATCCCGATTTTGAAATCTTCTACTATGTAGGCTTCTACATTTTACCTTAGTGATAAACTTACGACCTCCATTGATAAGAAACTAAAACAAAATCCTCATAAAGCTAGAAAACTTCATTGAGCTTCATTAAAAGGATGACTTATAGAAGCTCTTGATTAATATCAATAGTCACACAAATTCTAACGTAGCTTATTCTCTTCATATTTGTTATGGTTTCATCCATTCCTATTGTTTTCCAATAAATCTTGCAAGGTGGTTGAAACCTAAAGTAATATAATATATAGAGGCACGTTATGGACGTTGATCTAAAGGAGAACCTGTTTTTACTTAAGTAATGGCATATGAATTCCTGATTTCCACTTCTAAAGAAAGATAGGCCTATTATTGAAATGTCAAAGGCCATTATCTAGGGCCTTTTGAGCATTTGTTTTCTCAATTCAAACTTGAACATGAAGAGGTTATCTTCATTAACCAAGACTTCCTTTAATTTAGAGTTCTTCCAGAGTTTATAAGCCCATGTGTTTAATGGAGGAAGGCAAGCCTTTTGTCAAAACCAATTAAGGTTGAATTCCATTTGGAGATAACTTCATGAAGAAGTTCCATAAGGGGAGACATTATACTGTAATCAACTTTTAAAGAAGGAGGACATTATTTAATACAGGAAATGGATGAGCAATCACTCAACACTTGCCTCCAAGATCGCATGGAGAAGGAAGGGACAGAATTAGAAGGTCATTAAGAGGGAAGAAGGAGTTGTTGGAACAAGAACAACTTAAGGACCAGGAACAGAGTTGGGGACAACCTGAAGGAGCTGAGAGCAAGAGGGAAGGCAACAGGGATGTAAGGTGGAGAGGGTAAGGAACTAGAGGAGGACAAGTAAAGAGGTCTAACTCGACTATTTGGTTGGAAGAGAACAAAGGGTTAGACAAAAGGTTAAAGATTAAAACAAAGTAATTATAGGGAGGAAAAAATAAAATACCATTACTGAATATTGTAAAAGAAAAAATCAAGAAGAGATAGGGAGAGAAAGAAGGATTGTGAGGTGAATGAATGAACAGGAAACAAGTAAAATAGAAGAAAAGCAAACTAAGAACAAGCTAAGGAGGAAAAGGGAAAAATCATGTAACCAAGGTTATAGGTGTAAATGAGAATAAAAGAGAATAAGGAGTAAAGGATCAAAAGAGGATGGGAAGATTAAGAATCAGCATAAAAGTGAAAAAAATTAGAGAGAAAAAAATGACATGAGAAATTTTTATAATTGCCCTTATTTGTAACATTTTTTTAAGTTTTTGAAAATAGTTCATTTTATTTTTAATTGCAATTTTTCTATTATTTTTAACCTAAAATTTACACAAATAAAGCTTAAGGACTAATTAAAAATACAAATTTATTGAAACAATGAACAAAAGTTTTAAAATAAAAAAGAAGCAATTTTAAATCTAGTTAATAAAAATATCCAAAATATGAAACCAACAATTAAAATTTTTTCATTAGTGACATATTCTTCTTTGTTTAGTTTTCTTTAATTTTGTGAAAAATTACAAATTAATAAAATAAAATAAGACAGATTAAGCATCCTCACTTAATTCTTTTAGATATCTTATTTTACAAAATATGTTAAAAAAATATAGTATCCATGTACCATAACAATAAATACGTAAAATAATTAACCTTAATTTTTTTTCAATCGAACAAACTAAAAACGAAACAACAAACCAAAATTAAAGTTGAAAAAATTAACCTAAAGTAGACAACACCAACACCAACACCAACATAATTAAGTCTGGAGAGATACTTAAGACACAAAATTGAAATAGAAAATTTAGACATTTAAAACTAACTTTCAGAAAATCGATTCTTTTGTTTCACCAAATTCTATTACACGATTTCCCTTCAATTTCCTACCTAGCTTATGCTTGATTCTATATATATATATATATATAGCTTTTGGAGCCACAAAGTTGTGTGACTTCTCCAGGGGGCTCCAAAAAGGAAATAGAAAAATTTTTGTTCATATCGCCAAATTTGTAACTGGTAAGTTTCAGGAGTTGACTATGCATCTCCAGAGAAGATATATCACATGGATGACTTCAAAATCTAAACCCGCCGGACAATGTAAATGGTACTTCTGAGCAAATTATATCAAGAATTTCATTGGAGAATCATATTGCTCCCACTAAAAAACAAACAAGATTAACCCTGAGTACTTTTCGAGTTAGCTTTCAATAACAAAGGCTCAAGTTCCCCTTTTCTGTAGAGCTTCACAGTATCTGCGTAAAAACGTGAAACATTGTCAGGCACAGAAACGTTTCCAATCTGTTGACCCCCTGGTCTTTGGGGCTGAGTCAGCTATAAAGAAAATCTTCAATGCCTAGAGTGTTCAGAAGCTAGGAAATTGCTAACTACTTACGAATTTGGGAAGCAACGATAGTGCAATGATTAGCAAAAGAAAGTTTAATCAAGGAGTGTCTAAAATGAACTGAAATTCAGTGAAAGTGCTAAAGACTTGGGATAATATAAGATGCAGTTGGAAGATGAATCTGATGTAACTAGTTTATAATTATACCCGTGCAACCGCCAATATGCTTGCCACCTGAGAATTTGATGGAAAATAGTTAGACCTTTCAAATCAAAGAACATCCAACTAATATAAGACAGCAAAAGGGGAAAAATATTTATTGAAGAACTGAAAATGATCAAAACAGATAGAAGTTCCACAAGTGAATTTAAATCTCCAGTATTATTTACAAGAGCATAGAAGCCCCAGAATCCATCAACTCATCTAGGCCTCACTCTCTCCATTTACACCAGAATCCATCAAATCACCGTTTCCTCTCTCTCTCTCTCTCACACACACACACAAACACACATATCTAATCAGTTTTTTCAAGAAACTGGCAGTTACAGAAATATGAAGCCCCAATGACATATGTTAAAACAAAGCATGCAAGTGAAAGTGCCACTTGAAACAATCATAAACCATCTAATATCAGAAATTGGGATTGTAAGTAAAAGTACTTTCAATTCAAACAATCATAAACCATCTGAATTTTCTCTTTCTATCCAAGGCCAATGACATCTTTACTACTGAAGTCAATCAAATAACATGTTTGGTGATTCAATGAAATCAAATAACACGGGTTCACTCCCTGCTTGAATTTTCAATTTTCCTACTCTTGTTCAAACTAGAGATACTATACTATCCATCTGATTAACATATTAACTCAAACAGAAGTGTTGTTAAGAAATAAAAGCTCGATAGCTATAACATGTTCTCCAGACCCTTGTGTCGATTTCCAGCATCTACATCTGACGAAATTCAGAGAACAGCAAGACATAATTACCCTAACTGATTTGAATCAGTGTTTGTAATATTGGATTCATGCAACAACGCAGGAACCCTAAGGGAAACGAAATATTGGAAAACTTTGGGTCCAAATAATAATGGGATCCTTGAGACTTCCTCTGTGTAACCTCTTAGTCTCATTCACACATACTGTGAATGAAATGCTCCACCTAGGGAATACTTTATTCATCAATATGCACTGAAGTTTAAAGTTGGTTTGCATACTGTTCACAACAAAAATGGCGCCATTACTTTGCTGAAATTTAACAACAAAATAACAGCATTTACCTTGTGTTCAATTATCAAAAAATCACATTCATGTTCTGTTCGGGATGCGCATAATCAAAATTGACATGGTCAAATCAAAATATGCTAGTGGCCTGTCAAATGGAATTGTAATTCAGGGTTCTCATCCAACTCCAATTAATCTATTATTCTTTCAAAACTGTGATTCTTAGCATAGAAACAGAAGTAGACCATAATAGCTTATTCAACAATTACTTGCAATTTGAATACTAGATCACAGTTATACCTGTACATGATTGGAAAAGCATATCCGACCAAAAACACCAATTAAAATGCAAAGGGAACCTACCAATGAATACATTTGGAACTGTATGTTGTCCTGTAAGCCTTTCCAGTACCTTCTGCAGCTGAGGTCCTTGTGGACCTGAAGAGGTTTCCAATAAATAAAAAAATATAAGCAACTGTTCAAAAAACGCCAAGCTTGCTGAAGTTTCATATTCACAAAGTGCGGAAAATGGTATAATGACGCAAGATTCCATGTGCTAAATGGGAAAACAATTACACTCTGTTGTTACCAATTGAAACGTCCAAAAATACAAACAAAAATAAAATAAAAGCATTGATACTTACGACTACAAACAAATTACATATTCAGAATAAAAAAAGGAAGTAAAATGGAAGCTGAAATACCCATTTCGTCCAATTCAATGACAAATGGCTGCACGCCCAGCCTCTTAAACAGCGATTTCACCTCGGAGGAATACCTTCAAGACAAATTACACATCATAATTTCAGTTCAATTGAAAATAATTCACATCAAGAGCATTGTAAATCATGAAAGGTATTAACGGATGGTATATTAGAATCAATTATCAAGAACTCACGAGCACCAAGTCTTGGAGTAAACAACAACAGGGTTCTCAGAGACGGTCTTCTTAATAGTCTCTTCTAGCCTAGACCCAAACGAAGAAGAAGAAGAAGAAGAAGACATAGCTCGAAGCGAGATCGGACTGCATCCAGCTGCTGACCCATTGATGCCAAGTACGTTATATGTCTTTTTCGCGACACACTTCTTCTTGTTATTAAATGGCAGTACACAGTTTACAGATAGGTTATCAAGAGGGGATAAAGTGGAAGAAAAAGACGACGGTTTGAGAGAAAGCGAAGAGAAGCTACGGTGTTGAGATGTGAAGGCCATAGTTGATGATTTTGTTTTACAGATTTGTTGGAGCTTTGGCTTTTATTTGTTTGTTTTGTTTAATGTACTATTTATATCTGTTGGAGCTTCGGCTTTTCCTTGTTTGTTTTCTTTAATGTACTATTTATAACCTTATTTTGTTAGGTGAGGTAGCCACAAAGTACAAACCGTCGCCGTTGCTTCATTAACCTTTTTCTTTTTTTTAAGGCTAGCTTATATTTAGAATCAATTTTATCTTAATTTATAATATTAATAAACTTTAATAAAAATATTAATTAAATATTTTAAAATTTAAATTTTGTGAAAGTAGTTTTCAATTATTAATAGTCATAAATTGGATCTGTTGGTCACTTTACAAATCAATACACATATAATATTTAAATAATTTATAATTAAATATTTAAAAACAAAAAACATTTCTAGGGAATCAAAAAGAAAGTGAAATATTTAAGAGTAAACAAAAAAATTAACAATTGATGAACAAGAGATAAATTTACTAGTACCAGGTAATAACAACAACTCCCAATAATAATCTTGTTGATATGGGAGATCTGAAGAGGTTCAATAATATGCAATCTTATCTTTAATTAATTAAGAGACTATTTTCAAATAAAATTACTAATACCATATTCATAGAAATGAGTGAGATATGAATCTTACAATTGATAATAGTTTTTATGATTTGGCATAAAAAGTATAGACGTGTAAAGAAATCTTATTCTAAAAGGTCAATCATACTTAAAAATCTCAATGTTTTATCTTGATTGCTTAGGTATTAACTTGATTAATGATCACAATATCTAATTTAGTTATTTCATTCAAAAGTTCTATATACATGTTGATATTATTTCAATTGAATAGAGGACTAAGTCTAGCGCTAATAATAATCTTCCATTTCATTTCTTCTTTCGAAGTGTAACAAAGAGGCTTCTTCTAAGTTGCTGCCATTTTGGTTATAATGAATAGTTACAATCTTCAGGAAAATTATGGTTGGTGAAAGATTAAAAAAGGTAACTTATATCATAGCCAACAAGAAAAACAATGTCATGCTGATAACTCTTATAGCTATTACAAACTCAAAAGTCAGTCTTCAATAGAGTATGATTCAATCCCTGAGCTCTTAGCATTGGCATAACAAAATAGCCATAAGATGTAGAAATTTTAGTGAGCTTGTTCGTTTTGCTTTGCTTCAATGCTTCAAACATTAACGGATCTCCTTTGTCCATCACCATGTCATACTTAAAATCAACGATTTACTTTGTGGATGCCAAATTTCTACTTAAATTATATGGCATTAGCAATATCTAGTTTGAACTTAGGGTTTTGAAGAATTGGAGTTTTTGCCAATTTAGGTTAACTCTTTTCTTCCTTTCTTAATTATTTTTATTTTTACATTTACAAGATGCACTTTTGTTAACCTGTAAAGGGAGGCGATCTATGTTAGTATCGTTAATGATAGGGTTAGTAGTTATCCATTTTTGTAACAATTTAACATTTTGAGCATTTGATTGATATTTTTTATAGTTGTTGATGTGTGTAAGTTTTAATAATACCCTCGATAATTCACAAGCGCACGATTCACTAGCATAGTGCCTAAGGTGTCTATCCCACAAAGAGGGATAATCTAATCCGAAAATCTAAGGCCAGAACAAATTGAAGAAATTCAAAAAATAATGAAACTAAATGAGAACTCAATTCAATCAATCAAATCAAATTAAGAATCAATCATGAAAATACTAAGGATTCAGCAGTTGCAACACACACCCAAGAATTAACCTAAAGGAATTACCAATTGGGAGAAAGGAAATTTTACCTATTCTTAACGCTAACCTAATTGATTATGAATTACCATATTGTTAGTTCTAGAAGATCCTAAGGTTGATTAATCTCTTTCAAGTTATAACCATTAAACCTAAATTATAAACCCTAATCAGATTATGAAACTTGCAATCTCTCAATTAACAACCTATCCAAAACCCTAATTAGTTTTGAAGTTCTCTAATAAACTACCAAAAACCTATGCAAGATCTCTCTTCGTACAATTTACCTGTTTGATTTAATTTTGGTTTTACTAAATCACCTAACTCTTGTTAGCCTAATTTGATCATTTTTCATTCAATTAACCCTCTCAATTTATTATCGAATTATGCACTTTCAGAATTAAACCAAAACAAATCCAATAACACATAAATAATCAAATTTCATTAATTCAAAGATAAAACTTCGAAGGTGAGTTTAGAACATCCTCAACATTAAAAAATCATATCATCAAACTGTTATTCCAATTCTATACAATAATAAAATTGAAAATAAACATGAAATATGATCTGAACGGATGATGGGAGGCAGTGACATCAGGAAACTAAACTCCTTATCTAGAAAGTACATCTAGTCAGCTTCTTCTCCTCTTCTCTCTTCCTTCTTCTCTTTCTCTATCTCTCGATGAATTCTCTCTAAGGTTTCTTCTAGGTGGCTGATGTCAAAAGCTCTCTCTTCTTCCCTTTTGTTTTTCTTTAAATAGTTTTGTATGTTTTGGATAACTCTAAGACTTTTTCGGGGTCCAAAAGGTCTAAAATATTCCTCAAAAATTAAAGTTTGTAAGTGTACATGCATTCGTCCGACGTAAGCCATGATCATGGCCTACTTCTAAACCTTCTGTCACAATCGTGGGTCATTATTTTAGCTCGAATATCTTCCAAAACTCCTTTGTTCTTCGATATTGACCCTGAAATATTAGCAAACATATCAAAATACCTCAAAAACATAATATTTAAGCTCAATGACTTGTACTAACCTATAAAACACTTAAAACACAAATAATTAACAAACTAATACAATTCTAACCTAAACACATACTAAATGAATGAATTAATAACTAAATACATATCAAACTAAACCTTAAAACATGATGCAATTTACACATATCAATATAAGTAATACTGCAAAGTTAAGTAAAGTTTATATTTTCTTTACCCTTTCTTTTAAGTTATACTTTTAACAAATGTAAATCAATATGCTACAAGTTTAAGCATATTTTAATTATTCATGATCTAAGTTCATATAAAAATAAAATTATACGTAATAAATTGAAGTATTAACCTAATAGGTCACATTGAAAAGGAATGTTATTGACCACGTATAAATTTTTCAACATTCTTATAATCAATCTACAACAACATCTATATTTACAAGCTTTAGAAATAAATAGTATTATTCTACATAAAAATTATCTTCCTCAAATGTTAGTGAAGTATAAGAGATATATTTAGGTATTCTCTTCATATATGCTTTGTTAAAATGTTCTAATTATTATTTAATAAAATAGAAAATTCATTTTGATATTTAAATTTTTAAATAAAATATAAGCTTGACCTTAGTTTATAATTTTTAGCAAATATTTTACACTATAAAAAATCTTAATTAACCATCAAATACACAGCCACTCATTTCTATAAGGATGAGCAACTTAAATCTTTATGATACTTATCTTTTATTTAATAATGATCTATTTATTATGAGTATGATAACTCAATTACTCCTTAGTTCTTCTAAAGTTTAAATAAATAATTTTTACGATTTTATATAGATGGGTTAATTACCAAAAAAGGCTCAAACTTTTATCAATTTTTTAATTATAGCCTAAACTTTAAAAAGTAGTAATAAAATTTTCATACTTTCAATTTTTTTCAATTCTAACCCAACGTTAGTTTCACCGTTATCTTTACTAATGTGACATTGCCATATGTCAAGGAGCCCTCATTAATCAGATACATCAGTATAATTATCATAAGTCCATCTGATTATTGAAATGACGACGTTTCAACAAATAAACAACACACCTATCG
>JAOQMP010000004.1:20284133-20314347 GCA_027563575.1 Erythroxylum pedicellare
TCTTAAGATTTACACTAGCCTGAGAGCTTGGTTATCGACGTGTTGTCGTTGAAGTGGACTCTTTAAATGTAATTAACATTTTTTCTTCCTCCTAAATAGTTTTATCTGAGAATAATTGTTTAGTGGCAAGTACCCGTGGACTATTATACCAAACATGAAAAGTACACATTCAACAAGTCTATCGTAAAGAGAATCAGTGCATCGACAACCTGACGATTTTAGCTATCTTATTAAGCCTAGATATACATATCCTACAAGAACCTTCGATGATCATCCTGGAATCTACAGAGATGCGCAAGAAGTTATATTACGAACATTGCGATAATTTTTTTTCGTTTGTAAAAGAAAAGATGAAACGTGTAAGAGTTTGCGGTGACGTGGCCCGGAGTTAATGGAAGCGTTACACTTGTCGACAAACTAATGGTCTACCTATACTCCTGGAGAAGTCTTCAGTTTCATGTCATGTAATGCAACCAAACCTCCAAATATGAAAAACCCCACCAAACCCCTATTTCCCACGCACCCCATTTCTAGACGGCTGGAGACAGAAAAACGCAGAGCCGAAAATGAACGCTTTCTTGTTCAGAAAATCTGCCGTTTTACGGCAAATGGTAACCCATATCACCGCCCCGACAACGATACGGTCCACCATTGGACATCAAGTGTCTAAGACACCAACGGAGTTCAGAGGTTACTATGGGTTTCCTAATATTTTCCGGAGCATAAAGGAGTGTAACGGCCTCTCTCGACCTTCTATTTTTACCTCCACTTTCTCTTCGTCTTCTTCTTCCTCTTCTTCCACGGCGACGGCGTCCGTTTCTAAAGTGCGGTTGGTTGCTTGGTACTTGGGGATGGTTAAGTCGCGGCCTATTCTCACGAAAAGCATAACTTCTTCGATTATTTACGTTGCCGCCGACTTGTCTTCTCAGGTGAGTAGCTAAGTCAACAGATTCCGCAAAATGCATTTCTGGGTCTTTGTGTTTCCAAATGATTTCCCCCAAAATAGGCGTCACGTATCAAATTTGTTTTCCTGAGAAATTTGATTTGGTGTGTTGAGAAATTTTGTGAAATGAGATCAGTCAAAGGTTTGTTGGTATTTCAAATTGGAAAGTTTTAGGTCATCTGTTGGTATTATATTTACATTTCAAACAACACAAACACAAGTTTGATTCCTCTATGACATGTGTTGATTATCTCACTTCCGGTGTTGAGGACTGTCTTTGCAATTTTTTTCCCTTTTTTTTTCTAAAGATATCATTTCAAAATTTTTGTTTGGTTCGACATGAGGATTCTGTGTTAGAATGTGTTGCAGTGAAAATCTTATATCAGAGTTCTTGGTCCTTCCGGTTGTAATTGATCTGCTGTTGAGATAGACATTATATACATATGCTTTCTTATTCCTTTGAATTCAATATTGAAATATGTAAGATATTAACTGGTCAAAGTTCCACTATTGAAGAATTGTTGTCCAAAGGTTTATCCTCGTCTGAGATAAGTTGTTGGCCAAAGGTTTGAGTTCTTTTGTTCATTTTTCTATTTTTCTTCTCTGGGTTAGTTGTCATTGCAATTTAACAGTAACTATTTCAGATTTCTCGATGTCTTTGAAAGATGCGTGGATATTGCATCAAGCTATGCTTTGTATGTAAAGCAAGCAGAACCACCCTGGAACATATTGTCTTTTTATGAAATTATACTGAACTCAAGTACTTGTACCCTCCCCACTCCCTTTGTAGATTTTCTGATAAGACGCAAGTACTGATATAAATATGTGATATCACCACTTAATCTGTCTTATGCCACTTAAGTTATGGTAGATCTTTATCATGTTTTCTGCTTTTAATGCTAAAACTTCAGATAATTGTGTGATTTAATAGGCTGCTATTGATGTTGAGGCATATGCATAAATACATGTTCTCCAAAGGTTGGGAGTGATTTTGTGCTAATTATAACATATGGAAGTTTTATATGTGCCTTCTTTTTTCAGATGATTGTGCTTCCAGTTTCAGAACCATATGATTTGGTGAGAACAGCACGGATGGGTGGATATGGGCTCATAGTTCTGGGACCAGCGTTACATTTCTGGTTCAATTTTGTGTCAAAGATCCTTCCGCAGAAAGATCTGATCACTACATTCAAGAAAATGGCAATGGGACAGACTATCTTTGGCCCTGCCATGACTGTTTTATTTTTCTCCTTAAATGCCTTTCTTCAGGGTAAGCTAAAATTTCCTTTCAAATTGAATATTTTTGTCCTAAATTTCCAATGTAATCTGCGGTGCAGCATTATTGGAAAACCAATATGGTGCATCTTGGCATAATTGCTTGAAACAATCCAGAGAAACTTGAAGATAAGCAGACAACTTTCGAAGATTATGCTTAATTGGTTCTTCTGTAAATAATTTAAATTGAAACTGACTTGGGCACGACAATAGAATAATCATCTCAATGACTGATCTTCCAAACTTTCCAATCACTACTTGCCCAGCTTCCCACTGTATATGGTATGTAAGTGTGACATTTCTTAGGTTAACAGGTAAGGTTGGATAAAGTTTCCTTTGAAAAATTTGATCTTGGTTATCATAAGTTTCAAGGATTGGAAGTCTTAACTAGAATTCTTTTAGGGAGTGGCTTGCAATTTTCTGGAAATTCATCTGGTATCTTCCTATAGGTTAAGAAAAATACTCCAATTATTTATGGCCGTCCAGAAACTGCAGCAATTCTATATGCTGCTTACAACAACCATCATGCTATTGCTGCTTTTACATATTTCTGCTTTGCCTAATTTAGGTGAAAATGGTGCTGAGATTGTCGGCCGCTTGAAACGAGATTTACTTCCTACAATGTTGAATGGTGTGATGTACTGGCCTGTTTGTGATTTTATCACATTCAGATTTTTCCCTGTCCATTTACAGGTATATGAATGTTGTCTTTTGTTTTTGCAATGTTCTCTACCCTAAATTTGAGATGACCTGATTTTTATGCTTGACTGTGTTTCCCTCACTTTACCTTTGACAGCCATTGGTGAGCAATTCGTTTTCATATATATGGACCATCTACATGACATATATGGCCAGCCTAGAGAAAGTAGGCGCCACCAGCTAATTTGGTTTTAACCGCTATATGCGAAATCATTGTGTTCTCCTTGATGTCACCAAAGTTACATGTTCCATATTTCTCTGATGTAATTCATAGGCTATGTTTACTCAACAATGTTCTTAGTTTTCTAAACCTTCTTAAGTTGAGGAAGTTCCATTCTTTTTTGTAATTCTAAACTACTCAAATGGTATTCGTCGTTCATGTCCACGGTTTTTCTGCCAAATTTGCCATATGAAATCTGTTTGTAAGATTAACCTATAAAACACATATTTATATATCAAATTAACAGTAATGTTTGTTGAAGAATTGATAAATTTAACCGAAAGCAATCAAGTAAACCTCGTATAGATTATTCTTCAACTGACCTGTTTCCATGCCCCAAAAAAGACATGACCTTTCTCGCACAGTCCCTGCAGTATGTTTCTCTCCTTTAGCTTAACTATAATATATGAATTATTTTTGGAACTCAACTACCATATTGAATTTTGAGTTTAGTAAATACTTTTAAAAGGTTTCAAATTTAAGTTTCGTGAGTTTATTCTCATTATACATAAAAGATCCATTTAAAAATGATCCAATTTTGTGTGAAGGGCTATATTAGAATGGTACATTACTCATTACCAAGTTTGGCACTAATAGATGAAGATTTCATCTGAGGCTTATTGCCACCACCAACAGACGCTAATCTGTAGAATGCAAAACAACGTAGTCGAATAGCAGAACTATAAGAATATGATCCATGAATTGAGCAACGACCAACAAGTGCAGAAATGTAAATTGTCCTGTCGGAGTTAAAAAAGCTGTATATTATTGATGATTCAGGGTACAGGGATGGGAAACCCTACCGAGGTTGGAGAGGAAGGGAGGCTGTGAAACTATAACTCAAAAAGGGTAAAAAGGACCAAAGAGAAGATATATAGATTAAAAATGGTGTTAACTCTTTTTTGGAACAATGGTACCCTAATACTATATAATTTTACACTTATGAACATTGTTTTTCTGTGGCAACTATCACAGAAGGCAAGTCTAGGCAATATGTTTGCCTTTATCTGAAGAGAACTGATAGATGTAAAGGTGGCTCGTCTTCTTGTTTCTACAGGATAGTCACTTCGGCAGCTCTCAGTGATGCTACGATACAGAGATGCAAGCAAAATTGAAGTAAAAAGATTGATCCCATAGTCTGAATCATCAATCTGATAAAATTCAAACTGATACTAGATTCCACCAAAGTATATATTCACTCCTCAGAAGCACGCAAGGAAATTTTCTCAAGTTGCGTTGGCCAGTCTTCTCCAAGCAATTGTGGATTTGATTGCACTGAAACAAGAAAATCCGTCATTGATGCACAGTGTAGCTCTTTTGCCCCTGGCATGTACTTCCCAGGAAACATTCCATTATTCAAGCCTGTTGTTACAATACCATTTACTGATTTCAATTGCCGATTGTTATGGCTTATAGCAGCTAAACCCATACAAGGTTCAATCAACCTCTTCAAATATGCATCTAATGCATTATTTAACAGGCTAACACATTCAACTGACACATTGATACTCTCAGCCTCCAATGTCCTCTCCAACCGACTTCTCAATGACCTTGTATCAGGCAGCTCACAGTTGTTTAAACAAGTCTCCCTCAGGTAATTTTCACAAGCAGATAAATTTGAAAGAGTTTTACGAGCTCCACCCTTAATTATAGAAATTCCAAAGGGAGCAGTGACTGGGCTTCTACTCTGAACACCTGGGCTACTTGTCACCTGCTCAACCTCTTCACCCTCTTCCACAGAAGCAACTTCAACTGGAGGCCTACTACCAAGAGAAAGTAATTCTGTTGCACTTTGCTGCTCTTGCATCCTTGAGCTTGGTTCCTCGGCCAAGATACTTTGGGGCTTTCCAAGTGGACCCAAAGGACTTCGGCGATCCCTGAACTTGCGATCCCAATTAACAGGAGATCTTCCTTTCCGAGGAGAAGAAGCAAAGGCATCCCCGTAAAGTGACTGAAGGCAATTTCTCTGGTATCCATTGACACTTTTACCATTAATGTTCCATCCCTCCTTCTTAGCACCTTTTGATGGGGGGACTTTGGCAACGCAGGCATTCTTAAGAATTGACTTGATAAGATGATTATGAAGGGGAATATTCTCTCTACCAATAATCTTGACACAGACCTTGTCAAATTCAGACTTGGTAGTCTTGAAACTAAACAATCTTCTGAGCAGATCAAAGTAGCTATCCGCTCTCTGATTTCCAATCTTCTTGATCAGAACAGATTTGAGCTCCAAGGTATGAACTCGAGCATATGGTTGATTAGACACCATCTTTTCACTACGAGAAACGACCCAAATTCAACAAATCCAGCTCCCCATCATAATCTGGAACTTCCAATCATATACCAGATCATACTCATTCCAAAACCCAAAACCTAAAAGAACCCTAGTTCCCAAAATAGCGTCTCCATCTGCATAAAAAACAAGAAAGATTATAGAAACAGACTAATAATGCTTACAAGTTCTGATTCTGGAAAAACAAAAACATGCCCAGTTCGGCAATTCAGCTGGAAAAAAAAAGCAACTTTCTTCATCTACTACAACAATAATATCGAGCTACAAGCTCGATAAAAAAAACAGAGAATAAAAAGAAACAACAAAACAAAGAGTTTCTATTTGAGCGTAGGCAAGCAGAAATCAAAATTCGAAAAGGGGGAGATCAGCGCAACCATTTGGAGAACTGAATTGCCCAACTGGGCATGTTCTTGTTTTTCCAGAATCACAAACTGTAAGCATTATTCTTCCAAAGGTTAGAATACACCAATGAAACCACCCGAGATAGTTCATAATTCCTAATTGCCCATGAACGATAAAAAGATAAATAAACGATCTTGAGCTCATCCCTCCACGTTTTCATGCAATTTTTCGGCTAATAAACACGGAGAAGAGAGAAGGAAGGGAAACGATGATACCATGTGCGAGAACCAGGGCCGTAGGTCTTGGGGTGAGAGCTCCAAACGTTAGAGTGACCCATTCCTTAAGCTGATGTTCTTCGAATCTACAAAGCGGCTCAATAGTTCAACTCTTAGATTGGAATAGCAAGCAAAGCAAATTTGATAATCGATTGAGGGATAGTTGATACTTGTAGGGCTTCTTTGGAAAATCCCAGTTTGAAAAGACGTCAGTCTGCGTATTACGGGGGTGCAGATCTTCTGTACCCCTTATGCTGTACGTCTGAAGTAACTATTTCATCTCAACCCTTCAATGTAATAAATTGGATGATTAAAAACAAAAGAAAACAGAGTACTGAGTAGGGGATATAAAAGACCTATTCTCGTATTAAGGCATCATCCAGCAAAACGACCCCTCATGCAACGTCTTAGTAAATTAGATTACGATAAAAATAAAAATAAAAAATAATTTTTTAATAATTATAAAAATTGAAAGAAATTAATAAAAAATAACTACTTAAATAATATCAAAAATCAAAACCTGTATATGCTTACTTCTTTGCTTTTAACATCGATTGGAAATTAAGGTTAAAATGGGTGATATACAACGAGGTGGGCCTAAGAACTTGGAGAAATGGGTTCGAATCAAGCCCAAGACTTGCTGAATGCTTAAACAGTAGAAAAGAAGTTCGTGTCAGTAATTATTTTTAACAACAGACAACTATGTTAACTGGTTCGAAACTTGTGATTATATGTTCTAATCTTTATGGTGTACTACGTGCGGATTAAGGTATTTGTAGTCAAGACCTCGTCAAGTTCAATTCTTGCCAGGGGTTGGATATTTGGATTCCAACCAAGTGGGGAAAAAACTGAGAGAAGATAGAACAATTCAACATTTCGGGTTGTTCTAAACGCATAAACGTCTAACTTTTCTCTTCTGAAATGGAGGCAAGTTTTTATTCATAGAACAACTTTACACCTTTTGCGCCTGTCAAAGGCGTGACTCATACTCAAGCACGACTGTACATTATACTCTTATCACGATTCTGACTTAAATTGGTATAGCCGTGGCTCATGCCCACTTTCACACACAGACTAAAAATATACTTAGTATTAATATATAGGGAATCATCTCATTTAGAGGTAGGATGACAAAGTTATGAATGAAGGAAATCAATCAAGATTTTGTCCTCACTCATATTGAACCTATTTCGGGACAACTAGCATAACTTTTTCTATAGATATCAAATTAAGGTTTTCTTTAGATGGTTCAAAAGAATACTTCAAGATATACAACCTTCATGAAGACCTTAAATATAGATTCTATCATATAGAGGAACAGAAGCGGATCAGACGATAGGGCCAGATGAAACCAGATGAAGGGTCAGATGAATTGGGAAAATTGCCATAAGTAGATGTTAGATTAAGTTGTTATTTAGATGGTTTGAAAGAGGACTTCAATATATACAACTTTTATGAAGACCTTGAAGACAATTAGTCGTCTACAGGGTCAAAAAATGGGACCAAATGATAGGATCAGATGAAACTAGATGAATGGTCAGATGAATTGGGAAAATTTCCATAACCTTCCTGAAGATGTCCTATTAAGGTGTTATTTAGAGGGTTTGAAATAAGACTTTAAGATATACAACTTTCATGAAGACCTAAAAGACAAATTCGATCATCTACAGGGTCAAAATGGGACCAGATGATAGGATCAGATGAAACCAGACGAAGGGTCAGATGAATTGGAAAAATTGCCATAACTTTCCCTAGAGATATCAGATTAAGGTGTTCTTTAGATGGTTTGAAAGATAACTTCAAGATTTACAACTTTTATGAATATATTGAAGACAAATTCGATCATCTACAAGGTCAAAAATGGGACCAAACGATAGGATCAGATGAACAGTGCACCAGATGATATGACATCATCAGACGATACTTTATCACCAGACTATATGATGTCATCACTAGACAATATGATATCATTAGATGATACATTATCACCAGACGATATGAAGTCATAAGATGATACAAACTATACTCCTGAGCATCTCTACTTATAAGGACCATAACTTTCAACTCTGATGTCCAAAAATTTCATACTATATATCGTTGGAAAGCTACAAAGATAAACTACAACTTTCAAGAAGACGACTTTGGATAACTGAACCTAGATTAATCCAGTTTTTCCCCCAAAGTTAAAACACGAATTTTACCCCTATGGAAGACTTGAAAGTGAAATCAAACATTTGGAAATATCATCGGTAAAACACAATCATACTTCATTAACATCAAAAGATAAGAGTTTTACAATGCTTTAATAAGCATTTCAAGCCACAATATATCAATATTTCGAAATCCCAAAATACAGAAGAATACATGAGCAATAGTTTGCTCAAAATCCAACTAAAGTCTTGTTTACAAAACTAGCTTAAAATACAAAAGTATACATAATTGGAGTGATGCCTTGACCCTTGGTTACTCATTCTCATGCTCTTCACCTGAAGATGGGGCGGAAATGGAGGGGGTGAGCTTAAAGCTCATGGGTAACAATTTTATAATCGGTAGTAAGCAAAAACCATTTTAAAACTCACATTGAATCAAGATACATATATTTTCCAAATCTCAATTTATCAGCAATTCATAAGAAACTTAATTCATACATCATCAAACTTGCCAACACATTTGAACATATAAGCACATCGGAATGGATTAGGTGGATTCAAAATAGAACGTACAACATAATTCCCATAAGCGTCTTGCGTAGCCGTGAACCTAGGGGGGTCCATGAAGGAGCTTCATGTCACTAGCGGGCAGACGGGAGAAGTCTTTAGTTAAAGTGCACTTGATATACTTAGGGGACCACCACAAACTCACATAATCATGCATCTAACATCTTGGAAACTTGTTGCCCAAATGGCACATTTTCGAAACATGACTTCATAAAATTGATGTCCCTTCAAAATCATTTTCATTTTTATTTAATAGTTCATCCACAAAATTCATACATACAACATATAACACTTTCTCAAAACATTTAAAGAACAATAAATGCATATTTAAAAGTAGTTGAAAACATTTATTTCCTTTTCTTGAAAGAAACATTGATGGCTTATTATTCAATTATAAAAGTGTAACTCCCCTTGAATTCCTTGATTATAACTTATTCTAATGTGCCTCTCCTCTCGCTCCTCTTGTCTTTCTTGATTCCCTTTTCATAGGCAAAAATCCCAAGTTCAAAAGGGTTGTAAAATTGAAGATCCAAATAGTATATTTACTAAAATTGGTCCTAGGGTACCTAAACCCATGCATTTCCTAAGCTTTATGAATCAAAACCCTTCCAAAATCCAAAGCATTAAAATGTTCTTACCATAAACTTCGCCCAATGAAGAGATGTTTAGTTCAAAAGAAAGCTCTTATCTTCCTATACTTTTTTCCCTTCTTGCACAACCTCAAAATCTCTCTAGAAGGCTTAGAAAAGATAAAACCCTAGCTCAACTCACTTTAAGTTGTTCCTTAACTAAGTTGACCTTATCCACTGTCATCTAAAGTAACTATGGCCCTAATTGTTTCCTTTCTCCTTCTTCATCCCAGCATATCGGAGTTTTACATCTCCTTCCATAAAGTTCTTCATAAGGGGTCATCTGAATACTCTAGTGGTACGAATTATTGTAAGCAAATTCAACCAATGGCAAATGCTCATCCTAAGCTCCTTTAAAATCCATCATATATGCGCTGAGCATTCCCTCAAGGATCTGAATGGTTCTCTCAGATTGACCATATGTCTAGGAATGAAAAGTCGTGCTAAAATTTAACTTGGTCCCTAGAGCCTCTTGTAAGCTTCCCTAGAATCTTGAAGTGAATCGAGGATCCCTGTCAGAAACTATAGAATTTGGAATCCCATGGAATCTTACTATCTCATCAATATACTTCTTTGCTAGTACATGTAGAGAATCAGTCTGTATGATTGCAAAAAATGGCTAACTTCATCAAACGATTAACAATAACCCATATGGCATCATGCTTCCTACTGGTCTTAGGCAAACCCATCAGAAAATCCATGGTTACTCTTTGCCACTTCCATTTAGGAATGGATAATGGCCTTAACTTGCCTGAAGGTGCCTGATGTTCAGCCTTGACTTGCTGACACACTAGACATTTGCTTGCATATTCTACTATATCCCTCTTCATGCCTTTCCACCAGAAATGCTCTTTCAGATCTCTGTACATCTTGGTGCTACCTGGGTGCATGGCATAAGGTGCATTATATACCTCAAAAAGTATCTCATCCTTTACTTCCTTGACATTTGGGATACAAAGTCTATTCCCTACAACCATAAGTCCATCATCCCTCACTATCACTTCAGATTTCTTGCCATTCCGAATTTCTTCTCGAAGCTTACTTAATTCTACATCCTGTGCTTGTAACTCTTTAACTTTCTCCCTGAGTATCAGTCTCACTATCAAATTTGCAATAATACAATCTAGCTCCCCCTATTTCAAGCTTATCCTAAGCTTAGCCATCTCTTCTAATAATTGTAGATAAACTATCTGAACATGGGCTATTGATGATTTCCTACTCAAAGCATCCGCCACTACAGTTGCCTTTCCTGGATGATACTCAATCAATAAATCATAATCCTTAATTATCTCTAACCATCTTCTTTGTCTTAAATTTAACTCCTTCTGGCTCAATAAATACTTAAGACTTTTATAATCCGTGAAAATCCTCATTTGAATCCCATACAGATAATGTCTCCAAATCTTTAGGGCAAAAACTATGGCTGCTAACTCCAGATCATAGGTCGGGTAATTCAATTCATAAGGCTTTAGCTGTCGCGAGGTGTAAGCTATTACCTTTTCTTCTTGCATCAACACACAACCCAAAACCTTTCTTGAAGCATCACTGTATACTGTATAACCCTTATCTCCTATAAGCAGGGTCAAGATTGGTGTACTAGTCAATCTATACTTAAACACCTCAAAGATCTTCTGACATTCCTCACTTCAGATAAATTTTTTATTCTTCCTCAATAACTTATTTATTAAAGCAACTATCATAGAAAATCCTTCAACGAATCTCCTATAATAACCTGCCAGTCCTAGAAAACTCCTCACTTCTGTCACTGTCTTAGGTGTATGTCAATTCACCACTGTTTCAATTTTTATCAGATCAACATGCACCCTATCTTTCAAAATTACATGTCTAAGGACTACTAGCTCTTGAAGCCAAAATTCACACTTGCTGAACTTAGCATAAAGTTCCTTCTCCCTTAGTGTTTGCAACACTATTCGGAGATGTCCTCATGTTCTTCTTCACTCTTGGAATAGAGAAAAATGTCATCAATAAACACTATGACAACTAATCCAGATACTTCGTGAAGACTCTATTCATAAGATCCATAAAAGCAGCTGGAGCATTGGTCAATCTAAAAGGCATGACTAAAAACTCATAATGTCCATACCTTGTCCTGAAAGCTATCTTATTTACATCAGACTCCCTAATTCTGAGTTGATGATAACCTGTCCTGAGATCAATCTTAGAAAATACCTTTGCTCCCTATAGCTGGTCAAACAGATCATCTATTCGGGGCAAAAGGTACTTGTTTTTAATGGTCACTTTGTTGAGTCTCCGATAATTAATACACATCTGCTCTGTTCCATCCTTCTTCTTAACAAACAGAACCGACGCTCCCCAATGTGACAAACTCGGTCTTATGTATCCCTTCTTTAACAGTTCCTCCAACTGTTCTTTAAGTTCCTTCAGCTCAGTTGGAGCCATTCTATAGGGTGGTATAGAAATGGGTGCAGTTCTAGGAATCAAGTTAATGGAAAACTCGATTTCCCTCACCGATGGCAAACCAAGTAAGTCCTCTGAGAACACGTATGAAAATTCCCTCACAACTGGAAAATCCTCTAACCTTCCTTCATTCACATCAGTGTCCACAGCATATGCCAAGAAGGTTTCACATCCCTTTCCCATAATCCTGTCAGCTAGCAAAGCTGAAATGATTCTTGGTGATATTGTTTTCCTATCCCCTCTGAAAAGCACCTTCTCACCATTGCCCAAACCAAATTCTACCCCCTTGAGGCTACAATCTAACTTCACATGATACTTCTCCATGGCATCCATCCCAAGTATAACATCTAAACCTTTTAGGTCTAGAGGTAGTAAGTCCACTACTAGTCTAGCACCATCGATGAAGAGCTCAAATTCTCTATACGCTTAACTTATTATCACATTCGTTCCTAGAGGAGTACTAACAATCAAGGGACTATCCAAAAGCACCAAATTCACACCATGTAATGACATGTTTGTAGAAACAAATGAGTGCGTGGAGCCAGAATCAATCAAAACATATACTTCAGAACTAAATAACTGAGCCATACTAGTAACAACTTCAGGTGCAGCTACAGCTTCCTCTCTATTCACGGCGAGCACCTTTGCCTGAGCCTATCCCCTAGGCCTTCCTGGAGGAATAGCCTTCCTTACAGCTCCAGAACTGCCCACCTCAGTGACTGGTCTGTCTATGCTCTTCTTGAGGATTACAACTACGACCCCTCTCACCTTATTACTTGGGGACAGTCCTTGATCATGTGTCCCTTCTCTCTGCATCGGAAGCATGCTCTAAGTAACTTGAAGCACTCTTCCAGGTGAAGCTTTCCACAATGCTCACATTGGGGGTTCATGTTCCTGCTCCTCTCCACTCTGTTATTGCCCCCTGTGGTTGAGACTTACATTAAAGCTGCCCTTGGTTGCTTGTTCCTAGCTAAGGCACTACTCCCCACCTCACTCTATGTGTGGAAACTCTTCATACTCCTCCCAGGCATTGGAGCACTTACCCCTTTTTTGAAAAACTGCTCCCGATTCTCCCTCTTTCTGCTCACTTCATTCTTTATATTCTCTAGTTTTTTAGCTTAGAGTGCAGCATCTACCAGCTGCTGGTAGTCACAGAAATTGTAGATCAAGACTTTCTCCTTGATCCCCAAATGGAGACCTCCCTCAAACTTACAGAACTTGTTCTCCTCATTTGCCACAATGTTGGTCGTATATCGGGAAAGCTGGGTGAACTTCAGTTCATACTCACTAACACTCATGTCCTTCTGTGTGAGATTCAGAAACTCCATGACCTTCTCTTGTACATAAACTCTGGAGAGATATTTCTTCCTGAACACTTCCACAAAGTCTCTTCATGACAACATGGAAGGCATAATCTGACTGTGGGGTATTGATTCCCACCAATGAAGAGCATCCCCCGTAGCAAGCTCACTGTATAATCTAGTTTCTCCTCATCAGAACATTTCATTTGAAGCAGGACTCTCTTGATCCTCTTCAACCATGCTTCCTCCCCCTCCGGATTTGTAGTACCATTGAAATCTACCACTCCATACTTACGGAGCTTGTCATATTGTCCACTCTTATCTACTGGAGCTTGCATCGGCCCTTGTGACCACTGGCCCATAGCATAAGTGAAAGCCTGAGCAAAGGCATGAAAGAATTATGAATCGATGGGGTTTGCTTGATGCATCGGTGGAGGCACTTCCTGTTGCATACTAGGTGCCTTAGGATTTGGAGCAGAATGTGTCTCTGCATCTTATGGGATATAGGATTCATCCGTACTCTCTTGGCAAGAGCGAGATCGAGTTATAGCCTTTCAAGTTCTCCTTTGAGGCGGCATTTTCACTCCTTGAATATAAAACCATTAAAAACCTTTAGTTTATGCAAAACAATTTTTAAAGTATGCAAAATAGTTCAAATCATATAGAACAATTTCAAATCATTTGAAACAATTTAAAACATTGCGAGTTATTCCCTTAAAATAATGCACATTCCTTTTATGTCTTAAACTACCGATTCCATGCCCATGTTACTCCTAAACCCAATCCTACACTTGGACATGAACCTAGGTCTCTAATACCATAAAATGTTAGACCCCAATTTCGGAGCCCAACATTCAGAGTCATAAAATGTGATCAATTTATCCTATAAGTTTATTTCAAGGAACCCTCATTAGTCACCATCCCACATGAGTGGCGTCCACACCAGTCAAACATTCAAACAAACTCATTTCTCCTATTTCAGAACAGATTTTAGGAAAAACTCAAACTATGATAACAATTTAACTTCTTTAGAACATTTTTTCCCTATTGTCTTGAGTTTCTAAGGATACCAAAATCATTCAATTTGGCTTAGAACTCTAAGAGTTGGGGCCCAAAACCTTTTTAAACTATTATTAAACTAGGATAATACACTATACCCAACTTTCATCCAGAAATTGTAAGTCTTAAGGACTGAGTTAAAATTCTATTCCTCCAGATTATTTGTAGCTCTATGTCTTTAGTTTTATTTAGAAACAAGAACCATCTCATTTAGAGATAGGATGACACAGTTATGGCCGAAGGAAATTGAACAAGGTTTTGTCCTCACTCATATTAAACCTATTTCTGGAAAATTAGCATAACTTAAAAAAATCAAATTAAGGTGTTCTTTAGATAGTTTGAAAGACCAGTTCAAGATCTACAACCTTATGTAGACCTTGAAGATAGATTCTATCATCTAGATGGACAGAAGTGGACCAGACTATAGGGTCAGATGAAACCAGACGAAGGGTCAGACGAATAGGGAAAATTGCCATACCTTTACCTAGAGATGTCGGATTAAGGTGTTATTTAGATGGTTCGAAAGAGGACTTTAGGATCTACAGCTTTCATGAATACTTGAAGACAATTTCAATAGTCTACAGGGTCAAAAATGGGACCAGACGATAGGATCAGATGAAACCAAACGAAGGATCAGATGAATTGGAAAAATTGCCATAACTTTCCCTATAGATGTTACATTAATGTGTTCTTTAGAGCGTTTGAAAGAGGACTTCAAGATATACAACTTTCATGAAGACTTAGAAGACAAATTCGATCATCTATACCAAAATGGGACCCGATGATAGGATCAAATGAAACTAGATGAAGGGTCAGATGAATTGGGAAAATTACCATAACTTTCCCTAGAGATGTAGGATTAAGGTATTATTTAGATGGTTCGAAAGAAGACTTTAAGATCTATAACTTTCATGAAGATCTAGAAGATAAATTTGATCATATACAAGGTAAAAAATGGGACCAAATGATAGGATCAGATGAAACCAGATGAAGGGTTAGACGAATTGGGAAAATTACCATAACTTTCCCTAGAGATGTTAGATTAAGGTATTATTTTTATGGTTTGAAATAGGACTTCAATATCTAAAACTTTCATAAAGACCTCAAAGACAAATTCAATCATCTACAGGGTCAAAATGGGACTAGATGATAGGATCTGATGAAACTAGACGAATTGGGAAAATTGCCATAACTTTCCCTAGAGATGACATATTAAGGTGTTCTTTAGATGGTTCGAAAGAGGACTTCAAGATATAAAAATTTAATGAGACCTCGAAGACAAATTCGATCATCTATAAGGTAAAAAATGGGACTAGATGATATGATCAGATAAACAGTGCACTAGACGATATGATGTCATCACCAGATGATATAACGTCATCAGATGATACTTTATCACCAGAAAATATGACATCATCACCAGACAAGTTGATGTTATCAGATGATACATTATCACCAGACGATATGATGTCATCAGACGATACGAACTATACTCCTAAGCATCTCCACTTATAAGGACCATAATTTTCAACTCCGATGTCTAAAAGTTTCATACTATATATCGTTAGAAAGCTAGAAAGATACAACTTTCTAGAAGAAAACTTTGCCTAATTCAACCTAGATTAATCCAATTTTTCCACCAAAGTCAGAACATAAATTTTACCCCTATGGAAGACTTGAAAGTGAAATCAACCATTTGGCAATATCGTCGGTAAAACATAATCATGCTTCATTAACATCAAAATATAAGAGTTTTACAAGGATTTAATAGGCATTTCAAGCCACAATATATCAATATTTCGAAATCCCAAAATACAGAAGAATACATGAGCAATAGTCTGCTCAAAATGCGACTAAAGCCTTGTTTATAAAACTAGCTTAAAATACAAAAGTATGCATAATCGGAGTGATGCCTTGACCTTTGGTTACTCGTTCTCATGCTCTTCACCTGAAGATGGGGTGAAAATGGAGGGGGTGAGCTTAAAGCTGGTAGGTAACAATTTTATAATCGGTAGTAAGACAAAATCATTTTAAAACTCACATTGAATCAAGATACACATATTTTCCAAATCTCAATTTATCAACAATTCATAAGAAACTTAATTCATGCATCATCAAACTTGCCAACACATTTGAACACATAAGCACATCAAAATGATTTGGGTAGATCTAAAAAAAACGTACTACATAATTTCCATAAGGGTCTTATGTAGTCGTGAACTTAAGGAAGTCCATAAAGGAGCTTCATGCCACTAGCGGGCAGGCGGGAGAAGTCTTTGGTCAAAATGCACTTGGCATACTTAGGGGACCACCACAAACTCACATAATCGTGAATCTAACATCTTGGAAACTTGTTGCCCAAATGGCACATTTTCGAAACATGATTTCATAAACTTGATATCCCTTCAAAATCATTTCCATGTTTATTTCATAGTTCATCCACAAAAGTTATACACATAACATATAACACTTTCTCAAAGCATTTAAAAAAAATAAATGCACTTTTAAAAGTAGTTGAAAACATTTATTTCCTTTTCTTGAAAGAAACAATGATGGCTTATTATTCAATTATAAAAATGTAACCCCACTTTGAATTCCTTGATTATAACTTATTCGAATGTGCCTCTCCTCTCGATCCTCTTGTCTTTCTTGATTCCCTTTTCATAGGAAAAAATCCCAAGTTCAAGAGGGTTGCAAAATTAACGATCCACATAGTACATTTACTAAAATTGATCCCAGAGTACCTAAACCCATGCATTTCCTAAGCTTCATAAACCAAAACCCTTCCAAAATCCAAAGCATTAAAATGTTCTTACCTTAAACCTTCTCTAAATGAAGAGATGTTTAGTTCAAAAGAAAGCTCTTATCTTCCTCTACCTTTTTCCCTTCTTGCACAACCTCAAAATCTCTCTAGAAGGCTTAGAAAAGATTAAACCCTAGCTCAACTCTCTTCTTTCCTCTTAACCACCAAAATCTCTCTTCTTTCTCTCTTTGATTTGTTATTTCATTTCATTCTCTCCCATTTTCATTTCCCCCCCTCTTTAGGAAGAAGACAACACTTCTTTCTTCCCATTTTACCTTTAATGATTAAGAAAAGTCCACCTTGCCCTTCTTTTAATGCCTTATGGTTTTTAAACTTAAATAAGCTACCCAAAATACCCTTTTTATGCATTCTTAATACTTTTAATTTAACTAACCCATGCAATAAACCTAATAACATAGACCTAAAGAAAACTAACTCCTAAAAAATTTGGGGGCTAACATTTCTCCCCCTCTTAAAAGAATTTCTTCCCCGAAATTATTACCTGAGTCATTGAAGAGTTGTGAATACTTCTCCCTTATGGCCTCCAAGGGCTCCCACGTGGCCTCTTCAACAGAATGGTTTCTCCATATAACTTTAACTAGCTGAATCGTCTTGTTCCTGAGGACCTTTTCCTTGGTGTCCAAACTTTTCACTAGCATCTCCTCATAACTCAGATCATCTCTTAACTGAACCTCGGTGGTCTCAATGATGTGAGAGGGATCTGATCTATATCTCCTCAACATTGAAACATGAAAACATCATAAATCTGTCATAATTTCGGTGGCAGTGCCAATCTATAGGCTAGTGGTCCAATCCTCTCAAGAATCTCGTAAGGACCCATATATCTTGGACTTAACTTGCCCTTATTGCTAAATCTTATAATTCCTTTCTAAGGAGATGTCTTAAGGAAGACTTTCTCATCGACTTCATACTCCATTTCCTTTCGGTGTTCATCAGTATAACTCTTCATTCTATCTTGCACCGCTTTAAGTCATTGCTTAACTAAGTTGACCCTATCCACTATCATCTAAAGTAACTCTAGCCCTAACAGTTTCCTTTCTCCTTCTTCATCCCAGCATATCGGAGTTCTACATCTCCTTCTATACAGTGCTTCATAAGGGGCCATCTAAATACTCTAGTGGTACAAATTGTTTTAAGCAAATTTGACTAATGGAAATTGCTCATCCCAAGCTCCTTTAAAACCATCACATATGCCCTGAGCATTCCCTCAAGGGTCTGAATGGTTCTTTCTGGGGATGAAAAACCGTGCTAAAATTCAACTTGGTCCTCAGAGCCTCTTATAAGCTTCCCCAGAATCTCAAAGTGAATCAAGGATCCCTGTCAAAAACTATAGAATCTAGAATCCCATGTAATCTTACTATCTCATCAATATACTTCTTTGCTAGCACATGTAGAGAATCAGTCTGTTTGATTGCCACAAAATAGGTTGACTTCGTCAAATGATCAACAATAACCCATATGGCATCATGCTTCCTATTGGTCTCAGGTAAACCCATCAGAAAATCCATGGTTACTCTTTGCCACTTCCATTCAGGAATGGACAATGGCCTTAACTTGCCTAAAGGTGTTTGGTGTTCAGCCTTAACTTGCTGACACATTAAACACTTATTTGCATATTCTGCTACATCCTTCTTCATGCCTTGCCACTAGAAATGCTCCTTCAGATCTTTGTACATCCTGGTGCTACCTGGCTGTATGGCATAAGGCACTTTATGTGTCTCATCCTTTACTTCCTTGACATTCAGGATATAAAGTCTATTCCCTGCAACCATAAGTCCATCATCCCTCACTACCACTTCAGATTTCTTTCCATTCTAGATTTCTTCTTGGAGCTTACTCAATTCTACATCCTGTGCTCGTAACTCTTTAACTTTCTCCCTGAGTATCGGTCTCACTCTAAAATTTGCAATAATACAATCTGGCTCCCCCTGTTTCAAGCTTATCCTAAGCTTAGCCATCTCTTCCAATAATGACAGATAAACTATCTGAACCTATTGATGATTTCCTACTAAAAGCATCCACCACTGCATTTGGCTTTTCTGGATGATACTCAATTAACAAATCATAATCCTTAATTAGCTCTAACTATCTTTTTTGCCTTAAATTTAACTCCTTCTGGCTCAACAAATACTTGAGACTTTTATAATCTGTGAAAATCCTTGTTTGAACCCCATACAGATATTGTCTCCAAATCTTCAGGGAAAAAACTATTGCTGCTAACTCTAGATCATAGTTCGGGTAATTTAGTTCATAAAGCTTTCGCTATCGCAAGGCGTAAGCTATTACCTTGTCTTCTTGCATCAACACACAACCCAAACCCTTTCTCGAAGCATCACTGTATACTGTATAACCCTTATCTCAAATAAGCGGGGTCAAGATTGGTGCATTGGTTAATCTATGCTTAAGCTCTTCTAACATTCCTCACATTAGATAAATTTCTAATTTTTCCTCAATAACTTAGTCATCGGAGCAGCTATCATAGAAAATCCTTCAACGAATCTCCTATAATAACCTGCCAAACCCAGAAAACTCCTCACTTCATTCACTGTCTTGGGTGTATGGCAATTCAGCACTGCTTCAATTTTTCTTAGATCAATATGTACCCCATTCTTTGAAATTACATGTCCAAGGAATACTATCTCATGAAGCCAAAAATCACACTTGCTGAACTTAGCATAAAGTTCCTTCTCCCTCAGTGTTTGCAACACTATTCTGAGATGTTCCTTATGTTCTTCTTCACTCTTGGAATAAACCAGAATGTCATCGATAAGTACTATGAAAAACTGATCTAGATACTCCCTGAAGACCCTATTCATAAGAACCATAAAAGCAGCTGGAGCATTGGTCAATCCGAAAGGCATGACTAAAAACTCATAATGTCCATATCGTGTCCTAAAAGCTGTCTTGTATTAGACTCCCTGATTCTAAGCTGATGATAACTTGTCCTAAGATCAATCTTAGAAAATACCTTTGCTCCCTACAGCTGGTCAAACAAATCATTTATTCGGGGCAGAGGGTACTTGTTTTTAATGGTCACCTTGTTAAGTCTCCGGTAATCAATACACATCCTCCATATTCCATCATTCTTCTTAACAAACAAAACTGGTGCTCCCTAAGGTGACGAACTCGGTCTTATGTATCCCTTCTTTATCAGTTCATCTAAATATTCCTTAAGTTCCTTGAGCTCAACTGGAGCCATTCTATAGGGTGGTATAGAAATGGATGCAGTTGCAGGAATCAAGTCGATGGCAAACTCGATTGCCCTCACCAGTGACAAACTAGGTAAGTCCTCTGGGAACACATTTAGAAATTCCCTCACAACTGGAAAATCCTCTAACTTCCCTTCATTCACATCAGTGTCTATAACATATGTCAAGAAGGCTTCGCATCCCTTTCCTATCATCCTGTCAGTTAGCAAAGTTGAAATGATTCTTGGTAATGGTGTTTTCATGTCCCCTCTAAAAATCACCTTCTCACTGTTGCCCAGATCAAATTCCACCTCCTTGAGGCTACAATATAACTTCGCATGATACTTCTCCATGGCATAAATTCCAAGTATAACGTCTAAACCTTTTAAGTCTAGAGGTAGTAAGTCCACTATCAGTCTAGCACCATCGATGAAGAGCTCACATTCTCTATACGCTTTACTTATTATCACATTCCTTCCTAGAGGAGTACTAATAATCAAGGGACTATCCAAAAGCACCAAATTCACACCATGTAATGATATACTTGTAGATACAAATAAGTGCATGGAGCCAGAATCAATCAAAACATATACTTCAAAACTAAATAACTGAGTCATACAAGTAACAACTTCAGGTACGGCTACAACTTCCTCTCTGGTCATGGAGAACACCCTTGCTTGAGCCTATCCCCTAGGCCTTTCTGGAGGAATATCCTTCCTTGAACCTTCAAAACTGCCCACCTCAGCAACTGGTCTGATTCCCCCTATTTCTGCTCTCTTTGGGGCTTACAACTGCGACCCCTCTTGCCTTGTTACTTGGGGACAATCCTTGATCATGTGTCACTTCTCTCTACATCAGAAGCATGCTCTAAGTAACTTGAAGCACTCTCCCCGGTGAAGCTTTTCACAATGCTCACATTGGGGGTTTATGTTCCTGCTCCTCTCTACCCTATTATTGCCCCATACAGTTGAGACTTGCACTGAAGCTACCCTTGGTTGCTTATTCCTAGCCGAGGCACTACTCCCCACCTCACTCTGTGTATGGCAACTCTTCATAACCCTCCCAGGCATTGGAGCACTCTCCCTTTTCTTGGAAAACTGCTCCCAATTCTTCCTCTTTCTGGTCACTTCATTCTTCATATTCTCCAGTTTTTCAGCCTGGAGTGCAACATTTACCAGCTGCTGGTAGTTAAAAAAATTGTGGATCAAGACTTTCTCCTTAATCCCCAAATGGAGACCTCCCTCAAACTTGTGGCACTTGTCCTCCTCATTTGTCACAATGTTAGCTGCATATCAAGAAAGCTGGGTGAACTTTAGTTCATACTCACTCACACTCATGTCCCCCTGTTTGAGATTCAGAAACTCCCTAGCCTTCTCTTATACATAAACTCTGGAGAGGTATTTCTTCTTGACCACTTCCACAAAGTCTCTCCATGACAACACTGGAGGCATAATCTGACTGTAGGGTATTGATTTCCACCAATAAAGAGCATCCCATTATAGCAAGCTCACCGTATATTCTAGTTTTTCCTCATTAGAGCATTTCATCTGAACCAGGACTCTCTCAGTCCTCTTCAACCATGCTTATGCCTCTTCCAGATTTATAGCACCATTGAAATCTACCGCTCTATACTTACGAAGCTTGTCATACTATCCAATCCTATCTACTGGAGCTTGCATCAGCCCTTGTGACCCCTGGCTCATGGCATAAGTGAAAGTCTAAGCAAAGGCCTGAAAGAACTGCGGATCCATGAGGTTTGCTTAAGGCATCGGTGGAGGCACTTCCTGTTGCATACTAGGTGCCTCAGGATTTGGAGCCGAATATGTCTCCACATTTTTTGGGACATAAGATCCATCTGTGTTCCTTTGGCGAGAGTGAGATCGAGTCATAGCTCCTCGAGTTCTCTTTCAAGGCTGCATTGTCCCTCCTTGAATATAAAACCATTGAAAACTCTTAGCTCATGCAAAATAATTTTTCAAAGTATGCAAAACAGTTCAAATCGTATAAACAATTTCAAATCATGTGGAACAATTTCAAACAATGCACATTCCTTTCATATGTTAAACTACCCATTTCATGCCAAAGCTACTCCTAGACCTAGTCCTACACCTAAACCTGAACCTAAGGCTCCGATACCATAAAATGTTGGACCCCAATTCTAGAGCCCAATATTCAAAGTCATAAAATGTGAGCATATTATCCTATAGGATTATTTCAAGGTACCCTCATTAGTCACCATCTCACATGAGTGGGGCCCACACCGATCAAACATCCAAACAAACTCTTCTCCTACTTCAGAACAGATTTTGGGAAAAACTCAGACTAGGATTACAATTTAACTTCTTTAGAAAATTTGTTCCCTATTGTCTTAAATTTCTAAAGACACCAAAATCATTCAATTTGGCTTAGAATTCTAAGAGTTAGGGCCCAAAACCTTTTTAGACAGTTATTAAACTGGGACAATACACTATACCCAACTTCTATCTAGAAATTGTAAGTCTTAGGTACTGAGTTAAAATTCTATTCCTTCAGCTTATTTGTAGCTCTATATCTCTAGTTTATTTAGAACAAGAATCATCTCATTTAGAGGAAGGATGACACAGTCATGGCCGAAGGAAATCAAACAAGGTTTTGTCCTCACTCATATTAAACCTATTTTAGGACAATTAGCATAACTTTTTCCATGGAGATTGTATTAAGGTGTTCTTTGGACAGTTCGAAAGAAGACGTCAAGATCTACAATTTCATGAAGACCTTGAAGATAGATTATATCATCTAAACGGACAGAAGTGGACCAGATGATAGGGTCATATGAAACGAGATGAAGGGTCAGACGAATTGGGAAAATTGCCATAACTTTCCCTAGAGATGTCAGATTAAGGTATTATTTAGAGGGTTTGAAATAGGACATAAACATATACAAATTTCAGGGGACCTAGAAGACAAATTTGATAATCTATAAGGTCAAAAATAGGACCAGATGATAGGATCAAATGAAACCAAAAGAGTCAAACAAATTGGGAAAATTACCATAACATTCCCTAGAGATGTCGGATTAAGGTGTTCTTTAGATGGTTTGAAAGAGGACTTCAAGATATACAATTTTCATGAATACATAGAAGAAAATTTTGATCCTCTACAGAGTCACAAAAGGGACTAGACGATAAGATCAAATGAAACTAGACAAAGGGTAAGATGAATTGGGAAAATTACCATAACTTTCTCTAGATCCACTATATTAAGTTGTTCTTTAGATGGTTTGAAAGGGGACTTCAAGATATACAACTTTCATGAAGATCTCAAAGACAAATTCGATCATATACAGGGTCAAAAATGGGACCAGACGATAAGATCAAATGAAACCAGATGAAGAGTCAGATGTAATGGGAAAATTGCCATAACTTTCCCTACAGATGTCTAATTAAGGTGTTCTTAGAGGATTTGAAAGATAAATTCAATATCTACATCTTTTATGAAGACCTAGAAAACAAATTTAATCATCTACATGATAAAAAATGGGACCAGATGATAAGCTTAGATGAAACCAGATGAAGGGTCAGTTGAATTGGGACAATTGCTATAACTTTCCCTAAACATGTCGGATTAAGGTGTTCTTTAGAGGGTTTGAAAGAAAACTTCAAGATCTACAACTTTTATATATAGTTTGAAGACAAATTCGATCATCTACAGGGTCAAAAATGGGACCAGATGATAGGATCAGATGAACAGTGCACCAGACGATATGACGTCATCCCCAAATGATATGACATTATCAGACGATATATACTATACTCCTGAGCATCTTCACTTATAAGGATCATAATTTTTGACTTCAATGTCCAAAAATTTCATACTATATACCGTTGGAAAGTTAGAAGGATAATCTGTAACTTTCTAAAGACAACTTTGCCTAACTCAACCTAGATTAATCCAGTTTTTCCCTCAAAGTTAGAACACAAATTTTATCCCTATGGAAGACTTGAAAATGAAACTCAACCATTTGGAAATATCATCTGTAAAACACAATCATACATCATTAACATCAAAAGATAAGTGTTTTAAAAGGCTTTAATAGGCATTTCAAGCCATAATATAACAATATTTCAAAATCCTAAAATACAGAAGAATACATTAGCAATAACTTACTCAGAATGCAACTAAAGCCTTAGTTTACAAAACTAGCTTAAAATACAAAAGGATGCATAATCGGAGTGATGCCTTGACCCTTGGTTACTCACTCTTATGCTCTTCACCTAAAGATCGGGCGGAAATGGAGGGGGTGAGCTTAAAGCTCGTGGGTAACAATTTTATAATCGATAGTAAGCAAAAAAAACCATTTTAAAACTCACATTGAATCAAGGTACATGTATTTTCCAAATCTCAACTTATCAACAATTCATAAGCAACTTAATTCATGCATCATCAAACTTTCCAACACATTTGATCAAATAAGTACATCGGAGTGGTTTGGGTGGATCCAAAACAAAACGTACTACACAATTTCCATAAGGGTTTTGTGTAGCCGTGAACTTAGGAGAGTCCATAAAGGAGTTCCATGCCATTAGCAGGCAGGCAGGAGAAACCTTTGGTCAAAGTGCACTTTACATACTTAGGGGACCACCTCAAACCCACATAATCATGCATCTCACATCTTGGAAACTTTTTGCCCAAATGGCACATTTTTGAAACATGATTTCATAAACTTGATATCCTTTCAAAATCATTTCCATTTTTATTTCATAGTTCATCCACAAAATTCATACACACAACATATAGAACTTTCTCAAAGTATTTAAAGAACAATAAATGCACATTTAAAAGTAGTTGAAAACATTTATTTCCCTTTTATTGAAAAAAACATCAATTGCTTATTATTCAATTATAAAAAATGTAACCCACTATGAATTCCTTGCTTATAACTTGTTCGAATGTGCCTCTCTGCTTGCTTCTCTTGTCTTTCTTGATTCCCTTTTTATAGGTTGCAAAATTGAAGATCCATATAATACATTTACTAAAATTGATCCTAGAGTACCTAAATCCATGCATTTCCTAAGCTTCATGAACCAAAATCCTTCTAAAATCCAAAGCATTAAAATGTTCTTACCTTAAACCTTCACCAAATGAAGAGATGCTTAGTTCAAAAGAAAGCTCTCATCTTCCTCTACCTTTTGCTCTTCTTGCACAACCTCAAAATCTCTGTAGAAGGTGTAAAAAAGATGAAATCCTAACTCTACTCTCTTCTTTCCTGTTAACCACCGAAATCTCTCTTCTTTCTCTCTTTGATTTGTTATTTCACTTCCTTCTCTCCCATTTTCATTGTTCCCCCTCCTTAGGAAGAAGACAACACTTCTTTCTTCCCACTTTACCCTTAACGATTAAGAAAATTCCACCTTGTCCTTCCTTTAATGCCTTATGGTTTTTAAACTTAAATAAGCTACCCAAAATACCCTTTTTATGCATTATTACTACTTTTAATTTAACTAACCCATGTAATAGACCTACTAACATAGACCTAAAGAAAACTAACTCCTAAAAAATTTAGGGGCTAACACTTATGGTCCTTGGACGACCATTCTTAGCCACTGCTTGCTCCATAATTGATGTTGATAGGGGTGAACTAACTTTGAGGGTCGACAAGAATCACATAACCTTCAAAGTGTCGAAGAAAGGCAACAGTTCTCCTTTATCTCCAACTAATATCAAGGAAACTGAACCTCAAGGACAATGGGAAGATATTGAGGATCCTGGGAATGCATTCAGAAAGAAAAAATTGCGAAGAAGAAGGCGAAGTAAGGAGAATCACAAGGAAGGTGGAATCTAGGGTATGGTAGTTCATGTGCAAATTGTAAGATCAATGACTGCACTACCATTGCACCATTCATTTAAACCATTGTGAGCAAAAGAAGAGCGTTGAGCTACCAACGTTAAAAGAAACATTGCATAGGAGGCAACCCATCGAATGTTATTTCCTTTGATTGTTTTTAGAAAGTTTGAAGTCTGTAGTTCGGTTAGTTTGTTTCTAAATAAAATCGAAAAGTCATAGGACTTCGACAAGAATTTGATGATCAATGAAGTAAGCAAAGAGAGAGGGAAAGGGGCATAAAAAGTTAAGAAGTAACTTTGGAAAGTAGAGAAGGAAAAAAATAATTAAAATTTTGGTGGAAAAATTGCAGGCCACGATCGTGGCCTAGTAGACCTGACCTGCGGCAAGGTAAAAATAGGGACACGCGAATGTTATTTTCAATTTTTACCATTTTATCCCCCAATCACCTATATATTCATTTCTAACTTCACTTTTTCACTCACTTTCTTTTTTACTTTATCCCTCTAAGCTTTAAACCTCCAAACATTCTCACTTCTCTCTACCTAAATTTCAAACATCCAAATTTCTTTCAACTTCTACCGACTTGCAAACTAGTATGCCGCGTATCAAGCAAACAGCACCGCTGTGATCAATCAAAAGGGAGAAACTAAGTCTCGGGATGAGAGAAAAAGAACAGGGTAGTTGATTATGGTGCGCCTTTCTCGTTCTTCTCATATGAGGAAGGTACCCACTTTTATTCTCTTTGCAATAAGCAAATTATGGTTCCAAAGTATTTTCATTTTGAAAATTTAGATAGATTATAATTGTGAGACAAGGTCGAAAGTTTAGTAGAGAGAATTCAATGGGGACAGTTCATTCAATTTCAATTCCTAGTTTACGAAGAACTTACCTTAGAATTCTTTACATCCCTTCAATTCGAATCCAACAAACCTAAGGAATTGTGGTTTAGGCTACAAGGACAACCTTATGGGCTTGATTATGAAACTTTGCATGAAATTTATGGTTTTCCTAAGTAATCCGTAGTGGATCAGCATGATGATTTCCGTGTCAACCATACTAGACTGAACTATCAGAATTAGAGCATTTCGACGCTAAGAATACACATAACAACATCATCAAGAGCCAAGAACACTAACAAATTCATGTTTCAAATTGTTTTTGACAAATCGAAAACCAACAAGTTTTCTATGAAAGAACTTTTCATGTTGTGGTGCATGGACCATAGCATTCCAGCTTACGCAACTACCCACATCTTTAACACAATTATTGTTGCTCGAAAGAACAGTAGCAATAACTTAGGAATGGGTTACTTAGTTTCGGCTATAGCTAATTCACAAACTCCAAAGTAACTACAAATGCACTCACAGAGAACTCTAGAAGAATGAAGTAGATGGCATGAATATAACGATGTCAAAGCCAGGACATACATCGTATCCATTGTTATTTCGAGGCTCAGGGCATCCAACCGCCACCCCCAACACCATCCCTGCCTCCATCACCATGAGGCTTTGATATAACCCCTTTCTTTTTAAATTTTGCCTTTATTTTATTTTTGTTTCACTTTAATTTATGTCTTGTTTTGGTTTATTCCCTTCTCACATGGAGGACAATGTGTTGTTCAAGTGTGGGGAGGGTTATGTGTTTTTTTAGGGAGGGTTATATGTTTTTCTTCAAATGTAATTTTGCATATTGTATAATAGTTTGTTAGGTTGCATTTTGTAAATCGTGTGAATATGTCAATGGCTTAGATGGATTGACATTAATTTAATTTTAAACATAGTCCATAGGTTGTGAAGAATCATTAGCTCAAAAAATTAGTGAATTAGGGTCTTTGGCTAAATATGCAACTTAACCCTCTAAATTGTCACATTCATTCATAATTTGAGGCCTTTCGACTTAAGGAGCTTTGCTAGTATTTTTTCATGGAAACAAGTAGCTAAAGCAACAAGGTAGGCAATAAAAATTCATGTTTGTTAATTTTAAATAAATAACTATTACGTTGGCCTTCAGATTATGAATAGAGCTAGTAGCCAGTTGAGAACGTGATGTAGCTTAGTAACAAGATCGACACGCATCACCAATGTGTGTCTTCATGTAAAAAGGCTATAATGACTTTCTAACCAAGTAGCTTAATAAAAAACATCTCTTACTTGACTAACCAGATCGACATTTATTACCAATGTTTGCCTCCATGCAAAAAGACTAAGTGCATGTTCATAAAAAGTAAATAAAAAATGTGTTTTTCGAATAAAAACATATCGAACTTGTAATAGCTTGACTTTTCATAAAAATGTACTTAAGAGTAGTTACAGAGTCTGAATGGACAAAGAATTATTAATGTTTGTGTGCAATTAAAAAGGGTAAACAATTTAACACTTGAGTTTAAATTAATATGTATAATTTAGGGTTAATGGTTATAACTCAAGAAAGAGTTAGAACCAATAATCCAGTAAATCATAATCGACTAGGTTAGCGTTAAAAATAGGTAAATTTCTCTTTCTCTCAATTGATAGTTCCTTTAGGTTAATTCTTAAGTATGTTGTAATAGTTAAATTGTTAATATTTTCGTAATTGATTCTTGGATTGAATTGCATGATTGAATCGAATTCTTGTTTTAGTTTTCCTATCTTTTTAATTTCTATGAATTATGTTGGCCTTAGATTTAGGACTAGATTATCCCTCCTTATAGGATTGATATCTTAGGTACTACCTGAACGACCAGTGTATTTACGGATTATCAAGGTTAGTCATTAGAACTTACACACATCGAAAAACCACGATCAGATGGCTGGCGACAAAGAAGCATGGCATGGCATCAGTATGAGAAGAATGGCAAGTGCATGGGAGTTGTCAACATGAAAGCATAGTAGATGGCTAAAAGCATGAGAAGATGCATAGGAGGGATGTCAAGAAGTATGCATGGACGTTGCTGTGAGAAGAATCATGAGAAGAAATTGTCACCTTGCATCATCTTTAGTTTATGGCAATCACCAACTTGTATGGGCGTGAGGAATAACTTACAACCATGCATCTTATTACACAGCAGTGACACTTACTACAGTTGTGCAACTTTTCCAGCATGGCCATGAGATATTTTAATGGTTTATTCTTCATTTCTTTTCATTTTCTTATCTTCTTCTTGCTCTAATCTTCTTCTTCGTTGTATTTCTAGCATATGCCTCATCTTTTTTGGTATTTAATTTTCTTCTCTTGCTTTTAATCCTCTTCTTCTTCATGCTCCATGAATCAATAGAATATGGAAATTAAGAAGACGGCTTCAATGGACATGTTTTCAGGTCACTTTAGCTCTTTCTCTTCCGAAATATACCTAAGATCAAATATGAGCTAAAGTGAGTATCCTAAGCATTTCTTGTTAAGTTCCGATCATGAATCTCATACATAATACATATCAAATATTCGCAATGAAAAATAAAACGGAACCTAAAAAAAAGATCTACTTATACATATAGATATAGAAAACAAAAACATCAAATTTAAGATGTTTACATTCCTTTTAGACGATCTCCTTTGTTCTTTAATCTTCTCTTTGTTGGGTTGTTATAAACCACAACGATCAACATAGACCGTCTCTAATAAAAGTCCACACAAAGATAAAAGGATGAAACGTCACTAGGAGATGGCTAGAATTCTTTCTTTGTGATAGCAAAGATAAGAACTCTGTTGGATTTATGTAAATATAATGCCCTGGAAAGCAAGTGTATTTACATGTAACTTTATCTTCTTCAGTTACAGTTTTGTAAAGAAAATATTTATTATTAATAAAACAAAAGAGTTTGGTTTTATTTGTGTGAGCGTTATATATCTGGTCAAAACGTACCAAGATTCTTTTGTAAGTAATATACATATACATAGAGATGTATGGGAAACATGTATAATATTATAATCTAAATTAATTGATTCACACTTGAATAATCAAGTTGGTCGCTTGATTATGGTTTTAGATTGTAGTGCTGTGATTTATCTCCATATAAGTAAAGGAGTTTACTTCAAGGGACTGATGAGTTTCATATCATGATAATAGTTGACTATTGATAATGGCACTATTAAATGAATCTGGAATCAAGTATGTTTTCATGAATAAAGTAGGTCGTTACTTTAATCTTAAAACATACAACTTAAGCATTCGCTTATTATGAACCATAATCTTGATGAGTGGTGAACT
>JAOQMP010000004.1:20321995-20335923 GCA_027563575.1 Erythroxylum pedicellare
AAGTACCGTATTATTCTCATCGTTGCCTCCTTATAAGATACCTGTGGTTGTTGCATGAATTGACTAACAACTCCAATGACATAGGCTATGTCAAGCCTATTGTGTGACAGGTAGATTAGCTTTCCAACTAGCCTCTAATATCATTCTCTGTCTACTAACTATGAACCTTCCACTATCTAAAGTCCATGGTTCACTATCATTGGAGTCTCAAAAGGCTTACAATCCATCATCCTACTTTCAACAAGTAGGTCCAGAATACAATTCCTTTGAGATATAAAGATCCCTTTGTTTGATCTCAGGACCTCAACACCAAGAAAGTACTTAAGCCCGGAGGCATGCAATTTGTTCAGTATCACTTCCTGTCATTATCATGTCATCCACATATATTATCAGACATGTTATCAGTTCTCCTTGTCTTTTGAGAAAGAGAGTATGATCGGAATTGCTCTGTCTGTATCCATACCACTTTATTGCCACTGTAAATCTCACAAACCATGCTCGTGGAGATTGTTTAAGCCCATATAGTGCTTTCTTTAACTGACATACTTCATTCCTCTGAAACTCATCAGAGAAACCAGGAGGAGCCTCCATGTATACTTCCTCCTTAAGGTCTCCATGAAGGAAGGCGTTCTTTACGTCAAATTGATGAAGCGGCCAATCCTTATTTGCTGCCACAGAGAACAAGACCCCGGTCTATTTTTTCCACTAGTGAGAACGTTTCGGAGTAATCGATGCTATAGGTCTATATATATCCTTTTGCTACCAAGTGAGCCTTGTACCTTTCTATAGTCCCATCAGTTTTATGCTTTATTGTGTAGACCCATCTACAGCCTACTAGTCATTTTCCTGGTGGAAGTTGACACTTCTCCCAAGTTCCATTCTTTGCCAGTGCATCCATTTCTACCTTCATTGCCTGCCACCATTCTTCCTTCTGTCGTGCCTCATGTACTGTTCTTGGGATTTCTTCTTAAAACAATGTTGTGGAAAACACCTTTGCTGCATCTGAGATACTCCCCCTAACCATATTTCCCATTGGATATCTTGAGGATCGAGGCACATGTTCTGGAGAATACCGTTTAGGAGGTATTCCTCTAGTACTCCTTGGAGGTAGGACATATCCTTCAGTTTCTTCGCCAATTAATTCAGGAACTACATTGTCATGATTATTAGCATCATCATCTAAAACGGAAGCAAATGGAGTTTGTGATTCACTTACCTCTTGTTGGACATTCACTGAGGGAGCATCACTGGTTGAAGTATCTGGTTCGGTAGTCTATTCCATGTTTTCCAAAACAGGCTCGGTGGTTCCACTTGTGTGCTTTGTTGGGACAACATTTGATAGAATCATGCTTTGTCGCCAACGTAGTGGATCACTACTAGTCTCCCCCTGACCACTAGGTTGGTGACTATAGTAATACTCAGACTCGAGAAAGTCACAGTCCAAAGTAATATGGATGTGACGGGTGACTGGGTTGTAACAGCGATACCCCTTTTGATGAATATCATATCCCACAAAGACATATTTAATGGCACAAGGGTCAAGTTTTAAGCGTTCTATTTTTGGGATGTGAACGAAGATAGAGCATCCAACGTCGCGTGCTGGTAAGGTTAAAGTGGACGGAACTGTAACCTAGGTGGCTAGGGCTTATAAGGGTGTTTTGTGGTTAAGGATTTGGGTGGGTAATCGATTGAGTAGGTAGGCTGAAGTGGCCACTGCTTCTGGCCAGAAGGATTTAGGAACATTTGATTCAAGCATCACAACTCGGGTCATTTCAAGAAGGATGCAGTTCTTGCGTTCCACAACCCCATTTTGTTGAGGTGTATTTGGGCAGGTAGTTTGGTGGATCAAGCCATGTTGCTGAAAGAAATTTTTCATGGATTGGTTAACATATTCTCCCCCATTATCTGAGTGTAAAATCTAGATTTTTTTATTGAACTGGGTTTGAATCATGTTAAAAAAGGCAACAAATTTATCATGCACCTCAGATTTATGTTTCAAAAAATAAACCCAAGTCATACGAGAATAATCATCCACAAATAACACAAAATATTGGAATCGACTATGATTGGAGTGTGGGGCAGGCCCCCATACATCTGAATGTATCAATGAGAAAACAGAGTCTACTCGAGTGTTATTAGGCCGAAAAGGCACTCGATGACTTTTTGCCAAAATGTAAGTTTCACAAGTCATATGAGTATTATTACTTTTAAATAATGCAGGAAATAAGAATCAGAGATAACTATAAGATGGGTGACCTAGACGTCAATGCCATAGCCAGATCTGCATATCAGTCGTCCTGTGAGCCAACATGGTAGTACCCTGGTGAGCCACCTCGTCAACATAGTAGAGGCCACCGCGCTCAGTATCACGCCCAATTATCTCCCGAGTATGAATTTCCTGCAAAAGGCAAAATTTTGGATACATTAGAACCACACAATTTAGTTCTTTGGTGACATGACTCAAAGATAATAACTTGCACGATAATGACGGAACATAGAGGCAGTTGGACAATTTTAATTTTGGAGATATTGCAATAGATCCGACCCCTTTGACTTTTGATAACCCCCCGTTGGCAGTTTGAATATAGGCTTTATTGGATACTGTTGGAACAATAATATCTGAAGGGTCGTGGGTCATAGTATCTGTAGCACCATAGTCAAAAATCCACTTGGTAGTTTTTTTGGGGTTTGGGTTCAGTGTAAAGGCCTTAGATATTTCCGGCCCAGTTTGGTTTAAAGTGTGGGTTGCTGGGATTTTTTCTGGTTTGGGTTTATTAGGGAAATAGGCCTCTTTGGGAGTTGGGGCTAATTTGGCTATTTTGGGCTTTGCAAATTCTGATTGGACTTTGGGCCATGAGGGTTGCTGTTTTTGAGTTTGGGTTGTTGGGGTACTTGCTTGTAATTTTTCAAAGCTGCAGGGGTTAGGTTGCTCATCACATAAATCACCTATACTCAAATCATAATCACCAAAACACCCTGGTTTTAAAAAAACTAGGATTAAAACATAAAGGGTTTGGGAGAAATTTTCCAAACCCTTTACCTCTTTGTTCTGCCTTATTAGGGTTCATCTTCATTCCAATTGCAATTGCTACAAAACCTTTCTAACCTCCACCGCCTCCTTCTATCTCTACTTCATAGCTACCGCCGTTGCTATTGACGGCTTCCAGGATGCCCACAACAGCGACAGCTTTGCTGCTGGTGGTGCGATTTCCAGTGGGCTGTTTGTGGTTGTCCTCCCACCACTCTGGGTAACCCACGATTTTGAAGCAATTCTCCTTAGTGTGTTTGTGCATACCACAATGGGTGCAAAAAAGCTTTGATTTATCCTCCCGTGGTGATGATCTCCGCTGTTTTCCAGTGGATTCTGAACGGGCACGCCCCTTTGTCATTTGGTTGGCTGATTCTGATTTGGGCTTTTCCCCTTGCGTTCTTGCGATTAACCCTGCACCAATCCCTGATGATGAAGAATTCTCGTCATCACTGGTTGTTGGCTTCATGATTTAAAGCCTGGCGGCCTCTCTCCTCACGGTGGCGTAGGCAGATTCCACTGAGGGGAGAGGATTTTCCTTCAAAATGTCTCTACGAATGGCATGAAACTTCCCATCAATCCCAGCAAGAAATTGAAAGAGTCTGTGTTCCTGTATGATTCTGTTATAGATTGTAATGTCCGCATTGCAATCCATTGGGTTTGGTTGCCTACAATCGATGCTACGCCATAAGCCTTGCATAGTGTTCCAGAAGTGCTCCAATGTATTGCCTCCTTGTTGCTGTTTATTAGCCTGCATGTGCAGATCAAATATCTGCAAAGCGTCTACTCTACTGCCATATGTAATGGCTAGCCCATCCCACAATTCCTTTCCTGAAGGATATTCTACCACATTGTTTACCAAGTTTGGTTCTATATTTTGAATGATCCAGGAGAAGACATTCAAGTCGGATTGCTCCCATCTCAAGAATCCTGGATCGTTTCTTGGTGGTGCAGGTGGTTCTCCAGTGATATGTTGCATTCTGCCCCTGCCCCAAATGGCAACTCTCATCAAACGTGCCCATAATGGGTAGTTGTCCCTATCTAGTTTAAGCCCAATTGTCAGGTTGTCAGAATTGGATTGGTTTGGTTGATTACTGAGACTGTTTCTCAGCAAGTTTGCAATCTAGATTGTTATGTCATCAGGAGTTGTTTGGTTTGTAGGACCTGTTTGATTGTTTTGGTTAGTTTGATTACTGGAAGAGCCCTCTGACATTGTTTTTGGTTCGCAGGTTTCAAAGGAGGGGGTTTGGAAAGAAAACGGTGTGTGGCTTCAAACTGGTAGATAATGAGCAATTGAACAATAGGTCCAAGACCATAACTATTCTTTGATACCAACTTATGATGGTAATAGTCTGAAAAGGCTGGAGATCATTCCCATTTTTTTATTATTTCATCACTATTTACAACCACTACTCTTATAGTATTACATCTCCTCTAACTATGGTAATAATCGTACAATAATTACATTTAATTATGAAAATATTCTCTCCTGATTTAACTCCTGATTTGTAGTGATTTGGTTTGACTGTGGAAGCTTCTAACAGTTTTCCCCTTATATCAGAAAACAAAAATTTAGCCTCCTAGACAGTATGATTGGAACCAAATATTGATCAAGATTTTTTTTTAAGTTATTACATAAGATTCTTGTCAAGCTATATTTTGCCCAACATATTTGGTGGAACTATGTATATCATCTTTTTTCTTACCAATTTAGTTTCTAGAGGCACGAAATAATGTCATTTTAATTAGACAACTAATCTATCCCTACTCCTAACATTTATCTACCATCAACAACAAATCAATTTAATAATAATGTTATTATTATAAAATTATATCTTATCTTATCAATACAATATTATCTTTGATTTTAGCTATTCAATACCATTGTATAGCATGTAATTAGGCAGGCATATTTATTTAGACTAATTGTATATAAACAACCTCTTTGTACATTGAATTATAAACACTAAAATATAGATTTCTTTTCGCCATTTTCTCTTTAGTCTTTCTTTCTAGATGGTGTCAGACTTTCCTTTATGAAAAGAAGTCAAAAATTCTGAGGTTTCTTTTCAACTCTTTCTCACATCGTTCTATCTTCATATTTTGGGTTCATTAATCTACTCCAAAAACATCTTGTCATGTACCAAATTGTTCCTTTTCTCGATTAGATCACAATGATGTAACAAACACCTCCAAAAACCTATTTACGTGCCTACACATGTCATTGGGAGCTGCTGAAGTAAAAAAATCCTAGTTGAAGTATTTAGAGGTAAAAGAAGGTTCCAACGATGTTGTTTTGTTTTTCTTACCCAGCAAAACGATGTCGTTTTAGTCAAAATGACAACTAGCCTACACGAATCCCCTTCTGGTAATGTCAACATCTATGTAGGCACCACGACAATCGCTACGTCAACATAAGACGTATAGTCAGTGCCATATCAGTACCCTAATCATTGCCATATTTGCATAAGAATCATCATAACGTGTCAGTATCCTACTTAGCCTTTTTCTTGTTAACCTTCTATTTGTCCACCATGTGTCACCTGCTAATTTGTCCATATGTCATAATTAGTCTTTCTTTGGTTTGATCCAGACCAGCAATTTAGTTCTTTTCAAAAAGAGTTGACTAACACTTTGGCCACGTGGTTTAATCCTTTCTTCTTAAGTTTCTTTGCAAACTAGATCGATTCTTAAGGGTTTTTTTACTCACTAAATCTATTTTTTAGGTTAGAATAATCAAATTTTAAATCTAAAAATACGTTTTCTATCATTTTAACCCTATTAATATCACCTTTAATGGTGCAAACTATGATTTATAGGCTAAAGAAATGTATAGTTTTCTTAAAGGAGACTTCTTTAGTGTGTTGTTACCAGAGAGAGACCCAAACTGAAACAAAAGAATGATGAAGACATAAATGTTTTCTTAGAATGTCTAGTATCCTATGATAAAACGGTTCATCAAATATTAACATGGTTTAAGAACATATACGTTAAACCCATGAAACTCTATTTTCGATGCTTTAGCACTACATAAGAGGTATGGAATTTTTTGAAAAACTATCTAATTGATGGTGTCAACTGATTTCAATTGTATAGAAGACTTCATCGTATGCAAAAATAACCTTGACAAATAATAGATAGTTACATGTTTAAATTGCAAGAACTTTAGAATCAAATAGCACTTGATTACCCTACTTGGCTCAGTTCAAATGCTGCTGCTATTTATATAAATCATCATGATCGTAAGCTTATATGGTATTTGTTAAGGACTCTAAGGGATGAATTCAAACCCATTTGTAACTCTCTCTTTTATTGTGGATCCTGCCCAAGTTAGACAATGTCATTAAGGATCTCATTATAAATGAAAGTTCTTCAACCACTTCGTATAGAAAAGTTTGTACCATTTACTAGTGTTGTTCTTACAACTCATATCTCTTATCAGTAAGCTTCTCTTAACTTTGGTAAGAAGTTTTATAAAAGATCTTATAGCTACTACAAAAAATTTGGGCATCATATCTCATAATGTAGAAAATGACACAAACAAAACTCTAGAGAAGGTAACTCCTCCAAGTCCTCTGAGCCTACTTTTACTACTACTGCTGCCACTAAGGGTCCAACAAAACACACCTCTCCTAAATTCTCTTTAAAGGATCTTCACGCCCTTCTTCAACAACTCCAACAAGACTCTAGTATTGTATCATCCCCTGCCCCATATGTCATATCAGGAACATTAATCTTTTGGTATCTTGATTTTGCTTGTTACAATCTTATAACCTCGAATTCCTCCATTCTTGAATTATTAACAAAATGATTTGTTCCATAGCTAGTTCATACTAATAATAACTCTACTATACATGTGCAGTGTATAGTTATTGTCTATGCATCCAAATTACTCTTACCTGAGACCTTTCTTGTTCCCAAACTCCCATTAGATCTTATTTCTGTTGAACTTGGTATTAACATATACTTTTCAAGTTATGGTTGCATTGTGCATCATCCATAAATGCGTGAAGGTTAGAAGACTGTTTGAGCTTACTTCCTTCAAATTTCCTGCCAAATTTGTTGTTACTGCTATTGCTTCTTATATATGGAACTCTCTATTTGGTCATCCTTTTACTTCTAAATTAGGATCTTTAATCTCTAGTGGTACTTCAGACTCTATTACGACTGAACATTTTGATTGTGTCTCTAATCAATTATCTAAAAGTCATTGATTACACTTTTCTCTTAATGAAACTATTTATTTAACAACTTTTGATTTCATTCACCTTGACATTTGGGGTCCTGTATCTCATGAATCTGTTGGTGGTCTGAGATATCATGTTATCTTTATTTATGTTCTTTCTTGCTATTTATAGATTTATGTAAGGTGATATTGATCTAAACTATTCTCTATTTACTCTCACTTTGTTGATATGATTCAAACTCAGTTTTCTTGCAAGAATAAAATATTTTTCACTAATAATGCCATGGGCTACAGAGATACAAATTTCACTAACTTCCTTGCTTAATAAGGACCCATCATTTAAATATCATGCTCAAATACATCTCAACAAAATGGTCAGGCCAACGCAAACATAAACATATTCTTGACACTATTATAGCCTTTCTTATATCCTCCTCCTATCTTGGAACCTATTGATGTTATAGAACTCTTACAGATGCCTATACTAGTGTTCGTATTCCTTCTCCTATTATAGGGAACATCTCTGCCTGTGAGCGCTTATTCAATCGTGCTCCTGATTACTAGTCTCTTTAAGTTTTCAGATGTACGCATTTTGTTATTTTACAACTTTATGAGCATAGCAAATAGAACCAAGAGCACGCTTCTATTGTTTCCTTAGGTATGACATAGAACATAAATGATATAGATATTAGGATTCTCTATCTCAAAGAATTTGAATCTCTCGACATGTAATCTTTTGGGAATATAAAATGTTTTCCACACTCTCAAAATTCTGAGTCAGTGAACCCCCACAACATTTTTTTCTATCCTACCATATCTTTGTTTCCTAATAGTTCTTCTATAGGTCCATCTTATAGCTCTTAACAATTCAACATAATCAACATTTGATTCTATTGTATCTTCCTCAGATGTAGATACTCCACCTTCTCCACACAACTCTTTCTTACCTAAGTCTACCTCTACTCGACTTAAAGACTTCCATATTTATTCCACTATTAATTTTCTATTTAAACCTTGCGCTTATCATGAGGCCAACTTTGATCTTTTATGGTAGCAAGTAATCGTACAAGAACTATACGATCTTTCTAACACTGATACTTGGGACTTAATTGACTTACCTCCAGACAAGTATATTATTGGTTATAAATGAGTCTATAAAATCAAGACTGAAAAAATATAAAGCTCACCTATATTCTAAAGGATTCACTTTAGAATGCGACATTGATTATAAGGAGAATTCCCTCTTGTAGCCAAATTGACCTTAGTATGCAATATCATTGCTGTTATTGCTAACAAAAGATGGCAGTTATTTCAAATAGATGTTAAGAATGTCTTTCCTTATAGAGAACTCACAGAAGAAGTGTACATGTAACCTCTTTCAGGGTATGGTAATACTCTCAATAAGGTTTATCATCTTCACAAAGCCTTGCATTGATTAAAACATGCTCCTTAAGCCTATTTTGCAAAATTTAGTTCCACCATTAGATAAATTGGTTTCAAGTCTAGCTTTTATGTTTATGCCTTGTTTCTTCACAAAACACATCAAAGGTACACTCTTCTCCTTCTCTATGTAGATGATACGATAATAACTGGTGATGACTTACAGGGCATCTCTACCCTGATGTCCTTCCTCCATTAGCAATTTGAGATGAAAGACTTAGGTAATATGAGCTATTTTTTAGATCTTGAGGCATCCTCATATGAATAATATGAGTTATTTTCTTAGGTCTTAAGGTACCCTCATATGAATAATATGAGTTATTTTTTAGGTTTTGAGGTATCCTCACATGAATATAGATACTATCTTTTATAAACAAAGTATATTACTGATCTTATCTCTCAAGTTGGCATCATTGATACTAACACAACTAATACTCCACTTGACTTTAATTATGAACTTTTTGCCACTAATGGGACTCTACTTAGTGATGGCATACTTTATCACTAATTATTTGGTAGTCTTATCTATCTTACTATCTCTCATCCATATATTACTCATGCTATTCACATCATGAGTCAATTCATTTCCATACCTCATACTACTCACGTATCTAGTTTTCTACATATATTGAGATATGTCTGAGGAGCTTTATTTTAGGGTCTTCTTTTTTGCTACTATTCCCCATTGGAGCTGTAAGCCTATTTTGATGCTGATTAGGCTAGGAATCTAATGAACCATCAATCCAACACTGGTTACTATTTCTTTTTAGGCATATCTCTTTTTTCTTCGCACAACAAGAAACAAATAAATGTTTCTTGATCTAGTATAGAAGTAAAATATAGAGTTCTTATTGTTAATACCTATAAACTACTTTGACTATGATGGTTGCTTCAAGATATGGGTGTACGTTTCTGGTTTGCAATTCCTCTCTATTATGATAACCATAGTGTTATGTAAATTGCTTATAATGATATCTTCCATGAATGGATCAAACACATCAAGATCAATTTTCATCTTTTTCAACATTATGTTCTCCAAAGGACTATACAACATATTCCCATTTCTTTATAGTCTTAGATGCTGACATCTTCACAAAGTCTCATCCACTTTGGCACTTTCAAATCTAGTTTCGAACTCAAGCTTTCATCTTTTATAACACCTTAAGTTTAAAGGAAGTTTTAATAATAATCTTATCATTATAAGATTAATTCTTATATTACCTCACTGATAATATTATCCTTGATTTTAGTTAATTCATATGATTGTAGAGCATGTAATTAGGGATATTTAGTTAGACTAATTGTATATAAATACTCCCGTTGTATATTCATGTTTACTAGTCTTCCAACATATCCTTAGCCAAAGGAAGCATTAAAACCATTGAGAAGCTATTTAAAAGATTTCTATAGGGGAATTTAAACTCGAACAATCACTTTGCAAAGGTCAAATGATTAGAGGTATGCAAAAGAAAGGAAGAGGGAGGTCTGAGATTAATCTCTATTGGAACCTTTAACAGATTAGCCTTGATCAAAAACTTATAGAAAATCTAATTGGATAAGAAATCACTATGGATCAGATAGTTCCATAGCTATATGCTTAAAGGAGCTAGTCTTTGGACTATTGCTCTAAAATCTTCCTTTTTTTGGTCTTTGACTTAACTTCTAAAATTAAGACCTATTTTAGAAACCTCAATTTTTGTATGGTGGGAAATGGAGACGAGGCTTTTTTTGGTTTGATAATTGGACTGGTAATGGCCCTCTAATTGGAATTCAACATGCTCTTAAATATTTGAATGGTCTTCCTACCATCTCTAAAGTCAATTCAATCATCCTTAAGGGCTAATAGAATATCCCATTGAACTTGCTACATCTCACTCCTAACTTCTAGCTTGATTTGGGTAGACAAATTTCCTTTCAATGTATAAGTTCAACTTGAGGGCTAATGGAATAGTCCCTCAAACTTGCTCATCTCACTCCGAACTACCAACCTAATTTGGGTAGACAAAATTCCTTTCAATGTATTAATCTACCTCTATACATTTTCAGTATTGCAAAATTCAAAAAGTGGTAGAATTAAGATAATCCAAGGATGAGATAGTTTCCTATTATTTGACCCAAGTTTCTTTACTTAGCTACTATATTCTTTTATGGCTTACAGTGTTGAATAAATTGAGCATATTGGATAGACTACACTACATACCTATCAACTCTACTTATGTCCTCTGTAAGAGGTAGGAAGAATCTAGAAATCATTTTTTTCCCAATATATATGGGAAAAGATCCATGAAATATGTATTGTTACTATTGTAGTTAATCCCTTTATAGATGCTCTTAATTGGCTTTTGAAGCTGAACAATGTTTCTAACTACAATAAGAAGATATACATCATATCTTTCACCTCCTCAATCAAAGGGATCTTGTAGGAGAGAAATAGTAGGCGCTTTTAGAATATTACATGCTCCAAAAATAAGGTTTTGTCCTCTTTAATATGTGGAATTAAAGAGAGACTCCTATGTACCCTAAGGTTCATTAAAGGTTGCCTTAACCTAGCATCTTCATAAAGAATCTCATAACATGTTCAGGGGATACAATTGATACACAATCTCATTGCAAGACAGAGCAATAAACAACTTTTTACAAGAAAGCACCTGTCGGAGTGGGGTGTTGGTCTATGTAAGATGTGAAGATTGATCTTAGAACTATCTAGTATTAAACCAGAGCACAAACATTTGAAATAGGGGATCTAAAAATCTCATTTCCAAACCCCTTTGCCTCATGTCTCCCTCTTCTGGAAGCGTCAATAGAACTCCCTCACATGACAACTCCTTTGCCTGGCATCCCCCCTTTTAGAAACATTAACAGAACCATTCCCTAATTTGGGTGGTTCTGAAGAAGGGTGATAACATAGTGGGTTCTTTAACCACTTTTTTCAAACGCATCGTTTACATTAATCCTTTATGTGTTTATATGTTAATTATGTGATATTGTTTCTTGTAATGTTTTGTGTCCTGTTATTGATCACATGAGTTATACATGAGAACATTATTTACTAATAGAATTCATTTATTTTATCAAGAAAATTCTCCCTTTATATATTGAATTATATATAACCAAAATTTAGAATTCTATTCATCATTTTCTCTTTACTCTTTCTTTCTACACAAGAGAAATCTCACTAATTACATAGTTCCTTTTCTTTTTTTTTTAAATTAAGAAAGTTAGAGAGGAATGTGATCCTAAAATCATTTATTAGAGATCCTTAAAAATAATATTACCCTAGCAAAATAACATAGAGAAACTTACTTGAGTTGGTTTAATCGTCTCAACCATTACGAGTTAGCTACAAATTTGATGGTTATTATAGAGAAAATGAAAGAAATTTTGGCCATCTTTATTTTTCAATTTATGTATGATGAATTTATTGAAATTGAGGAATTTTTTTAAACAGTTAATAATTTTTCTTTTTTTCTTTTCTTTCTCATGATATATATGTGTATGGATTCATACTGGTATAACATTTTTTTCTTTGAAAGATACCATCTGTTTATGAAAATTTTGATAGTGACATATGAATTGACCTATTTTGAGTTAGTCAATATTGTAATAATTGCAAGTGCACGACATAGCTGTAGCTACTATCGGCAAGTGTGGGCTGATCCCACGAAGACTATAAATACTAGTACTTACCCTTCCCTTATTATCTAGCCTAAGGATTGATTAGATTTTTAATAAAAAGAAACTAAAACTAAGACAAGTAAAACAAAATAGGGAACAAACTTTAACATAGAATTCAGGAAGCACTGGGAAATCATCGATATCGAGTAATTAGTCTAGATTTCAAATCCCCCTAACCCTTAACTAATTGATCATTTGTAATGCAATTGTGCTGTTGATTAGCTGGATCTTAGAGATTCCTGAGGTATATTAGTTGTTGACCTTGAGTCTACTAACATCTAATCTTAAGGTTTCTAACCAAATTACTTAAGCTAAATTTTTTAGGATTGCGTTACCGTTTTATAAATCTCTCTATTAGGTTTGACCCTAATACTAAAGATTTATGTCCTCTTATTTCTAAAGTTGCAAAAAACTCTTTATAATTATCATGGATCTATTCAATCATAAGATTTCTCAATCACTACATTGAAATCAAATTACGGTCTAATATTTTGGATTACTAGAACATAAATAGAAACAGATAATTGGATCGCAATAAACAATCAATCAATTACAAAATAATCAACATATGTTAAAGTATCCTAGTGCGATACATCTAACCTAGATACTAATGAAAGAATTAGTTATACATTGTCGAATACGAAATCAGATAAACATATACAAAAATTTGAATAAAAAATAACAAAATCATAATTCTAAATCTTCCTGATTGTTCTCTATCAAGTATTCTGATGATATAGATGTCTGATCTTGTATTCTAGTGGATTCGTTGATAAAATCTTCGTGTCTCCTGCTCCTCTAGCACAAAATTGCCTCTAAAATCGTATCTAGAACTTTCAGAACGATTTTTACTGCTTCCTCCTTCTGTTTGCCTCTAAAATGTTGATTTAATATGAAAATCTAGGTTTTTAGGTTATGTACGGTCTCTTGCACAACCTTGTATAGGACCGTGCCTAATTAGAATTTGTCGAGTATCATGAAAATGCATAGTTGTGTGAATGTGCACTCCTTCTAGATTGCTAATTCTCTTTTTACGTATCGTTTTTGTCTAAATTTTTCTCTTTTAAGTCCATGTATACAATTATACTCTGTAAACACACTGGAAGCAAATTCAATACCAGATATATATCAAAATAATAAAATATCAAGCAAAAATACATTAAATATGAGGAAAAAAATATGGTCAATTAACCATTTATCACATACTTATCAATAATTCTTGAGAAAGGCTCTGGCAAAGACTAAAGGTTGATAGAAAGTCCTTAACTGGTGAGTACAACGTAAGTTTCCAATTACTTACCAAAAGTCTTCCACTGAAGTGAAACTTTAATTTAATAATGGCCTATTTGGAATGGAATAGATAGGGAATAGAATAGTTATTCTTAGGAATAGAAAAGATGAGAAATAGAATAGAATGAGTATTACTTTGTTTGGTGTAAGGAATGGTATACAGAAAGAATTTCTATTCAAATGTTTGGTTTGAAAATATAAACTTGAAACAAGAAAGGAATAAGTAACAAAAAGACCAAAATGTCCTTATCATTATGTTGTTCTTATTATTATTATTATTATTATTATTATTATTGTTGTTGTTGTTGT
>JAOQMP010000004.1:20336023-20346593 GCA_027563575.1 Erythroxylum pedicellare
CATTTCGAATGATTTCAAAGACCCTAGAGTTCAACGGAAACCCCTCTCTTAAAGAGACTAGGTCAGACCTTTGGTGAAGAGGAATGATCTGACACTAGTTATTATACGAAACCCATATCTCATGTTCATTCCTAATTTACATCCTTATGTAAGGGTAAACGATCTCCCTCAGTCTCAACATTTCAATGAATGGCCGAGGATGCAATTTGCTTGCTTTCAACTTCCAGAAACAACTACTAGATAGGTAATAAACATGAATTCATCTAACCCAAATTGCTTCTTTCTCATTCATAAGTCTCCAAATCCACTTAGACATTAATATATGGTTGTTGTTTCTCAAGGAAACTATCCCTAACCCTTCTTCCTTCTTAAAGAAATAGACTTTTGTCCATTTTAATTCATCACCAAAAGGATTATTCAAAGCACTAGTCCAAAGGACTCTTTTAATAATCCTTTCCAACTCCTTGATTAGTCTTTTAGGAAACATCATATGAAAGCCCTAGTGTGTGTGGATATTTGAAAGAACAGTTTTTGTTAGTTGAATGTGATCAACAAATGAGACGTATCTATTTTGTCGGGTTACCATTTCCCTTTTTGTAAGTTCCATTATCCTAAAGCAGTCTTGGACCTACATAATGGAAATTTGTTAAAGCATAGATGTTTCAGATACTCCAATATTGAGCAACAACTTACTCTTCTCCAAGTTAATTGTCAAGCAAGACATATAAAGAGAATTGATCATGATTTTCAAAGACTAGGGATTCTTTCCGTTAAAAAAAATAGATCATCTGTATATTCTAAGAAAAAGAGATTCAATTCCATACATTTATAATGCTACCTAAATTCCCTTGAGTTGGAAATGTGCTTCTGAGTCACTCTGATTAGGACTTCTATGGCAATTATGACCAGGTAGGGAGACAGTGGATCTTCCCGCTTGATACCTATAGCTCCCTTCACGATTGTGTAGGTTCTCCATTGATCAAGGCATAGTAGGACGTGGTAGAGATAAAAGATCTGATCCAAGAGATAAATAGGTCTAAAAATTGAATGCTTTGAGACAATTTAGGGGGAATTCCCATTCAAAGGAATCAAAAGCTTTATAGAGATCAATTTTCATAGAGCAGCTTCTACTGGCAGGATTAGTATATTGATTTTTAAATAAATCCTAATATAGTAATAGTTTGTCCCTCGTTTTCCTACTACACCTCCTATTATGTCCTAAGTATTCTAGAAAAAAACATACATTTAAGCCATTTGTCCAGGTGACTTATCTAGTTAGAAGTTGAACATCAATATTTTGATTTCTTTAGGGCTAATTGCCTTGGTAAGCAATAAGTAGGAATCTGCCTCAAGTCTAGAGTGTATATATACTTAGATTAACTAGAATGAAGAAAAGCAAAGAACCAACTGGTTTATTAGTGAACTGATTGAACTATTCACCTAAACTTTAGATTTCAGAAATCAGAACTGCTGCATTTGGTTAACGTCTTCAACATGCAAAGACGGAACGAGACGGAAATTTAGAGACAGAACAGAACAAAAATTAGAGACAGTAAAGTGTTTGGTTGTGGTGGATAGAACAGAGAAAATTGTCTTCGTCTTGAGGACAAAAATGTGTTTGGTTACAGTGGACAAAACAAAAACAGTATTAATGACAAAAATGCCTTTGCAGTATAATATATTTGTATATATGTAATTCATTGGTTATTTTATAATTGTATCAATATTTATTTGAAGTGTATTTGTAATTTGTTAATTATAATGAAATAAAATGAGAAATTAGGCATATTTATCGAAATATAAAACCGAAAAATTAACTATCTTACAAGTTATTTATCTTAGTATTAACTTATAACTGAAATAAAATTAATTATCTTATTATTTTTTTGTACCGATTATTATTATTTTTATTATTAATTTTATTATACAAAATTAATTATCTTATTATTATTATTTGTGAGAAGGATAAACTTGTCTTCTATTGGAATAGCTATTTTTGGAAAAGTTAAAGATAAGTAGAGATGAGTTTTGTGTATTTCTTAAAATTTAAGAATAGATTTTCCTAATGCATAGTTATTCTGGGTTTGGTTTCTAACTAAACATAAGATTAGTAATATGTTAGGAATAACTATGGAATAGAATAGCTATTCCTTTATACCAAACAGCCCGTAAAGGTTATCGTCATTAAGTAATTGCATTTTAAAATATCACAAAGCGGATTGACTATGTTCCTTCATTTCGAACTCCAAGTTGCATCATCACAGCTTTAGACATTGAAATAATTCAAAATTGAAATGATATTAATCAGGCTTAATATCATTTATTAATCAAGCTTAAACTTCAATTAAGCTGACCGCCAAAAATATACATCTCCATGCCTTCAGTTTAAAAAAAAATCAACTCCATTGTTTCCACAGCTAGAAAATTAAAAGAAGAAGATGATGAAGATGACGGATCCCTGCAGCTGAATAGATGTGGATTAAACAGGAAACAGGCGTCACTAATCAAAGAATCCTACCAATGTTTTTATGCTAATCACATGGAATAGAACATGCAATAAGTTCTGAAAACATAAATTGGGTGTAACAATAATAGAATTCAATTAATGAGGAGTATAATTCATTGAGTTCCAGCATGTGGGTGACCTCATTCGCTTGTGGTTTCATGCCTTAATTTCCCAATTAAAGAGATGAACTCTTCCCTAAGGCCTATGTTCGGTGGATGAGGTCGGTAAAACCATTTGATTGAATGTAGTTGCACCCCACATCATCTCTCTCATAATGTAGTCATCGAGATGCCGCGTCTTAGGATCATTGCACCTGGCACAGCCTAAGCTTTGCATGTGGCAACCTTTGCCTTTGGTTACTTTAATTTCTTTTACAGTGGTTTTCTCTTAATCCTAGGTGCCGCACCTTTTCACGTTTATAACAAACAGCACTATAACCATTAAACTCCACTTCCATTTTTTAGTGTCCCAATTTGTTAAAAAGAGGGCGAGAGTGGAGACTGAGAGTCAGTTGGGTTTTGACCTTTGATTAATCAAGGAATGAACATGTGGTGCCTCTTAATCACAGAATTCTACACAATTTTTACTTCATTTTATATCCTTATTAAACTAGTATTTTGTTGAGCAAGACTCGTAAAGTATTTTACAATTAATATCAGCATTAGGTCACCCACTTAATGTTTTAACCCTTCCACATTCTTGTAATCTACCTTTTTTTAATTTCACTTATTTTCTTAATGCAGCCAACGATTTGACTAATTATCACATAACTACATTGGACTCCTCTTCCTTTTTCTCCTATGCAATAAAATCATATTTGTGTTCGACCAACTATAGAAAACACTTTTTCTTCAATTTTCTTTGACAACTACAAGACCAATGTAGTTTTGTATGGCCAAGAACGGAGTGTGAGTAGGAAATAGTATCTCAAATATCATATTCATATGCTTACCATGTGCGTGGAGATAGTATGAACCATCTTAGGTGACCAAACACCAATGCCACCTTAACACAATTGTCCTGTCAGGATGGCTAACTACTATCCTTCAAAATTAGTTGAACTAATTTTTTCCTAGTAATTCCCAATGCAGTTAGAGAGAGATAGATCTAAGAGCGCAAGCCATGTTAGAATCTCAAGGTTCCTGTGAGAGGCCAGGAAGTTGCATTAGTTGAAAATGTAGACTAGATAGATGGTCCAGCAGGTTTTAGATATAGGAGCTTACTAAAGATTCATGCACGTCTACTTCTCTCCATCTCCATGTTTCAATCCCATCAAAATTGACAATAGCCACATAGACTCTGTTACTGAATCCTATCTACCAGCTGAAATGTTGGCGCGTTAAAATTTTTGTTTATTAATTTTTACTAACCCTCTTAGGATAAGGGCACATGCCTCTTTGGCGTGTAACAGACTTAACAGGCATTATCGATCTATGGCCGGTTTGCGGTATAAATGGAAGAAAAGGATGCGAAGTAAAATCACTTTACTTGCATATTTTCTTCAGATCATGTTTGGTTAGAAGTAATGTTTTTAATGGAATGAAATTGAATGGATTGGTTTATAGTATAATAGAATGTAAATGAATATAATATTATAAATTTGTTGTTTGGGAAGGATGAAAAGATTAATAATGTAATATAGTGAAATGTTATTTAGAAGAAGAAATCATAATGTAATATAGTAAAATATTACTTTTCATTTTATATTTCATTCTGAACCCTTCAAATTACATGTAATTTATTTTTACTGTTTAGGATAGAATGAGATGTAATTTGAAACTCTTTCATTCTATCCTATTCTATTCTATTCTATTATATTCTATTACAAAATCTCCTTCTAAACAATAGAATAATATTTCATTTCATTATATTACATTAATAACCACCTAACTAAACATAGTCTAACCATCCATAACTGTAGCTCTTTAATTACAGTTGAATTTTGAAACAAGCATTTGACCGTTCCTTTTCATTGGCTTCAAACTTTCAACTTATAACCTATTTGCATTCCCTTAACTCCTAAATTGGAAAGTCAGGTGACTGACATTTAACTGCTATTAGAAAGTCAACAGATTTGCTCGTGCCATCGATTATATATATATATACTAGTGAAGTACCTTGATATATGTTATTTGCTGACGATATTGTCCTATTGGATGAGACCAAGGAGGGGATCAATGCCAAGTTAGAATGTTGAAGAGGAGCGTTAGAATCAAAAGGTTTTAGAATGAGCAAGTCCAAGATGAAGTATTTAGAATGTAACTTTTCGGGTAGCTAAATGGTACAAGAGGTGGCGGTAGCGATTGCAATGACATCATACTACAAAAATCGAGTTTTAAATACCTCAGATCTATTATTCAGAAAGATGGTAATATCGATGACGATATTAGATCTGGGTGGACTAAATGACGGAGTGCATCAAGTGTTTTATGCGATAAAAAGGTCCCTGTAAAACTAAAAGAAAAGTTCTATAAAATGGTGATTTGGCCAACCATGTTATATAGGGTAGAGTGTTGGCCTACTAAGCATAGACATACGCGACAATTGTTAGTAGCAGAAATGCATATGCTTAGGTTGATGTGTGATATTACCATAAGAGATAGGATACGGAATTAGGTCGTGAGAGACAGACTACAGGTGGCTAGTATTGCCGACAAGTTGAGAGAGAAAAGGCTTAGGTGGTTTGGGTATGTGCGCAGGATGCCCTCTAATGCTCTAGTACAACGTTGTGAGATAATAAACCTTAATGGCTACAAGAGGAGGAAAAGAAGGCCTTACAAGACCTAGAGGGAAGTGATCAAGAAAGACATGTCAGAGTTGGCCCTCACTGAGGCAGTTGTTAGAATTAGGAAAGTCTGGCGTGATAGGATAAGGGTAAAGGACACCCTCTAGAGTCCTTGTGCCTTATACTTATCGCATAGGAAGTACAACCCAATGACCTTTATACCTTTGCGAGTGGTAAGTTTTTAGTCAAGGCTTTAGGTCAGATGTAGTTAAGGAAAGATTCCCGCAATAGATGCCGAAAATCGTAGGATTGTCGTATCCTCAGGATCCCTCAGTGAAGACTCCAAGCGCAACTAGTGACAAAAAGAACCAGTCTTTACAAGGTTTAAGGTACTAGCAGATATGATCAACCATCAGGTATGGCTTTATTGTCTTGTATTGTAATTCTATTTACTTAAATATTTTGCGTGCTAGTTTTTACTTATTTCTTTTGTTAACCTACATCACTATTTTCCTGTCACATCTACATGTGGGTCTACCAGAAATAGTCTTTCTACTATATAGGGGTAAGGTTGCGTACTATCAGATCTTCATAGATCTCACTTCATTGTGGGACTTCGAACTGGATATGATGATGATGATGATGATATACTAGTGTGTATATATATATAGAACTGGGTATGATGATGATGATGATGATGATATACTAGTGTGTGTGTGTGTATATATATATATATACACTAGTGTGTATATATACATAGAACTAGGTATGATGATGATGATGATATACTAGTGTCTGTATATATATATATGATATCATCATCATCATCATCATACCCAGTTCGAAATCCCCCAATGAAGTGAGATCTATGAAGATCTGATAGTATGCAACCTTACCATATATATATATATCCCACTAACTAAAGCACTATTTATATCATCTGTTAAACTTAAATATAGACTTTTCGGTATGTTTGGTTGAGTGGAATAGCTATTCTATTACTGATGTATTCCTAATAAATAGTTATTTATTTGTTTGGTTAAAAAATAACATACTGAATAACTAATCCCATGTTTAGTTATTCCTACACTTTCAAGAATAGCTAAAGATATCTCCTTCTGTCTTTACCTATTGTGTGAAACGTGGAATAAGTAAAGACAATCTTTCTCCTTCTTTATTATTATTATTATTATTATTATTATTATTATTATTAATTTTCTTCTTCTTCTTCTTATTATCATCATCATCATCATTATTATTATTATTGTTGTTGTTGTTATTAATAATTTTCTTCTTCTTAATATTATTATTATTATAAGAAATTTAATAATAATAAAAATTAATAATAATGAATTTAATAATAATAATAATAATAACCATAATCATCATCATCATCATCATCATCATCAATGATAGAGACTATAATAAATATTTAGTCTTTTTATTAGTTATTCATTTGTCATTTTAAAATTATGTTTTCAAACCAAATATTGTCATACATCATCATTAGAAATTTTTACGAATAAACCAAATTAAGTAATACCTATTCTATTTTATTCCTCATTTATTCTATTTTTAAGAATAACCATTTCATATTATTATTATTATTATTATTAATGATGATGATGATAATAAAATAAAATAAAATATTAATATTAATAATAAGGAATAATAATAATAATGATGATGATGATGATGATGATGATGATGATAATAATAATAATAATAATAATAATAATAATAGAGACTATAATAGATATTTAGTCTTTTTGTTAATTATTTCTTTGTCATTTTAAATTTGTATTTTCAAATTAAACATTGGCATACATCATTATTAAAAAATTTTAGGAATAAACCAAATTAAATAATATCTATTTTATTCTATTTCTTATTTATTCTATTTCTAAGAATAACCATTCTATTACTTATTTATTACAGCAGTTAGAACCAAAGAGCTTGGTAGTGACAAAAATAAAGCATGGAAATTTTCTATCTGTTTTACGTAAAAATACTGCAGAAACAAACAACTACTTCTAGTGAATTGAAACAATTACTACGAAGAGTGGAAGCAAGCCCAAGAATGGATAGCCATTTCTGGATTTCAACATAGAGCAGAGGGCAATATTGTCAGATGGTCCAGCCCTACCGCAGGATCAGTGAAATGCAACTTTGATGCAGCCATTCAAACAGCCCAGGGAACCACGTCTTATGGTATAGTAATCAAAGGCGCAAATGGTCTTTTTCTCAACTGTATTTCTGGTTTTGCGATACCACACTACACACCACTTATAGCCGAAGCTATGGCGTTCAAGGAAGCTCTAACATAGTTAACGCATTTGGGTTTTACCTCAGTGGAGGTGGAAACAGACTGCCTCCAATTAGTGCAACATTTCCATGGTGCAAACTTGGGAATCAATGAGATGGGAGCACTATTGGATGACTGTAAATTACTTTTTGGTAGATTTCAATTTTGCTCGTTTATATGAGTTGCGTTCTTAGGAATGTTAATAGGGCAGCCCACTAATTAGCTACAGCAGCTAATGGTTATCCCAATAGGTCTAGATAGGATACACCACCAGCATTTTTGTTAAACACACTGTACGGTGTGAAGAAGAGTTTCACCAGTAAATACACTTAGTTTTTTTTTTAAAAAGTTATAACTGTAACTGATAATTGATATAAAAATGTCACTTGATAGGCCTTAACACTAGATTATAAAATCCTAGAAACTATGTTAAGAATAACTTATACATATACATATACATATAAATATATATATATATACACATAGACATATACATATACATATATATAGATATATCTATATCTATATCTATATATATATATATATTTCTCAGAAGTTTAAAACTCTTTCGTTTCAGAGAAAATCAAGTTATATATATTTACTCATCATTCTTTGAGCTACCTAACTCCACTTAAAAGTACACGGCACAACACTAAAATGGATAAAAGGGACAAGGGAACAATTAGTAGATACAGAATTGACCATAAAATAAGAAAGAGTTCGTAAATGAGCAAGGCGGTGAAAAACACAATTCAAATCAGAACATTCGAACGTTTTGCACCTGGTTCTTTAAGCAGGGCATAACATTAATGTTGAGTTACTCTGCCGGGGAATCAACATGTGGTTGAACATGACGAAAGGTTTACCAAAATTAAGAAACAAGAACATGATCAGGGAAACTAATTACTCTACTAGATCTACGTGTAGACCCTGGACATATATGGGATAATTAATATGGAAATGGAGTTTGACCACAGGATACTCTTGGTGAGAGAGGATGTGGAAACACAAGAGACCACGTGGAGCAGCCGTTCGAATTGTGAGTTTGAGAACACATGATGACCGTTGGTAACAATTATAAGTCAACTTCGATCTTCCAAAACTAAAAATTTGCAAACTAACTTGTGCAACTATTCTAGTTCCATCTTCTTCACCAGCCAGTACTCAGACACCGCCTTTGATTCTTGGTTTGACATTCATTGTTTTATGATATGGATCCCTCTGAGAATTTTTGAACAAGTACATTAATTCGGATGTGAGATTCCCATCTCCAACTTTAATAACATTAATTTTAAACTATAAATAAATCATCTGTATATGTCTTGGTACCAAAAGATACAAGAATACATTGAAGCATAAAATTAATTACATGGAGGTAGCCATTCAGTGACGGCGAACTCTGATACGAACTGTTGAATGGAGTAGACTCATGCCATCCGTACTTATATTATATATACATGCATACATATATTATTAACGGCATGTATGGTTTGGTTTTACCAGTAAGAAAGTTAGAGGAATTCACTGCAAGAAAATTAGTTATTGGCGATGGAAAATTGCCAACGGAAGCTGAATTATTGGAAATTACCGACGGAAAATCATATTCTGTCGGTATAATTGTCAGAAAAAATTTTAATATGCGATAGAAAAAATATCCATCAGTAAATATAAAGCTAAATCATCCTGACAAAATTTTTGACGAAATATAGCAATGATAAGAAATGTTCGTCGGTAAAAAAAGTGGAAATACTTGGCAAAGTAAATAATGCTAAAGTTTATAGATGGAAAATCTATCGGTAAATTTTAGTCGTCAACGTCGTCATTTGCTTGTGGTTAAGCATTTTTTAGAAAATGAAAAAAATGTCGTTTGGTTTAACATCAAACAACGTTGTTTTCGTTTAACCTAAATCTAGTGCAACTTCCTTCCCCCTCATTTCCCCTCATCCATTGCAGCCTCATTTATTTCTCTCTTCTGTCGTCATCTTCCCACCGCGCCTCCATATCGTCCCACTGTGTGTCATCGTCATGCCATCATGCCTCCTCAACATGCCTTCGTCCTCAGCGAGCCAACATTGTCATCTATGTCACAACCGAAGGCCACCGCGTGTCATGCTACCACACCTTATCGTTGCTCGTCCTCGCCGCTGCTGTCATCGTCGCATTTACTTCAGGTACTATATAATCATCTCTCGTGCACCACACCTTGTCGCCATCGTGGTCCTATAAATTTATAGGTTGATTACGACTTCTTTAATTTGGTTCTACAATTGTGGAGTTGGTTTTGTAAATGTTGACAGTGAAATTGTTAAACTTCTTTGTTAGATACCTTTCAGTCTTCATTTCAAATGAAGTCCATTTTAAATGTGGAGTTGGTTATGTTTTTGAAATGTGAATTCCATTTCGAATGAAGTTTGTTAGATACCTTTCAAAATTCTTTGTTAGAGATTTTTAAATGTGGAGTTGGTTATGTTTTAATTAATGTTAAAATTAAATTATTCACATTTTTCTCTAGAATTTGTTGATCATGTTGAATTGAATTGTTTGTTATTTTGCTAAATAAACATAAGACTGTTTTTATGGGAAAGGAAACATCTTTATTCTGGGGCTAGGTTGAGGTAAATTGTTTCTGCACATCATCTTTGGGTGGTCTATATTTTCTTTTGGAATAATGTGGTGTAAAGTCTTTATTACTATGTGACTAACCATCTAGACAAAGTAATTCAGATTATTATATGAACACAATTAGAACTAATCTCATATTAGATGGTTTACACCAAGTCCTTTTTCTAGATGAAGTAAAATTTTTACGGAAACTATGAATGTTAAATGTTGTGATGCAATGGCACATACTTCCACTCATATCAAAAGATAGGTATTCAAATCTTGATTTGGCTTGGTTGAACATTGTGTTTTAGCCTTCACCTTAAAAATGAAATGGACAAGCACGAGTTAGGAGTATTGTAAATTTGAACTACAAAATAAATTGAATTTGATAAAAGATATGTAATTTGGTTTGGTTTTAAATTAAATATTA
>JAOQMP010000004.1:20355947-20385237 GCA_027563575.1 Erythroxylum pedicellare
ATTTTAAAAATCATGTAAGTATCAATGGTTTAAATTGCCTAACTGTGAGATCATACAGGTTAAGTTGACAACTCAATTATTATGAATTAGTATACATTTATCTTCAATAAAGTTTAATGTATTACTAGTATTGTTTTAAAAATGCTAAGGTACAATATGATATTATAAATACATAAGAACTTACTAAAATCTTTTGAAAAATATTAAGATATGATTCAAATCTTTGACTAGTAACATATGAAAACATACTAATTTATTTGTAATAATAATAAAATAGCCTATGATGGATTGTCTAGTTGGTTGAGGAGCTACTATAAGCACCACATATTATTAAAAATTATAGGATATACAAGTTATGAAATCTATGATTCATCTAAAAAATTTCAGAAGTAATTAATTGTAAGTGACAATTTAATATTAGTTAGATCAAATTTATCATTTAATCTTTACTTGTTGCTGCTTACTGATTCATCAAATAATTTATTTAGAGCACATGATTTGCCAGTTATTTCATGTAATTGAAAATTTACTCAATGTGCAGCCAAAAAGTAGCTAATGTGAATTTTATTATTATAAAAGATAATTTTAACAACTACGTAGTAACGATATATAAGATACTTATAAATTAATGTAAGAATTTCCATGTATATATTTATGCTAGTTTTAGAAGATGATTCATTAATTATAATGCTTCCATTTTAATAGATGCAATAGTTTTACTTAATATAACTAAAAATTGAATTAAATATCTTAATTTATTATATTTCAAGTTGGGACCAGGTCTCGGTACTTATGACAAGGCTACATTACGAGAGGATCAGGTGAAGATCATGTGAGAAAAAGGCTGAAAGCTCCAAATTGTAATGAGAAATTTAAAAACCCGTGTTTTACCCAATTGGGTGAGTTCCATCGGTCACCCTCGTGCACTCGTAATATGACACTCAACTTATAAATATCATACCTCTCAATTTTTATGTCTAAAAACTTCAAACTTTATACCATTGGAAAGATAAGAAGATAATCTACAACTTTAATGAAGATAACTTTGTCTAATTCTACCTATATCAATACAGTTTAATCATTAAAATTAGGACACAATTTATGTCAGGGATGGCACTGCAGCTTCTGCTAGCACCTGTAATGTTAACGTGTAAAGGCCATATCTCTTTCATTTGAAGTCCAAAAATTACAAACTTTATGCCATTGGAATGCTAAGAGGATATGCTACAACTTTTATGAAGACAACTTTGTCTAATTCTACCTAGATTAATACAGTTTATTCATAGAATTTAGAGTCACTACTCCTATCCAAGGTAGTATTGCAGCTATATTCCCCCTTTTCTTCTTTTGCCTATTACTAGCTTTTATAATTCCCGAAAAGGAAAGACCTATATCTAACCAACCACTAAATGTACATACATGACTCTCAGCAGAACAATTTTATTTTAAGTCTATCCAGGGCCATCTAACAATATACTATTCCAACTTTAACAACAATTAATAACTCAACAAAGAAGATAGTTATGAACATATACAAAGGGAACTTCTTCAACTCTTAATCTTATTACTTAACCAAATGGAGTTTGATCACAGGTTTAATTACATATAAACAGCTACATCAATAGCTTAATGCAAAATATAAATGAATGCTTATGTTTGATATGCTTATAAAGCTACTAAAAAATATAGTCGAACTAACTTAGTTACAAAAGGTTGTTATCTTGGAGTTTGCCAAAGCTTTGTAAGGATCAATAATCTTCTTGTTCTGTACCTGAGGAGTAAAAAAAAAGGGTTGAGTTGCAAAGCTCAGTGGCTAATACATTTATAGCCATTGATAACAAGCAAACAATCAAGCATATCATGTATATTTAACCATCAAAACATAACACTAAATTTCGTATCATGCTCAACAAATCAAAATGAATTGCAAAAACATAATGGCTTGAGAGTCCCATGGATTGAAATGAAGAAATCGAAGTTTACCATAAACTAAATGAGTCAGTTTCTTAGGAGCTCATATGTCACAAGTGGGCAGCCGGGAGAAGGCTTTAAGTAAATGTGCACGTGACGAATAAAATGGTATCTCTCTTACCCAAACACAAGCAAATTTTGATGCTCAATTCATTTCATCACATGTTCATACTTTCAAGCTTCTTGTGCATTTTTCTCTTTTCATTAATACAAAATGTCGTAACATCTTTCAAGGCATAACAGATAATAAATCATAGAGCATTTTCCAACAATCGTAATAATGCAAATCAAGCAATTGAGCACGCACACATGCAAGAAATCAGCCCATCATCCACCATAACTATAAACATATTACCCATCTAATTGCCTGTAAATCCAAACTCAAGTTTGTCTTTCCTCTTGCTCTTGCATTAGATTTTCTTGATTTCTTTTAAACAAACAAATTTTTAGTTAAACAAATATACAAATAGAAAATCCATAAAGCTTTAATAATAAAAAAATTTGAGCTTAGACTTAGTCTACCTATGGTTTATCTAGGCTAGAATAACTAAGATAAAGTTTAAAATCCATGAAAATCAAAATTGGATTTCTTGGTCCTCTTCTTTCTCCCTTTATTTCTAGCACAAGAAACTCATTTTCTCTAGTTCCTTGTTTTACCAACGTAAGAAGAAAAGATGAAGGTTACTTAAAGCTCAGTTGAACCCTCTTCCTTATTCTTCTTTCACCTTTTTCTTTCTACAATTTTTTTCTAGCTTCTCCAATACACTTCACACACTCTTCACTTTATCTTTGTCATTTCTTTTCTCATTTAATTAATACTACCTTTTGTCCTTCCAAGTTTACCCTTCTATATTTAATGTAATGTCTACTTGTTCCTTTATTCTCTTATGTCTATTACACACTAACTAAATTCGAACATTTCTATTTAATAATTCTAATTTTTATTCATGCTTGCTAAATTAGTGGATTAAAGTCTAACAAAAATTTGGGGTCCAATAATTCTCCTCCCCTTAAAGAATTTCGTCCTTGAAATTCTTAGTTGAGTCTACAATTAAGTGTGGATACTTCTCCTTTATGGCTTCCAAAGGCTCCCATATTACCTCCTCTCTTGCATGTTTCTTCCATAAGACTTTAACCAGCTTTAAAGTCTTATTTCTCAAGACCTTTTCCTTTGAATCTAGAATTTCCACTAGTTGTTTTTCATAAGTCAAATCCTCCCTTAATTGAACCTCTGAAGGTTGGACTATGTATGAAGGATCTAATCTATATCTTCCCAACCTTGATATATGGAAGACATTATGAATCTTAGATAATTCTGGTAGTAGGGCTAACTTGTAGGCTAGAAGCCCAATCTTCTCAATAATCTCTTAAGGGCCTATGTATCTTAGATTGAGCTTGCCCTTTTTACCAAATCTTAAGACTCCTTTTTATAGAGAGGCTCTAAGAAATACTTTTTCTTCAACTTCATAATCCATCTCCTTTCTATTCATGTCCTTATAGCTCTTCATCCTGTCTTGAGATGCCTTGAGTCTCTGCTTCACCAATTTAATATTGTCAACCATAGCTTGCACCAATTTAGGTCCTAAAAGTCCCCTTTTACCTTCCTCATCCCAACAAATAGGAGTTCTGCACCTACAACCATACAAGACTTCATAAGGTGCCATTTGAATTCCTAAGTGGTAGGAATTATTGTAAGTAAACTCAATTAAAGGCAGATGATCATCTTATGAGCCTTAGAAGTCCGTAACACATGCTTTTGACATTGCCTCCAATTTTTGTATTATCCTCTCTAATTAGCCATCAGTTTGTAGATGAAAAGTTGTGCTAAGATGCAACTTAGTTCCTAAAGTCTCTTGTAAGCTTTCCCAGAATCTGGAGGTGAATATTATGGGATCTCTATCTAAGAATATAGAACTTGGAATCCTATGAAGTCTGATTATTTTGTCTATGTATTTCTTAGCCAAGGCATTCAAAGAATCTATTTGTTTAATTGGCAGGAAATGTGCTGACTTGGTTAGCCTATCAATAATCACCCATATTACGTCATACTTCCTGCTGATCCTTGGCAATCCCATCAAGAAATCCCTTGTAATCTTCTCCCACTTCCATTTAGGAATAGACAAAAGTTTAAGCTTGCTGGTAGGTGCTTGATGTTCTGCTTTAACTTGCTGGCACACTAAGCATTTTCTAGCATACTCTACAACATCTTTCTTCATTCCTCTCCACCAGAAGCGATATATGTTCTTGTACTCCCTGGGTGCATTACATATGGAGCATTGTATGCCTCATCAAGAATTTCATCCTTCCACTCTTGCTTATCTGGAATACATAATATATTGCCTACCACCATCAATCATGTCTTACCTCTATTTCAAAGGGCTTAAGATTTTTAATTTCTCCTTTGAGCTTACTCAAGTACTCATCTTACTCCTACAATTCCTTATTCTTTTCATTCAACACTAGTCTCATTATAAATTTAGCCAATGTATAACCAAATTCAACTTGTCTCAATGTCACCTTAAGTTTGGCTAATTCCTTCAAAAAAGGAAGGTATATTGTCTCCACAAGTGCCATAATAGATTTTTTACTCATTGCATCCACTACTAAATTAGCTTTCCTCAGGTAGTAGTATATCATCAAGTCATAATCTTTCAGTAGTTCTAAACACCTTCTTTAACTCTTTTTGGCTCATCAAATATTTAAGACTCTTGTGGTCTGTAAATACCTTAGTGGTGACTCCATGTAAGTAATGTCTCCGTATTTTCAATGTAAAAATTATGGCAGCCAGCTCCAGGTCATGTGTGGGATAATTCAACTTATAGGGTTTTAATTGCATGGAAGCATAGGCAATCACTTTATCTCCTTGCATCAACACACACCCTAATCCCTTCCTTCAGGCATCACAATATACTATATATCCATCATTACCAAAAGGCAAGGTCAGAATTGGTACAGTTGTGAACCTATTCTTCAATTCCTCAAAGCTCTTATGATATTCTTCCATCCACAAAAACTTTTGACTCTTCTTTGTCAATTTGGTGAGTGGGGCCGCTATCATGGAAAAGCCTTCTACAAATCTTAAGTAATAACTAGCTAAACCCAAGAAACTCCTCACTTCTGTTATATTTTTAGGTGCTTCCCATTTAACTACAACTTCTATTTTCCTTATATCCATATATACTCCTTTTTCTGAAATTACTTGTCTAAGAAACATCATTTCCTTTAGCTAAAATTCAAATGTATTGAATTTTGCATACAACTTTTTCTTTCTCAATGTCTCTAAGGCAATCCTTAAATGTTCTTCATGTTCCTTGTCACTCTTGGAATAAACCAATATATCATTAATAAAGACTATGATAAATTTGTCTAAGAAAGGCTTGAAGACTCCATTCATTAAGTCCATGAAGACTGCAAAGGCATTCGTTAATACAAAGGGCATAACTAAGAACTCAAAATGCCCATATCGTGTTCTAAAGGAAGTCTTTGACACATCAGTCTCATTTATTTTTAATTGGTGGTAACCAGATCTCAAGTCTATCTTAGAGAAGACTTTTGCCCTTGCAATTAATCAAACAAATCATCCATGCATGGAAGGGGATATCTATTCTTGATGGTGACATGATTGAGCTTCCTGTTGTCCACACGCATTCTCAAGAATCCATCTTCTTCTTCATAAAAAGAACTAGAGCTCCCCAAGGTGAAGATTGAGGACTAATATAACTTTTCTCTAACAACTTTTCTAGTAGCTCTTTAAGCTCCTTCAATTCTACCAGAGCCATTCTATAAGGTGGAATTGATATTGGTGCAATACCTGGAAGAAGTTTGATAGGAAACTTAATTTCTCTAGTGGTGGTAGTCCTGATAATTCCTTTAGAAAGACATCTGGAAATTCAATGACCACAGGAATATCCTCTAACTTTCCTCCATCTACCTTCATTTCTCCCATATAAGCCAAAAATGCTTCACATCTTTTCTTCATCATTTTCTCTGCTATTAGAGCTTAAATAATTCTAGGTGGGCTTGCTTTCCTATCTCCTGTAATTTTGTTTGCAAACTAAATTGACATTATATTTTTCTAATGTATCCATACGTAAATCACATCTAATCCACCCATCTTCATTGGCATTAAATCCACCATTAATTTTTCTCCACCAATGTATATTTCACAATCTCTATAAACTTGACTAATAATGATATATTGGCCAATTAAGGTAGTAACCATCAAAGGACTATCTAATGGCTCAAACTTTTACCATGCACAATCCTATTTGACGAAATAAATGAACAAGTAGACCCTGGATTAATTAAAACAATAATATCATCATTAAATAATTTAACCATACCAGTCACAACCTGTGGAGCTGCTTTTGCATCCTTCCTCATCATTGCAAATGCCCTAGTTAGAGTTTGCCCCCTTGGTTTTCTTGGGGGATTCACTTTCTTGACTGTAGTAGAACTTCCCACTTTAGTTGCAGTCTTAACTCCCACAATCTCAGCCCTTTTTGGAACTTGCATTTGAGTTCTCTCTCGTCTTACATACTACGGGCACTCTCTAGCAATGTGCCCTTTTTTTCCACAATTAAAACAAGCTCCACTCAGCCTATAGCACTCCCTCTTATGAAATTTTCCGCAATGGTCACATTTAGGAATGGATGGCTTATCCCCCTCTCCCCTTCTACTGCCTCCAACTGTTAAGGCTTGATGAGAGACAGTTCTCATCTGTTTGAACCTGCTTGCACCATTACTCTTATCCTCAGATTATACAGGGAAAGTCCTAGCACTCCTCTCTGGTATAGGAGCACTACCTCTCCTCCTGAAATGTTCCCTTCCTTTTCTCTTTCTATTTACTACGCTCTTTATATTCTCCACATTCTCAACCTTTAATGTAGCTTCTATAAAAGCATATCATATATTTAACTATCAAAATATAACACTCAATTGTGTATCATGTTCGACAAATCAAAATGAAATGCACAAACATAATAGTTGGAGAGTCCCATAGAATGAAAAAGAGAAACTGAAGTTTACGTCATAAACTACATGAGACTATTTCTTAGGAGCTCATGTGCCACAAACAGGTAGCCGGGAGAAGGCTTTAAGCCAACATTCACGTGACGAACAAAATGGTATCTCTCTTAACCAAAGATAAGCAAATGTTGATGCTCAATTCATTTCATCACATGTTCATACTTTCATGCTTTATATGATATCATCTTTAACTATGAGTCTTTGAGATAGAACTATAGATAATTTAATTGCTAGATTAATACATATATATATATATATATATATATATATTGTGTGGCTCGTTATCAATGCCTATAAACATATTGGCCACTGAGCTTCATAGCTCAAACCCTTTTTTTTACTCCACTGGTGCAAAACAAGAAAATTAATCTTTGCAAAGCTTTGGCAAACTCCGAGATAGCTACCTTTTGTAACTAAGTCAGTTCGACTATATTTTTGGGTAGCTTTATAAGCATATCAAACATGAGCATTCATTTATCTTTTGTATTATGCTATTGATGTGGCTTTTGATATGTAATTAAAGCTATGTACAAACTTTTTTTTTATTAAGTAATCAGATTAAGAGTTGAAGAAGTTCCCTTTGTACATGTTCAGAACTATTTTCTTCGTTGGGTTGTTAATTGTTGTTTGGAAATGGAATAGTATATTGTTAGATAGCCCCGGATAAACTTAAAATAAATTGATATGCTAAAAGTCATGTATTTACATTTATTGGGTAGTCAGATTTGGGTCTTTTCTTTTTGGAAATTGTAAAAGCTCGTAATAGGCAAAAGAAGAAAAAGGAGGAACTCAGCTATAGTACTACCTTGGATAGAAGTAATGACTCTAACTTCCATGAATAAACTGCATTAATCTAGGTAGAATTGGACACAGTTGTCTTAAAGAAAATTGTATTTTGTCCTTTTAACTTTCCAATGGCATATCACATGAAATTTTTGGACTTCGGATGAAAGAGATATGGTATGTACATGATAACATCACTGGTGTTAGCAGAGGCTGCAGTGTTATCCCTGGCAAAAATTGTGTCCTAATTTCAATGATTAAAATATATTGATGTAGGCAGAATCAGACAAAGTTTTCTCCATAAAAGTTGTATCTTATCCTCTTAGCTTTCCAATGGTATAAAGTTTGTAACTTTTGGACATCAGAATTAAGAGATGTGATTTTTACAATTTTGAGTGTCACGTTTGGAGTGCATGAGGGTGACCGATAGAACTCACCAAATTAGGTAAAACATGGTTTTTTAAGTCTCTCATTACAATTTGGAGCTTCTAGCCTTCTTCTCTCATGATCTTCACCTGATCCTCTCATAATGTAGCCTTGTAATAAGTACTAAAACCCAAGTCCAACATTTTTGGTATCAGAGCCTATAATTTTTAAGGATTCCTAGGCTTAGAATATGTTGAGATATGAATTATTATGATGTGTGATTAATTGTTTGCATTGTTGAATTGATTATTTACATTGAGTGACATGCATATCAAGCGTACATGTAGGAAATAAGATTAAAATGAAATGTAAGCTAAATGTTAATGTTTAAATTGAAGGAGCAAGATGTCACCTCATAGAAGAACACGAGGCATTTAGCAAGGATCTGTTGCACCTCACTCTCCACTAAGAGAGGAGGGAACTGATGAGTCTAGAGCCCTAGGAAATGTTGAGGCTTTTGTAGGGCATGGTAGTGATCCCTTTCAATCACAAACGCATGAGTCACCTCATCCGCAAGAGCAAATGCCTACTCCCTTAGATCCTAGACTGTTCGAAGCCTTTGCTCAAAATTTTGTCCAGGCCATGGGCCAGATGCCACAAACTTCTACCTTAGCCCTAACTAAGAAAGGAAGGCAATTTGATAAGCTTAGGAAGTATGGGGCAGTGGATTTTTATGGAACAACTAATCTAGAAGAAGCTGAAACATGGTTGAGGAAGAAAAAAAGGATATTGGAACAAATAGACTGTGAGGATAATGAAAAGGTTGAATATGTTGCGAGCTTGCTACAATGAGATGCCCTGCATTGATGGGAAAGTGTACCGGGGAGTCAGACAAAACTACCAATGTTAAAGGACTTCCTAGTTGCTTATAAGAAGAAATATTTGTCTAAGGTATATATCCAGCAGAAGCAAATGGAGTTTCTGAGTCTCACCCAGAGGGAGATGACAGTGAGCAAATATGAGCATAAATTTACACAATGGTCCCGATATGCAGCTAAGATGATGATGAGGGAAGCGACTAAGTGCTGTAGGTTTGAAATAGGATTGCATTTAGTCATCAAAGAAAAAGTGGTGGTTCAAAATTTCTGTGACTTTCAACAGTTTATGTGATAAAATCCATATATCATATATATATAAATATATGTAGATCATTGCACCTATGATCCAACCAATTGGGAAAGAATCAATAAATTCCTTTTTGGGAGCGATTCATTCTTATATATATATATATATATAGGTGCGATGATTTACTTCAAGGGCGAGGTCTCTAGTTCAAGTCTAGGATGGCCTAGCTATGCTAAAGAAAAGAATAGAAGAAGCATCTTACTCCTTCATGCATGCTCCACTTATATATATATATATATAATCTAGCAATTAAATTATCTATAGTTCTAGCCCAAAGACTCATAGTTAAGGATGTTATCATATAAAGCATATCATGTACATAAAAAAAATAACAGTTACTTGTGTATCATGCTTGACAAATCAAAATGAAATGTACAAACATAATGGCTAGAGAGACCCATAGATCGAAATGGAGAAACCGAAGTTTACACCATAAACTAAATGAGTCTATTTCTTAGGAGCTTATGTGCCACAAGCGGGTAGCTGGGAGAAGGCTTTAAGTCAACATGCACGTGATCAACAAAATGGTATCTCTCTTGCCCAAGCACAAGCATATTTTGATGCTCAATTCATTTCATCACATGTTCATACTTTCATGCTTCTTATGCTTTTTCCTCTTTTCATTAATGCAAAATGCCGTAACATCTTTCAAGGCATAACATGATAATAAATCATAGAGCATTTTCCAATAACTGCAATAATTCAAATCAAGCAATTAACAATAGTAAGTAAGAAATCAACCCATGATCCACAATAACTATAAACATATTACCCATCTAATTGCCTGTAAATCCAAACTCAAATTTGTCTTTCCTCTTACTCTTGCATTAGATTTTCTTGGTTTCCTTCATGCACTCTTCACTTCCTCTTTCTCATTTCTTTTCTCATTTATTTAAGGCCACTTTTTGTCCTTCCAGGTTTACCCTTCCACATTTAATGTAATGTCTACTTGTTCCTTTATTCTCTTATGTCTATTACACACTAACTTAATTCTAACATTTCTTCTTAATAATTCTAATTTCTATTCATGCTTGCTAAATTAGTGGGCTGAATTCTAAGAAAAAATTTGGGGTCTAACAATTATCATAGATTGATTATTTCTTTTTGGGACAATTCATGCCCCTCTTAAAGACCCCTTCCCTTTAAGTCTTATATTGGCCTTTTTTCCTAGTTACTAACTTAAAATCCTCCTCTTTCTCTGCTATACTTGGATCCTAAGTCAAAGAGGGATTAAAGTTGAGCACATTTAAGGGCTTTATGATTTGCTTTGAGGATTCTCCTCTTAGAAAGCGACATCATTATCTATAGAGTCTTTATGTTTGGTAGGAGACATGGACTTTATGTTTGCTTCAATGATTAGAGAACTAATCTCTTTAAGAGCTTCATCTGCAACCAAGTTGGAAATTTTTTTCATAATACTCTTTTAATTCTTTATAGTATTTACTATGGTAGGAAAGCCTCACTTGCTTGGCGGATTCATATCCGGTGAGGTATTTAATGTCTTATTAGCCTTAGTTTGATCTATTTAAGTAGAGTTATCCTTGTAGGTCTTCGAATCTTAACTTGATTAATTTAACATAGTTTTTAATCGAAGGTTAGAGAAATGTTTTAAGACATTGGCCCTCCAATCTTCATCAATTCTTTGAATGCTTAAAGTATCAGGTAGATTTGAGTCTATTTCCATTTTCACATAAATCTAAACATACCATATTTTCTTAGACTTATTGTATGTTTATTAAGACATAATGGTTTGCTAAAGGAGCTACCTAGAAACTAAAGCTTATAATTAACCAATATTCAAGTGGATGTTATGAAAATAGAACTATATAGGTATATTTTTAAATCTTTTTTCATTTAAAACTGTATCATATTCTATTCTAGGAGAAAAAGGAACTTTTCATTCTATTGACAAGGGCCATACTAAAAAAACATTGAACATACCATAAGCATCATTAAAATTGAAGAGGAAATTATTCACCTCAATAATGAGAGTTTGTTTCAAACCTAATTTTCTCTATTTAGAATCAGTCTAGGTCTTAATATAAGGAAATAAGCATCTTTTATTTAGGAAAAAACCAACTAAAGTTATTTTCCATTTGGAAGCACTTATTTGTACATTTCCAAAGGAGGAGAAACAATTGAGGAGCATGAAGTTCTAGTTTGGTGAATATAGTTGAGTTTATCTTTAGGTCGACGGTACTTACAAATTAGTTCCAAGCTTTAACAAATAAATTTTGATTCAAAGAAAGGGAGGATGAATAGGTTAGTGTGGTCTACAAACAATTTTTGTGGCATGTTCCATTAAAGGAGAAACAATACATTTGTCAAGACCTTGAATAGTAAAGGGGACGGAGGGAAAAAACTCTCATCAATAATTGAGGGAGCTAAAGTATGGGAAGTGATAGGTGCAGTTTATATTATGTTTTGCTAGGTGTTTTTGTATCTTTATAGGTGTCTATTAGATTATTATTGCATGTTTAGTCTTAGAATTATGTTAATATGATTGTTTATTTATGTTTTAAGTGTTATGTGGTTTAAAGCATGATTTTGGATTTTAATCGTGTGTTTCTTGAGGTCTTTGATATGTTTGGTAGTGATGGAAACCAGATAAATGAAGAATGAAGGAAGCTAGAATGTGCATGGGTTATATGGTAGGGTCATAATTGTGCATGCAATGTCACGGTTGTGATAGAATGTTTTTCTCCAAGGTTACAATCGTGCATGCACTAACATGATCATGACAAAAGGTTTTTTCTCCAATTTTACAATCATGACACCTATGTCATGATCATGACAGACACTTCACAGACGTGAGGTTTTTCATCTGTTTTGAAGTTGAGGAACGTTCTTAGAACCAAATGACATGGGTAAACTCTAAAATTAACCCTAAGACCCTTAGGAATATAAAAGAACATAAATCACTCTATAAAATGTAGCCACCATCTTACTACATTGGATCAAACAAAGAGGATCAAGAAGAACATTAGAGTTTTTCAAATTTCCAGATTCAGTTCCAAATTAAGGTTTTCTTTCTTCCCGTTATCTTCATTAAACTTAATGTGTAAACTAGATTTAAAGATGTGGTTTACGTTTATGATGTTTTAAATTTCCAACTAAAAAATTAGTCTTAGTTTCATATACATAAGGGGAGGTTTACTCAAAGGAAGTCCACGTTATAGCCTAAGGGAGATGGACCTTTCCAAGTTTGGTGAAGATCAATGAAAATGCCTACAAACTAGATTTTCCAAGTAAGATAATGTGAGTGCTACTTTTAATATTGCTAATTTATCTTTGTATAATGTAGGTGATTCAAAGATGAATACTTTTAAGGAATGAGGAATGATGGAGAGCAACTTCTACCAGTACTTATTTCTAACCATTCTTATAATCCTTAAAGAGCCAACATGGCATGGTCACGATCGTCTATGTAGTGTCATGATCATGATAAAAGGTTTTTCTTTAGGGATTGTGCATGCAATGTCATGATCGTGATAGAAAGTTTTTCTCCAATGTCACGATCGTGACACCTATGTCACGATCATAATAGACACTTCACAGACCCTAGATTTTTCATTTGTTTTAAAGTCAAGGGGCGTTTTGGAACCAAATGAAGTGGGTAAACCCTATAACTAACCCTAAAACCCTCAGCTACTATAAAAGAACATAAAACACTCTAGAAAAGGTAGCTATCATCTTACTAAATTAGATCAAACAAGTAGGATCAAGAAGAACGTTGGAGTTTTCTATATTTCTAGATTAATTTCAAAATCAAGTTTTTCTTTCTTTCCTTTTGTTATTTTCATTAAACTTGATGCGTAAACTAGATTTGAAGATTTTTTTACATTTAATATGATTTAAATTTCCAAATTAGCATTTTTTCTTAAGTTGTTTTGCGACTTTAATAGTTATTAATTCAATATAATTTATGTGTTGTATTAATGGTGCATGCATATATTTTGGCAATAAATCAAGAGAGCGAGTCAAAAGTTATCTGATTAATTTGTGCAATGTGCAATGAGAATTGGTGAATTAATATGTCACATGATTAAAAAATCAATTATCATTCAAAGAGAGATATTGTGTGAGAACTTGGTTATTTGATAGATATCTTTATAACTAATTAAAAATGTTAGGGAAAGAATTGTGAATTGAGAGATTACAATTCTAGTTAGGTCTTAAAAGAGACTAATCAAACCCTTTGAAATCTAGAATCAATGCATAATTAAATCAGTAATCATTAGGGAACCAAAATAATGAAAGAATAAATCTTATGCATTCATCCTTGATCATCCTTAACTAATTGTGATAGTTGAATTGTTAGTTGATTATTTGCTTAATTTTACTTAATCGCTTTAATTTTTGTTATTTAATTTCATTCAAATTGTATTTTAATACCTTAGATAAAGTTAGGTTCATTTAGCTTTAACTATTTCCTCATAAGATTGACACTTTTAATACTATAAGTTTATGATTCGTATACTTGCGGATATTGAGGGTTTTATTATAAATAATACTTGCTCAACAAGTTTTTGGTAACTGATATTTCCTTAGTTAATTATGTATTTATTCACTAAAACTTAGTGTTTAATGATATAAAATGCTTAAGACATTCACTTTAGTTCATATTTGGTTTTAAGTGTAATTTGGAAGTGAAAAAGCTAAAGTGAGTCGAAAGGACAATATTTAAGCCATTTTCTTGAGACTCACACTCACTTGTCTTCATAGAGCAAGAAGGAGAAGGATTAGAGCAAGACAAGATAACAAAAGACATAAAATGAAGAGCATAAAGAGTGTAGAACACAGCTCACAACCAACATCAATTTATCATGGCCGTGAGACATCTCTCACGACCATGACAAATGTGTCATGGGCCTGAGACTCATATCACATCCATAACATATGTTTCATGGTATGCAACCATGGCTCAAGAACATGAGGCTTCAAGGAAGCCATACACAGTCGTGAGCCACCATACATGCTCGTGAGAAATGGTCAGCGGTCCCAAAAACCTAATTTTTAGTATAAAAGTGATAGCAGAAGGATGATATATGGATGAAATGTTGACAAATCATTCTAATCGAGACGGACAAAGGGGAATAACCCTCATTTTTTAGAGACTCGTGGAGGGATAGGCTTTCTCGACCCGATTTGGAGGTGATATAAATGCCAAAACCCAGTTAAACATTTCTCTCATTGTTTGATGTTCTTTCTCTTAGGGATTGATTATGTTATCCGATGTTTAATGTTTAGGTTTTATGTAAGAATGATTGAATGCTCTATTTGATTGATTTTATTTGTGAACTCATTACTAGAATTTCAATATAATTCATAATTGTTATCTTGAGATTCATTTGTGGCAGCTAATGGTTTTTAATCATTAGGGATAACATAACCTTAGTTAAATGACCTAAGCTTGTGTGGTTGCTGCCTTGATTAATCTGTTTTCCTAAATTATAAAATGACTGTCCAATTAAATGTAGAGAGCTTGTTCTAGGTTGTTCAACAGCTAGGTTTAATTAACGAGCTCTTCTTAATTAAACATGACCTAAGGAAAAACCAGGGTTAACAAAGCTCATTGTAACTTATGATTAATAGTTGCTAGGAGAGATATGAGAAAAATAATTCAATAAAGTATGCTTAACTGTGTGCAGGTCAAGATTAAACCGATAACTGGTTCCCTAATGAATTCATCACTTTTTAGTGTTTTCTTTAATTTGTTTTCATTAATTTAGTTTTATTTTATTTTTATTTTAAACCTAACCAAACCCCTGTAAAACCTAAACACCAATTCTTTTCATAAAAAAACTAACTGAAAGTTCTCTATAGGATCGACCTAGAGTTGTGTAGTGTTACAACTTGCTATGTCAATTTTGTGTAGTGTTACGACACGCTACGTCAATTTTGGCACCGTTGCTAGAGAGTGCACTGTTTTAGTTTTTATTCTTGATTTTAATTGGTGTTATGTACATATTTGTTTATAATTAGTTTCTTTTCAGTTATTTTCTTGATCTTTTCACATTTTGTTTAATGTCTGTGTGTTGAAATTAAAAAAATACACGAAAAGAAGTAGTTTATTTTATAAATCAAATTCCTAATCCTATAGCTTATATTGGAATGATCATATTAACTTTACATATGGATGAGATAATCGATAAAATTAGTTCCATAACAGTTTACAGGACGCATAGCAATTCCTGTATAGACCAAAAGTTTCTTATTATGACTCAGGTCTATCACTGGAAGAATTACTTAATGTTATATCTACTAACAATATTCAAATTCAATAGCATAATCAACAATTCCAACAAGATGAAGGGAAATTTTGGTAAGATACAAGGTCTAGCGTCCAAGATTTGGAGAGCTAACAAATCTCAAGTACATCTTTAGAAGAATTAGTTAACATTTGTGTTGCTAATACTTTGCGATTTTAGTAGGAAGAAAGGCAATTCCAGTAGGAAACAAGTTTTAGAATCCAAAATTTAGCAAGCCAGATGGGTCAGCTGATGCAAGCTATTAACTACTTAGCATCACAAAGCATACAGATGCAACCATCTCAACTTAAGGAGTACCCAAGGGAAATTAGTGTAGAGACCTTATAGAGTGAAGAGGAGCTTGAGAATCCTGAGAGACCTACTCAAGAAATTGCTTGTGAAGAAGAAGAAGTGGAGAAGGAGCTCGAAGTAGAAAGTGAAATATTATTTAGCTCAAAGGGAAATGTTGAGTCCTTTATTGTTGTTAATATTAACCCTTCACCTTTACATAGCAAATTAGAGAAATTAAACCAAGCAGAAAAAGGTGAAAAGACATTCGAGCAATTCCAAGAGTGTGGGGACTCAGTAAAGATTGATATTATAAAGATAGGAAATATGCTAAAAATTAGAGGTCATCAATTAAGGCCCTATGTTGAACAATCTCATGTGGAGATAGTGTAGACTGTGACACCAAAAGATCATAATTTTGTCACGTAAGGAAAACAAGGAGTCAAGCCAACGACACTAAAAAAAGACGCTTTTTAGGAGGCAACCTAAGGGAAGTTCATTTCTTTTCTTTACATTTCACATTTCTTTCTTATATGCATGTTTGTTTTTAAGTTTGTTTGTTCTTACTTGTTTTTAAGTTTTCAACGAAATGAGAGAGAGAATAAAATCAATAAACAAACATTTCCTCTTTTCTATTACTTCTAGGATTATATAGTTATGATTAGTGTCTGAATTGACTAGAAGAATCCATGGAAACTTTAACATGTACTTTTGCTCTTATGATTGGTCAATATGCATTATCTTTAGAAGAGTAATGACTAATGGTAGACACAAGCTAGTAAGATTTTGAGCCTGTATAGATTGACACATCCATATCAGTCTCATTGTCTTTTGTTTGTGTGCGACCTTTATGATTTGTATATCTTGACTTTGATTTGATTTTCTATTTAAGACCACATTTTTATCACATGCATTAACATGGAAATGATATAGGCATTATTTCTTTTTATAAGCTATATTAGTTAAATAGCCTACCCCTTAATATGAATTTTCCCTTTGTTAAGCCTCTTTGAGCTTTATTAGCCTTTCATTTTATGTTAACCACATTACATGCTTTAAACCTAACCAAATGTCCCACCCAAGCCTTAAAGTTAGTGGAGCATTTGTTGATTGTTAATGATTGTGGATGTACAGGAGTATAAGTCTAGGGTGTGCATATGTTTGGGATGGTTATAATTATTGGGATGTTATTTTATATCTTATCAATAAAATTTCCATGTTGATGTAGCTTCTTTCAATTTCTAAATGAAAAGAAAAGGAAAGAAAGAAAAAGAGAAAACAAAAAGAAAGAAAAGAAAAATAAATGTTTGAATAAAAGTATGAAGGAGGAAATGTAATTGTTTTGAAAAGTTATTCATGATTAATTTCTCCTCCTAAAATTGTATTGAATGGGTGATTTGAATATATTGCATATGAGGTAAATGTTGTTTGGAAGGATCAATCCTTATAATTTAAATGTATTGTTATCATCAATTTTTATAAGTGATCTCTTCTACTTAGTTATGCTTTATTGTGGTTTAAGGTGTTAGAGCTTAAATTTAAGCCTCAAATATGATTTTTTCATTCATCATAGCTGATGGTACCCAGTTTTGTGAAATGTTAGTTTTTACTCTTAATGGTGTATTGAGTGTTATTTTTGTTTCACTAGCTTTTATGGCTTTTACACTACGTTACCCAATTACATCTCACCTTACCCTTGCTCATATTATAACCTTGAAAAGTCCTTTGATTCATGATGATGTATGTGAATCTTAGTAATGGAGAAATGAAATGATAAGCAAAGTTGTGGAATGTCTTTAATGCGAATGGTATTTGAGTGTAACCATGAATCGATCTTATTTAAACACATTTTCCATGTCTACCTGCTCAGTTTCTAAAGGTGATGAATGTTTAGAAGCTTTAAATGTTGAATTCTTGCTATGGTTTTAAAAGTTATTCATCTTTGCTTATGACTATCTATTTATGGGAAATGAGAAAATTTTAGGTCTATAACTTTAATTTAGATATTTTGTCTGAGGACGGTCAAAAGCTAATTATGAAGGAGGGTCATTAATGAGAAAGTAGTTTAGGACTAGTCGAATTCCTTTGTTCTAAGGAATTTTTGTAGTTCTTGTGTCCTTGTTACTACATGGACACAAGAATTACTTAGAGTGGAAGCAAGATCGAAGGCACTCTAACTCTTAATACCATAAGTTAAGAACCTGAAATCCAAAAAGCGAGACACCAAGAAGAGATTCTATAGAACGATGACAAAAGAGTATAATCAAAGAGAATAGCAGCGAACCGTAATGGATTTCATAGGACCAGGGCTCATCATTGCATATTAAGGCATCACTCGATCACCAATGCAAGTAGCATCATTTGAGATCAAGCCAACTTTGTTGAATTTGCTGCAAACTAATGCGTAGTTTTATGGGTTAACTAATGATGATCCTAACACCCATTTGATGAATTTTCTTGAAATATGTGATACTTTTCGATATAATGGAATGCCAGAAGATTTTGTTAGGATGAGACTATTTCCCTTCACACTAAGGGATATAGCCAAAGCATAGTATCATTCTTTAAGCCTGAAAAACATCAAAACATGGGAGCAGCTGTTGCACGTGTTTCTAGACAAGTACTTCCCTCTAACAAAGACAACGAGGTTGATAAAGAAGATTACGAATTTCCAACAAAACGATGAGGAATCACTATACAATGTATGGGAGAGTTATCCCTATAAAAAGATGCATGTAAAAAATTTTCTCTCGCGAACATTCTATCATGGAGTTAATCTACCCACGAGGGCACCATTGATGTGGCATATAAAGGATCTCTAATGAGAACAATGGTTAAGAAAGTGGAGGATTTGCTAGAAGAGATGGCAAACAATAGTTGTCTTTGGACATTATATTGAAGTAGACAACAAACATCCTTTTATGATGAAAAGGAAGTCATTGTTATAGATTCAATGTAAAATCTTAGATTAACAATTTAACATGATAACTTAATGGCCTATAGGCCTCTTCATCTGCTCTAATTAAAGCAATTCAGCATAGATATGAATTATGTGGGCAAAATAATCATGTTATCACTGATAATTTTTTAATACAAAATAATAATACAGAGTAACTCAACTTATGGACACACAATATGGTCAAGAAAGAGGAAACAACACTCATTCTAACAATTATTATCATAGGTCGAAGAACTACCTTAATTTTTCTTGGTCAAACAATACAGGTAACCAAATGTAGAATCAAGATCCACCTGGATTTCAACAAGAGAAGTCTAATGCCAATGACTACAAATTGGACAAGATCATGAGCACGAAAAAGGAACAGAAGAGGCTTGAAGGTAAATTTGAGCAAGCAATGAAAAACCATGCCTCTTTCATTCGTAATCTAGAGGTTTAAATGAGCCAACTGCTAAATGCATTATTTACAAGAAGTGTGGGGAATAAGATTCACATTATTAGGACTCTATTTTGTAACCTTAATTATAAATATTATCATTAAGTTTAACTTAAGAGACCTTAATAAGGTATGTGATAGCAATCTTGTATTTGTTATCATTGTTTTACGTTTTTTTTATTAAGGAAGGACTGTGAATAAGATTAGATGAGACACTAATAATTTTTAACTCTATCCTTTATTCTTTCACTTATATTAAGAATGTTCTATTCCAATTTTGTTTGTGTTGCGTTTAGTGGTTAAAAACCTTAATTATAGATAGATTGAGATGGGTTCTTTTATTATTTAATGCATAATTTTGAATATTTTTTGTGCTGAGTTTATTTTCTTTGGTCATAATTATTAGATTTATTCTGGATCATCATATATTCAATCTTATAGATTGTATAAAGGGCTAGGATGTAAGTTATGATCCATATACTAGGAGAATAAACATCTTAGATTTAGTGAATGGAAGTTTCCTAAGTATCATGATAACTAAGAGATTAATTAAGTTTAATCGGGCTTAATTGTTCATTAAAAGATAGATTAACTAAGTTTAATGAGTTTAGTTAGGCTTAATAGTACATTAATAAATAGTATTTATCTAAATGAATATACCATTGTACCTTAAGAGAGGGTATAGGTTAATTGTTATTTCAACCATGATAACGAATTTTGCATGATAATTAGAGTTCTACTTAAATAAACATTGAAATATTAACATTTGTCTCACTTAATTACCTTCACTAGTTTAATTGTCTTGTTTTTATTAGTTTATTAGTTTAATTTTTTTTATCAAATTTCATTTTTTTACTTTGTCAATTAACTAATGTTAATAAACTTAGTGATATAATAGGCCGAAGGCAATTTCAAGATCGTGACAAGCTTCAGATATCTCCCATTTGTTTTTTATTTCGAAATTGTATAAATTACTTTACAAAATGGTTTAAGCTTTATGTCACAAGTTAAAGTGCTTAGAAAGATTATTTCATTTTTAGCCTATAGTACACCGTTAGGCTCATTACATGATATTATATCGATCAGAGTATTCCAAACATGCATGGCAATGTCTAGGGTGCTTCAGTTACTAACAATGGGTGGTATTGTGTCTGTCAATAGTCCAGTCTATTGAGTCGCCCTTTACAAGTACAGAGCATATAAAATGCTAGTCAATATTATTACAGGTAAGAGATGCAAAACCAGCTCCGTAACTACCAGTCTATAATGGTTAACCTATTATGAGTAAGCGATGCAGAACCATCTCCATAACTAGTCGTTAATAAGTCACGGATAAGTGATGCACCAACTTCGTGACCTTATGCCGAAAGGTACCATATGCAAAGAACTTTACAGTAGGTTATATCCTATAAGAAGTTCATGGCAATAAATAATGCCGCCACTATTTGTTTTAAAAGTAAAATTGAGAAATTTGGTTTTAAGAGACTTATATGTTTTATATTAGTATTATCTTATACTAGATGAAATGAATTTCTTTTAAGAAGTTGTTAATGATTACAAATGATTTGTAAAATAATTTTATTTACACTCACTGAGCTCGTTTTGCTCACACTCTATTTTCTATTTTTAAATAAAACCTCCCAGGTGTAAGCTCAAGGGTTTCAGTAGTAAGGACTCCACCTCGCGAGTAGTCAACTTCGTCATATGCTGTTGTATAGGCATTTTTTCCTTGTACATATTTTTTAGAACTATTTCATATCCTTGAACATGTTTTGGAATGTACATTTGTGCAAAGAATGGATGTGTATAAAGGTTTTTTAATGAAATGCATAATTTTGTTGTAACTTTTCAAAGTTTATTGATGTAACTATTTGAGGTTGCGTGTGAGTGGATTTCAAGTCCACAATTTGTAGTTGAGCGATTGATGTGATAATAGAAGTGTTTTGAACTTTTACAGGAACTTCGAAATTTTTAGGACGTCAAAATACAACCATTGTGTTGCCGACGTTTTTAATAAATTGAAAACAAAACTCCACTGTTTACATTTCTTATTTTAAGTTCAAGCTTTTCCTTAACAGGGGCAATAGGATTAGCTTTACAAGAACTTTCCAGTCGATTCAGATATCGATTAGAGGACCCCTATGGAGTACCGGGTCGGTCGCATAGTCATTGCAGGATAAATGTTGGACCACAATTTTTTATTTAATTATTTATTTACTTATTTGTTTAGTTTTAGAATTGAGTCCCTTAATTTAGTGAGAATAAATAGAAATTAGAATTTTTGAATAAACATGTTAGAATTAAGTTAGAGTATAGTTTGGCATTTAATAGGTTAAAGGAGTTAGTAGACATTATGTTAAATAAGGAGGGGTAAATTTGGAAAGACAAGGCAAAAAAAGTGATCCTAAATTAAAAAGAATGGGAGAAAATTATGAAGGAAGAAAGAAAGAAGAAGAAAATCGTGGAAGCTAAAAAGAAGAGAGAAAACGTGGAGAAGCTAGGAAAAGAAGAAAATCGTGGAGAAGGAGAAAGAAGAAGAAGGAAGAAGAATCAACTTGTTTTAGCTAAATTTCCATCATCTTTTCTTCTTGTTTGGGTAGAAAAAGAACTAGATAAATGGGTTTGTGTTAGGAATGAAGGCAGAAAGAAGAGAACCCAAGGAACCCATTTTAATTTTCGTGGGTTTTTGAAATAGGTTTTAGTTTTGCTAGTCTAGATAAATTATGCATAGATTGAGTCTAAGCTCAATTTCTATTTATTCTTGATTATTGAAGTTTTATGGATTTTCCATTGGAATATTGGTTTGAATAGAAATTTGGTTTGATTGAAGGAAACTAAGACAATCCCATACAAGAGCAAGAGGAATTGGATTTCCAAGCAATTTAGGTGGGTAATATGTTTATAGTTATTTGGGAGATGGGCAAAAAATTTCTTACCTATGTGTGTATATTTAATTGTTTAATTTTGAATTATTGTTGTGTTTCTTGGAAAAATCCATCATGATTGATTATTATGTTATGCTTTGAAAGATGTTATGACATTTGGTATGATCAAAAGAGGAAACAACATAACAAACATGAAAATATGAATATGTGATGCAAAGAATTGAGCATAAAATTTGCTTGTGTTTGGACAAGAGAGATACCATTTCATTCGTCACGTGTACATTGACTTAAAGTCTTCTCCCGGCTGCCCGCTTGTGGCACATGAGCTACTAAGAAATGGACTCATTTAGTTCATGGTGTAAACTTTGGTTTCTCCATTTCGATCCATGGGACTCTCAAGCCATTATGTTTATACATTTCATCTTTGATTTGTCAAGTATGATACAAGATTAAGTGTTATGCTTTGATGGTTAAATATACATGATATGTTCTACATGATGACATTTTAACTTTGAATATATGAGTTAGGGTAGTTGATGATTGAATTGCTCGATATAGATGTGTGTATATATATACGCTTGATTTGTGTTCTCGTTACCTATGGATATAAACATATTATCCACTGAGCTTCGTAGCTCAGTCCATTATCATTTTCACTCCTCAGGTGCATAACAAGAAGGTTATTGATCCTTGCAAAGCTTTGGGGCAAACTCCCAGATAGCTACATTTAGTAACTAAGTTAGTTCAATTATTTTGGGTAGCTTTGTAAGTATATCAAACATAGGCATCCATTTTGTATTTTGTATTAAGTTATTGATGTAGCTGTTGATATGTAATTAAAACTAGGCTCAAACTTTCTTTGGTTTAGTAATGAGATTATGAATGGAAGAAGTTATTTTTGCATATGATCATATTTATCTTTTTTTGTGTTGTTAATTGTGGTTAGAAATTGTACGTGCAAATTATCTTGGTTTGTTGGGTTCTGGGTTACGGATTCGAAGGTTTCACTGCGGCAAAATTAAGACTTTTGCTGTAGCAAACCTTTCCTGAAGGGTGTTTTAGGCTTGATCTTGTAACTTCGCTGTGGCAAAGCCAGACTTTTACCGTAGTGCATTTTTTTGAAGGGCATGGTTGCTCAACCTTGGAACTTCGTCGCGGCAAACTTTTTTTGAAAGGTCATTAGTTGTATTCTCTAGTTTTGCCATAGCGAAACACTTACTTCACCGCGACGAGCCTTCCAACGTTGACACTGAAATTCTCCTTACAATTGTAATAAGTAACGAGATCTCGGGCCCAAATCTTTTAGTATCAAAGCTTAGTATTTTTAAGGATTCCTAGGCTTAGAATACGTAATGGTATAAATTACTATGATGTGTGATTAATTGTTTGCATTGTTGAATTGATTGATTGTATTAAGTGACATGTATACCACACATACATGTAGGAAATAAGATTAAAATGAAACGTAAGCTAATCATTAGTGTTTAAATTGAAGGAGTAAGATGCTACTTTGTAGAAGAACATGAGGAGTTTTGCAAGGATCTGTTACACCTGACTCTCTACCCAGAGGGAAGGGTACTAATGAGTCTAAAGCCCCAAGAAATGCTAAGGCTTCTGTAGGGCATGGTAGTAGGCCCTCTCGATCACAAATGTATGAGTCACCTCTTCCATAAGAGCAAGTGCCTCCTCCCTTAGATTTTAAATTGTTCTAGGCCTTTACTCAGGCTTTTGTCCAGGCCATGGGCCAGATGCCGCAAACTTCTGCTTCAGCCATAACTAAGAAAGGAAAGTAGTTTAATAAGCTTAAGAAGTATGGGGCAGTGGATTTTTATGGATCAACTGATCCAGAAGAAGATGAAACATGGTTGAGGAAGACAAAAAGGATATTGGAGTAAATGGACTATGAGGATGATGAAAAAGTTGAGTATGCTACAAGCTTGCTATAGGGGGAAGCTCTACATTGGTGGGAAAGTGTATCGGAGAGTCAGACAAAACCACCAATGTTGACATGGAAGGATTTCGTAGTTGCTTATAAGAAGAAATATTTATTTGAGGTATATATCTAGCAAAAGCAAAGGGAATTTCTGAGTCTCACCCAGAGGGAGATGAAAGTGAGCAAATATGAGTGTAGACATATGCAACTGTCCCGAGAAGCAGTTGAGATGATAATAAGTGCAGCGGCCAAATGTCGTAGATTTGAAGCATGATTGCATTTAATCATTAGAGAAAAAGTGGTGGAGTAAAATTTATGTGACTTTCAACAGCTGGTAGAAGCAGTGTTAAGGGTTGAGAATATAGATAATATAAAGAGTGTTGTAAATAGAAAGAGAAAAGAGAGAGAACGGTTCAGGAGGGGAGGTGGTGCTCCTATATTAGAGAGGAGTACCAGGACTTTCCTTATACAGTCTGAGGATAAGAGAAGTAGCATAAGTAGGTCTAAAAAGATGAGAACTGTTTCTCATTAAGCCTCAACGGCTGGAGGTAGTAGAAGGGGAGAGAGGGATAGGCCATCCATTCCCAAGTGCGACCATTGCAGCAAATTCCATAAGAAGGAGTGCTATAAGCTGAATGGAGCTTGTTTTAACTTCGAGAAAAAAGGGGCATGTGTCTAGAGAGTGTCCGCAATATGCAAGACAGGAGAAAGATGTAAGCTTCAAAAAGGGATGAGACTGTGGGATACAAGACTGCAACAAAAGTGGGAAATTCTGAGGCAGCCAAGAAAGTGAATCCTCTAGAAAGATCGAGGGGGTAAGCACCAGTTAAGGTGTTTACAATGAGAAGGAAGATGCAGAAACAACTCTAGAGGTTGTGAATGGTATGGTTAAATTGTTTAATGATGATGTTATTGTTTTAATTAATCCGAGGTCTACTCATTCATTTATTTCGTCAAGTAGATTTGTGTATGGTAGAAGTTTGAGCCTATTAGATAGTCCCTTGATGGTTAGTACCCCAATTGGTCAGTATATTATTATTAGTCAAGTTTATAGAGATTACGAAATGTAAATTGGTGGAGAACAATTAATGGTGGATTTAATGCCATTGAAGATGGGGGATTAGATGTGATTTTGGGCATAAATATGCTAGAAAAATATAATGCTAATTTAGATTGCAAACAGAAGATAGTAGAGTTTGAGTTGGACAAAGGTAGAAAGGTGGTGTTTATGGGAGATAGGAATGGAAGTTTACCTAAAATTATTTCGGCTTTGACAGTAGAGAAAATGATAAGGAAAGGATGTGAAACATTCCTAGCACATATGGTAGACATGAAGGTAGATGGAGGGAACATAGAAGAAATTCCTGTGGTCATGGAATTCCTGGATGTCTTTCCAGAGGAATTACTAGGACTACCACCACCTAGAGAAATTGAGTTTCCTATCGAGCTTCTTCCAGGTACTACACTAATATCAATTCTGCCTTATAGAATAGCTCCGGCATAACTGAAGGAGCTTAAAGAGTTGTTAAAGAGTTATCAGGGAAAGGTTATATTAGGCCTAGCTCTTCACCTTAGGGAGCTCCAATTCTTATTGTGAGGAAGAAAGATGAATCATTGAGAATGTGTGTGGATTACAGAAAGCTTAATTATGTCATTATTAAGAATAGATATCCACTCCCACGTATAGATGATTTGTTTGATCAATTGAAAGGGGCAAAAGTCTTCTCCAAGATATACTTGAGATAAGGTTACCACCAGTTAAGAACAAAGGAGTCCGATGTGTCAAAAACTGCTTTTAGAACAAGATATGGGCATTTTGAGTTCTTAGTCATGCCCTTTGGATTAATAAATGCCCCTGCAACCTTCATGGGCTTAATGAATAGAGTCTTCAAGACTTTCTTAGACCGATTTATTATAGTCTTTATTGATGATATATTGGTTTATTCCAAGAGTGACAAGGAGCATGAGGAACATTTAACAATTGCCTTGGAGACATTGAGGAAGAAAGAGTTGTATGTCAAATTCAATAAATATGAATTTTGGCTAAGGGAGGTAGTGTTTCTTAGACATGCAATTTTAGAAAAAGGAGTACATGTGGATCTGAAGAAAATAGAAGCTGAGGTTAAATGGGAAGTACCTAAGAATGTAGCAAAAGTGAGGAGTTTCTTAGGTTTAGCTGGTTATTACAGAATATTTATAGAGAACTTTTCTATGATAGCAATCCCACTTGCCAAATTGACAAGGAAGAATTAGAAATTTATGTGGATAGGGGAATGCCAAAAAATTTTTGAGGAATTGAATAATAGGCTCACAACTGCACCAATTTTGACTTTGCCTTTTAGTAGTGATGGGCATATAGTATATAGTGATGCCTCAAGGAAAGGATTGGGATGTGTGTTGATGCAAGGAGATAAAGTGATTTCCTATGCTTCTAAGCAATTAAAACCTTATGATATGAATTATCCTACACACGACTTGGAGCTAGCTGCCATAATTTTTGCATTGAAAATATGAAGACATTACCTATATAGAGCCACCACCAAGGTATTCACAGGCTATAAGAGTCTTAAATATTTGATAAGCCAAAAAGAGTTAAATATAAGGCAAAGAAGGTGGTTAGAACTACTGAAGCATTATGACTTGATGATAGACTACCACCCAGGGAAAGCTAATATAGTAGCGAATGCATTGAGTAGAAAATTTACTATAGCACATGTAGAGACAATATATCTTCCTTTGTTGGGGGAAATAGCCAAAGTCAAGGTGACATTGAGGCAAGTCAATTTGGTTGTATATTAGCTAATTTTAGAGTAAGGCTAGTATTGAATGAGAAGATTAAGAATCTGCAGGAGCAAGATGAGTACTTGAGCAAACTCTAAGAAGAAATTAAAAATGGTAAGTCCTATGAAATAGGAATAAGAGAAGATGGATTGGTGGTAGTAGGTAACAGATTATGTATTCCAGATATGTTAGAATTGAAAGATGAGATTTTTGATGAGGCACAGAATGCTCCATATGCAATACACCCGGGGAGTACAAGAATGTATAGAGATTTAAAAGAGCACTTTTGGTAGAGAGGAATGAAGAAAGATGTTGCAGAGTATATTAGAAAATGCTTAGTATGCCAGCAAGTTAAAGCATAACATCAAGCACCTATTAGCAAGCTTAAACCTTTGTCTATTCCTGAATGGAAGTGGGAGAAGATTACAAAGGATTTCCTAATGGGATTGCCAAGAACTAACAAGAAGCATGACACAATATGGGTGATTGTTGATAGGGTAACCAAGTCAGCATATTTCCTGCCAATTAGACAAGTAGATTCATTAAATTCTTTGGCCAAGAAATATATGGATGAAATAATCAGATTTAATGGGATTCCAAGTTTTATAGTCTCGGATAGAGATCCCAAGTTCACCTCTAGATTTTAGGAAAGCTTACAAGAGGCTTTGGGAACTAAGTTGCACTTTAGCATAGCTTTCCATCCACAGACTGATGGCCAATCAAAGAGGACAATACGAACATTGGAGGCAATGTTAAGAGCTTATTTTATAGACTTCAAAGGCACATGGGATGATTATTTACCTTTAATTGAGTTTGCTTACAATAATTCCTACTACTTAGGAATTCAAATGGAACCTTATGAAGTCTTGTATGGTAGGAGGTGCAGAACTCCTATTTGTTGGGATAAGGAAGGTGAAAAGAGACTTTTAGGGCATGAGTTGGTACAAGCTACAGTCGACAAAATTAAATTGGTGAAGTAGAGACTCAAGGCAACTTAGGACAGGATGAAGAGCTATATGGATGCACATAGAAGGGAGATGGAATTTGAAGTTAGAGACAATGTATTTCTCAGAGCCTCTCCATGGAAGGGAGTCTTAAGATTTGGTAAAAAGGGCAAGCTCAGTCTAAGATACATAGGCCTTTATGAGATTATTGAGAAGATTGAGCCTTTAGCCTACAAGTTAGCCTTGCCACCAGAATTATGACAATGTCTTTTGTGTATCAATGTTCAGAAAATACTGATCAGATCCTTCACACATAGTCCAACCTTCAGAGGTTCAATTAAGGGAGGATTTGACTTATAAGGAACAACTAGTAGAGATTCTAGATTCAAAGGAAAAGGTCTTGAGAAGCAAGACTGTAAAGTTGGTTAAAGTTTTATGAAATAACCATGCAAGAAAGGAGGCAATATGGGAGCCTTTGGAAGCCATGAGAGAAAAGTATCCACACCTTATTGTAGACTCAGGTAAGAATTTCAGGGACGAAATTCTTTAAGAGGAGGAGAATTATTGGACTCTAATTTTTTATTTAATTTTTTTATTTACTTATTTGTTTATTTTTAGAATTGAGTCTCTTAATTTAGTGAGCATAAATAGAAATTAGAATTTTTGAATAGAAATTTTAGAATTAAGTTGGGTATAATATGGTATTTAATAGGTTAAATGAGTTAGTAAACATTATGTTAACTGAGGAGGGGCAAAATTGGAAAGACAAGGCAAAAAAAAGTGACCCTGAATAAGAAAGAAGGTGAGAAAATCATGAAGGAAGGAAGAAAGAAGAAGAAAATTATGGAAGCTAGAAAGAAGAGAGAAAATGTGGAGAAGCTAGGAAAAGAAGAAGAAAATCGTGGAGAAGGAGAAAGAAGAAGAAGGAAGAAGAATCAATTTGTTTTAGCTAAATTTCCATCATCTTTTCTTCTTTTTTCTGTTAAAAAAAGTAAAGAAATAGGTTTGTGTCAAGAATGAAGGGAGAAAGAAGAGAACCCAAGGAACCCATTTTGATTTTCGTGAGTTTTTGAACTAGGTTTTAGATTTGCTAGTCTAAATAAATTATGGGTAGATTGAGTCTAAGCTCAATTTCTATTTATTCTTGATTATTGAAGATTTAAGGAATTTCCATTGGACTATTGGTTTGAATGAAAATTTGGTTTGTTTGAAGGAAACTAAGACAATCCCATACAAGAGCAAGAGGAAAGGCAAACTTGAGTTTGGATTTCCAAGCAATTTAGGTGGGTAATATATTTATAGTTATTTTGGAGATGGGCAAAACACTTCTTACCTATGTGTGTATGCTTAATTGTTTAATTTGGAATTGTTGTGTTTGTTGGAAAAATGCATCATGATTGATGATCATGTTATGCTTTGAAAGATGTTATGACATTTGGTATGATCAAAAGAGGAAATAGCATAAGAAGCATGAAAATAT
>JAOQMP010000004.1:20385337-20396504 GCA_027563575.1 Erythroxylum pedicellare
TGAACTAAACATTCATATTCAACATGCATGTAAACAATAATGTTGTATTTAAGCAAAGAATATAATGCAAATATGCTTCAACATATTATTCATATATCAAAAATGCACATTTATAAGTCAAATAATGATATCCAACACTCATTGATACAAATTATCAATACAAATGCAAATGCCCATCAATACCAATTATTTATGTTATCATTCTATATTTCTTATTTATAACCATTTACTTTACTTTCTATATTAGGTCAGCACATTTTTGTGGCTATAGATAATGGGAGACATGGATATCCAAAGATATCAAAATAGTGGATACTCAAAAGTATCAAATTATGGATACCCGAAGGCATCAAACTGTGGATACCTAAAGGTATCAAACTATAGATACCCGAAGGTATCAAATGATGGATACCTGGAGGCATCAAACTATGGAGAAATTATAGTCTTGAAATGAAGAAACCATTGGTGTCAAATTGTAGCAGCTATGTTGTATCCTTATTGGCATGTCTATCTATCCACCACCAAGATAATAAACCACGCACTATAACATTTCCTTTAACCATTTGACAATTTCACAATTCATATATGGACAAGTCATATGATATACATTTCAGGTCATAAAATCTGTATTTGTGTTCATACATGAAAGAAATAACCTACCACCATTTGAAAGGTGTCAAATCATTTATGTACATGTAAGTTTTCTTTGCAATGCACTATACTCAATTTTAAATTCAAATGTTCGATTACCCAATTCACATATGGTAAGTCTTATTTCATTTATTTCTAGGTATTTAAAAAGTTTCATACATATTAAAAAAGATTCAAATAAGATTCAGTAAAAGTCAAAAATGAAAACAAACTCGAAATAGTGCAATTTGGGCTAAGCCCACAATGGTTTAAAAATAGGCAAAGAATTAGTCCTGAAGAAAATCACATGACGGACTCTAATTGTTCCTTAATATGCCCATAGAAATGTTTGAATTGTGCTTTAAGATCTTCTATATATTTGTTCACCTATGTCTCTAGTTTCTACAGAAGTAACAATCAGACCATTTTAACTTCTAAATAATGAGATCCAGACAAAATATCACAAGCTGCGCCAAAACAAGGGTATCATTAGGTCACCATTTTCTATCTCAATTTCCAATGTAATAAAGCCATAATTAACTCAGATTGTCTCTAGATAATTTTTTATTTCTGTGTCTTATTTTTTATATGAACCTAAAATCACCTAAGTTATAGGTATGTAGGTCGAGTTATGACTTAAATAATGTAAATGGTTCAAATGAACCTAGGACAGAATTCCACTACAAGATATTCTCTTGCATATGCAACCATTTCAATGAAAAGTAACACCAAAAATCATCCCAAAAACCATTACATATCCAAATGAATCTTTATATCCATTCAAAAATACAAAAAAAGATAAATTAGACTAAATGTAGTCCCAAACCTTAAAATTAGTAAAGTAGTCCTAATGCCTTTTCTTCTCTTCCTCTTTGGCTTTACCAAAATCACCAACCAGAAATAACATAAATACAAATCTCAGAAATTTAATCCTTAGAATTTCCACTCTTTATGGGCAAAGCAGAAACATGAAGATGAGAAAACAAACCATAAGCTTTTACATTGATTTTCACCTAGGATTAGCTTGATTCCTTATGCAAAATGGTGTCATTAAGGAGATGGAATGGAGAGGAGATGAAAAGAGAAAATTCTGCCCTACATACACGTCCCTCTCCCCTCTCTTCTACTCCCCTCATGAATTTTCTAGTCTTAGACACATGTTTCAATCCCATTGGGCCATATGTTAGAATCCTATTAGACCATGTGTTACAATTCTATTAGACTATATGTTGCAATGCTAGTGGACCATGTGTTCCAATTCTATTGGACCATCTTTTATAATTCTATTATTCACACATGCTTTGATATTATTGTTCACTCATGCTTTAATCCTATTGGTCACACATGCTTTAATCCTATTGGTCCATGTGTTAACTTTAGAAAAATTGCATATTGGTCCTTCTTCTTCCTTTAATTCCCCTATTAGCCTATGATCATATCAATTAATTTCATTCCCCTATGTCTTAATTTTCTAATGGCATGAATTTCATGCAATTTGGTTAATTATATTGGGAGCTATACATAAAAATTATAGATTGTTCAAAAACAAGGACAACAGCTAGAACTTAACTTCAAAATAGAATTAAAAAATCTTAGAGGCCGAAACAAATTTCAGTTCCTTCATCAAAATTTTAGACATATTCTCTAGCCTAATCTAAAATTGAAATTATCAAATTTTGAGGTCTACAGGACATGATATGGCCAAATTACAGAAGTCTATTTAGTGAAACCTATCCATCCAATGAGCTGCAAATCCCAAATCAACTACCTTCGGTCTTATCATGCAAAAGCAACATAAAAAGACATCCAATATAACCAAAAACATCCCATTTGCTTATGGAATACTTATTTCACTAATTTCCCTCACATCATACTCATAAATCCAAGAAAACATATTAAAAGTTTCCATACATATTTCACGTCTAAATATGTATGTCCATACCTAAATGAACAAATTACCCTTTTACCCATATTTTTTATATTAAGTATCATTATGTCTCTTACTATACTTAGATGCACTTAATTCATTATGTTCACTTCTTAATACACCCTAGACATGCTATCATACTTCTAGGGTATATGATGGGGCCTTACACTACATCCTTCTACTTCCTTATGTTGAATAATTGAGATAAAATCCCTAAACAGTAACCATGATATTTTGATGTTCAGTGGCAATTCTCTGAGCTTCACCTATAAAGAGGTCCTTTGGATTATAGCATTGTAAGCATATATGAAAGAAATGTCCACTTTATTATTAACAAATTTATCCTTAACTCTTGTATGAACTAACTAATCTAGGATTAAGGAATCAAAGACCTCTAAACAAAAAAAATATAGAAAAAACTTCATAAATTAGAATATGTATAGAAATAATGATAAAGATGCTGAAGTTATGAAAACATTTGAGCATAATTTGAATTATTACTAAGTGTTTTCCAAGTCTACAAACTTATAATAGTTAATTAGGTTGGTTAAATCAACTAAAATTATTGTGATAAAATTGATACACTAATTATTTGGTTATAATTAAAGCAAACACCACATAGCTTTACCATTCATAACATGATCACTCGTCATTTACATCTTCATCCATTCTATAATATGAGAAAAAAGTATTAAGATTAAATTATAATATATATATATATATATATATATATATATGAAGTGACAAAATAAAGCTAGGATAGAGAGTTAATACATTCTAAAACCATTTGATCATTTACAAATTTCATGAAAGTCTTCACTCCTTCTAAGTATTGACTAGACCATTTCTAATAAGTCATCCAACTTTTATCTATTTATATCAATACAATTAAAAGTTATTTACTAAATTAGTGAATGTAATTTAAGATGTAAGTAATATAATGGTAATCAAAATTGACATACCAAGTTTATATTCTACTAGAGAATGCCATTAGTTGATAAACTATGTGTAACATACCACTCTTATAGAGCATATACCTGGCATATCAGAGTATATCCGAGCATATACCCTACAGGAATGACACGTTAGAGCAATCACATTAACTTATTATGGCATCACAAACCAATTTCATTCACAAACATAACTTACATTGTAGTACATTTCATAACCCATATATTTACATTTTAAAAACATCTGAGAGTTCACTATTTTCTATACAAAATATCCAACATGAGATGGGATGTTAAACCAAAATATCCTAGCTAGACTTTTCAGTGTCAGTTGACCAGACCTTTGAGCCATTATTGTCTCCAAAATTAACAGTACTAGACTTCTACTAGTTTACCTTAGAAGTTAGGTATCCCTTGCACTTGAAAATCAATGTTGTAATTTTGATGAGTTTGAGAACTCAATAAGTCAAACATCATTGATATGCTCACTCAAATCAAAAAACAAATATCACAAGTAAATAACCAAATTCAATCAGTACATCATATCATTGCATTGTGTATACTATATCACCTTTCAGCACATTTCAATAAGTATAACATGTATACAAATATTGCATATCGGATATTAAAACAATTCAGTAATTCATTGAAATCTTTCACATGATACATGTAAAGTTCTATATGTAAATGCACATGTGACTCCATTTTCATTTTGTTTTGTTGTGACTAAGCACCTATTTGCTATCTCGTATCCGTTGTGGATACTGGGCTCATTTTATATACTATTCTATACCTATTGTGGATACCGGGCTCACTAATAACTAAGCCTATGGCTCTTTGAACACATTCCTCATCTTAAAGATCTTTTTCACGTTGGTCACTCTAATTACAACTCCTTTATTTGATCATGCATATTAATATGATGGAATGCATTAATTCACACATTAGGCCATCAATACCTTTCATTCAATGTGCTCAGTCATTTATCATATTCTTCGGATTTGAGTCTGACATTCAACATTCAGTTGAGAATAGATTCCCCATTCACATACAATTAGTAAGCACTTCCAATACATTCCTGAATATCAAACTCCTCGAACCAACAATGTTCGAAAATATCACAATTATATAAGAAATAATTCAATAAGTGAAATTTAAACAAAAACAAATCAATCATAGTGAGAAACATCTAGTTTAACTCACAGTACGCTTCAGATAAGCTATTGCCTTGAAGATTCGGCAATGTCTAGATGTTGACGATCTACTTGTGCTTCTTTAATCATGCAACACACGCATATAGTTCACACAATATTAAGTAATCAATCATATGATTACTCAATCATCCACATGTTTATATGTCATGATCAATGCATGCTCAATTGACTTTCCTAGGCATGTATCCTTATTTACAAGTCTTGATCATTATACATCATATCTTGTACATAATTTATTGTTAATTAGATTTTTTCCCTAAATAAACTTGATTACTTTAGATTCATTAATCATTCATTCAGCAACACTTTTCTAGCCTTATATTCACACAGTTTCCCAATTCTCATTCATTCATACCTAATTCACATTTCTCACATCCTTTAGATCATTTGCATTCCTAAGAACATCTTCATTCCTTTAATAACTCATAAATTCCATATTTAGATACATTGGTCTCAAACAATCATTTCCTTAAGTTATAACCTCAATTAACAACCTAAACTTATCAACCACTTAACTAATTGATCAAGCAACCATATAGGTTCATTTCAAGCCCTAATCAAGTCAAAATACACTAAGGTAAAATAACTTATCCTTAGTTAGTTTAACAACCACACAAAATAGAATTTTTTTTTTCACTTCAAAGCATTACCTATGATCGTAGGGTACCTTTTCATGATTGAGGAAAAAGACAAATCATAATTTTTCTTTTGTTAAAGCATTACCCATGATCATGGAAGGGAGTTAATGTAGCTTCCACGACTATAGGATGGGTGAACAAAAAGTCACCATCCATTTCCTTCAATTTTTTCCAGATTCTAACACCATTATAATAACCCATTGATTATACCTCAATTTTACCTTAATTATACTTCATTTCCTTATCAACTTCTTCTCCAATTCCAATTCAAAATCATTCAATTGGTAGCTCATAAACTATAGTCTTTCATGCAATATAAATCAAAACATAAACTATCATTCACTATCATACATGCAGTCCTAGTTTTTTCCCATTTCAAGAACACTATACTAACACTTTCTTTAGCATAAATTCAACTTCATTATTCTTCAAATCCCAACCTAAAATCATCCATTGAACAACTTCTAACCTATGGTTTCATACATCAAAACAAAACCAATTCATCTATCAAATTCTTGTATAACTCATCATTAACCTTACATATATCCCATCTCAATTTAATCATTATGAATGTTATGTTAGCATATTCATAATAGGTCAATAAATCACTTGTTCAACTCAAACCTCCTCAATCATCAAGCTAACTTAGCCCTCCAAACATGCAAGGATAAAGTATACTCCAAGAACAAGATGAAAATAAAAAGGGGTTTCAATAACAAGATGAAGGCATCAAAATTTTAGAGTGACAAAGTGCAGAATTTTAGCAAAATCTCAAGGTTGTAAGGGTTGTGTATGGGTGTCGATGATGAGAGAAGGAGAAGGAGATAACATGTAGAAAGAACAAAAGAAAAGATGGTCTTTAATGTGTGTGTATATCGCTGGTGTATGTGTGTGGCAAGGATTGAGACATTTGGCAAGACACTTGTCAAGTAAAGAGCTAGGTTATGTGTCCTTTTCATAAACCATAATTTGTCACTTAATAACTAGTCCAATTATCACTCAATCATTAGGCCATTTGTCTCATAATTTCCTAAGTGATTTGTCACCCAATTACCTAAGCCATTTTTCACTGTGTCACTATTTCATAGGCCTTGTCAACCTATATTTCCATGTGTCAAATTGTCTTGCCATTTAACATTTTTCCTAGTCTAGGTGCACATATCACTTCATCAATCTCTCAATTATAACAATAAATTCCAATTTACTAATTATAGTCCATCAAACCAAAATTCAAGACATGTTCAATACATAATCATATCATAATTATTTAAAATCTTTCATACCCTAGAATAAGTCAATTGAGAGCATATAATATTATTGCAATGTTTTCTAAAGCATAATTCATGTGTGTATGCTTATAGTATGCTTGTGAGTGAAATGTACATCATAAATGATATGACTCATATGACTCAATAGTCTAATACTCTAACCCTCAGTAAGTTTTGAAAACAGGCTATTACATTATGACAAACCCTGTAACAGAACAAGAGCAAATATCATAACCTTGGAATAGTATGTTATATCAAATTTGTAGCTCAAAGATGCCTTATACTGAAATTCTATCCCTTGACTACCCTAAAATATAAGATTCATATATTTCCAGACGCTTCAGAATTACAATAACGTAATATGAAAAATAACAAGAAAAAAAGTTCATTAAGAACCTTTTCATAAAGTTTATGTAATAAGATATATGAAAACATAACATTATGTAATAAGCATATGGTGAAAAACTCTTTTCAATGAGAAAAAAAAAAGAGTTTGGTGTTCTTTAATTTGCTAGCCATAGATACAATTCATTTTGGATACATGTTCTTGTCTTTCTCATAAGAAAAAAGTAAGCAAACAAGGCCACATTTAAAAAATTCAATTCCTAATTTATGAAATTTAACCTTATCTTAGGCACCAACTTAACCTTATATAATATATAGCTTGTTTAATAATTTATATGTTTTCAATCACATTAAGAAAAATTTTAAAAGGCCAAATAATAGGAATCCTCTTCAATATCATCTTATTATTATAGTTCTATATTGTGATCATATACAATCATTTTAGCTATGATTTGTAAGAAAATATATATCAAGGAACAAAAAAGGTACCGTAACCAACAAAAAGACATAAAAAACTAAAGTCAAATCTAAAATCCACCATAGATCTAAGATTATTAACAAAAAGAAAAAATTATAAGTCGAAAAGAATAATGGGAATGTTATTCAAGCAGTAAATGTAAATATTTGTAGGAAAAGGAGAAGAGTGAAGGAAGATAATTTGAATTAAAAGGAAATATTTAAAATAATAAAAAAGATAGGAAGAGAAAATAAAAAAAAGAGATAGTCTCTCTCTCTTGTGTTTAAGAAGTTCATTAATTGTTGATGAATAATGGAACTCATATTCAAACTTATCCATGCAAAATGTTAATCCAACAATGTCGTGTACAATGCACATAATTAAGCTTATTAATTAGTCAACTAGCTAGGTATGCTACTTTAATTAATTTAATTGTCTACTTTTGACATAATAGCAACTAGATAAGAAGCCTCTAATTTATGCTTTCGTAAAGTTCTCAGCCCTTGAAACCTATCTTATGTAGCCTATCTAGAATTATATGAACAAGTATTGACAATTGTTTTTATCTAACTATAAAGAAGATTGTACCAATTAATGAATATTAATGTGGAAAATTCCTTGACAAATTAACTATGTAATGTAACCATGAAGACAACAGACCAATAGTCTTTTTTATTTAAGCAAACAAAATTTTCGTCAAAAAGAATTTTTAGTTTATGATTTACTCATGTCTCTTAGTTAAAATTGGATGTATTAGAAATATTCACTATTTCAACTCCTCAGGTTTCAAAATTCTTGTTCACATTGAACACCAAGATTTATATGTCAATAGAAAAGAGATTGCAGAAAGAAAATTGTAATTTAGATTAGTTCTTCATTAACAACTTAAACCACTAAAAAGATATTTTAATTCAAAATTTTAACAAAATTTCATGCCGAAGCACACAAATACAAAAGAAAAAATAATTGATGTAAATTTCAGAATAATTCCTAAAAAAGAAAAAGAATATTGGAAGAACCATAGCCCTGAGAGAGATTAAAAAATCCCAGAAGTGCCTTGAACTATTGATCCACAAGCTCTCTTTCCAAAGGCTATTAAGGGAAATTGCTCAAGACTTTAAAAAAGATCTAAGATTCCAAAACAACATTACTATGGCTCTTGAAGAAGCTACTAAGGCTTGCCTTGTCAGACTTTTTGAGGATACCAATATTTATACCTTAAAAAATAGATAATATAAAATAATTTAACAAATGAGATGTTCTATATATGATTCCTTACTAAATCAATAATTAAATAAGTGAAATGGAGGATTGTTACTAAGAAATAGGTCTTAATAGGGAGAGAAAGAGGGTCATCTTTTGGAACTCCTTTGCTTTTTTAAAATAAGGAGAATAGACCCCAAATCATCAAAAAGATCAAAAAAATAGCCTTAAAGAAATGGAGATGTAAATATGAACTAAAAAAAGCCCTAGAAATCTCCAACGCTTTTTACGAAAATTTTTAGGGCCCAGAGGAATTTAAAAGAAAATGTCCAAGGCACTATGAAGAGAACGAGAGACAGAGAGAGAGAAAGTTAAAGTGAGAGAGACACGAGAGAAGTACCTGAGAATCAGAGAAGACTACCACAGGTTAAAGTCGAAAAAGGGGTACAAAATTTCCAAACTGATGAGAGAAGAAGAAGAATCAAATGAAACGATGGGAGGAAACAAAATGGCCAATTAGGATATCAACTAAAAGAAAATGACATCATTTAAATGATTTTTAGGGAATTTTCACTATGAAAATATTTTGTTAGCAAAAAACAAAGTAGCTAAAAGCTATAATTTGAGGCAGATTTATGTTTTTGTAGTTAAAAATATTTTGCTACAAAATTTTATTCGTAGCTAACAAATGTTGCTAAAAGTTATTATTTATAAAAATTAAATGTAACTTATTCAAAAAATAACTTTCACTATGAAATCAAATTTGTAGTGAAAATGAACATAGTTAATAGTCTTTAAAACAAATCCACAAATTATTAATTTATGAGATACTACTTCACTAGGCTACGATTTAGAAAATTCATAGTCGAATACTTACTATTAGATACGACTTTCAAATTGTAGCTAAAAAATGGAGCTAATAGTCATATTTGTTGTAGTGTATGTGATCTACCTTATTGCAACTAAAAGGTTGTCCTTAATGTCTTTCACTTTTGATCTTTGTCAATTGGGTAAACTGCATCTCTAAGTTGTTAATAGGCTTATTATTTGACTGAATCCCTTTTTTAAGCTTCTCTAAATTATCTAATCTTTCTAATTACACCCCCAAAGATGATATAAAATACCTAAGCATATGTTCCTTATTATTTCCCTATAATGGTGTGATTATAAAAATTAAGGTCTTTTATTATAACCTAGATGTTCCTATAAGCTTGCCTACTCATACTCCATTCTCTTCCTATAAGGGATTTGAAAGGTTCCTCTCGCCAAAACTATATGTGTAAGAATAATGATCATTTACCCCTATCTGTTATTTATAGGTAGCCATGTAATTCATCTCTTCGTAATATTTTGAAATTGGCTCCTAGTTCAAGTATGCATAGAAAGAATGATATTTTCACCAGTATTCGATATTGGGTCATTCATAGCATTACTATACCCTCCCTATTCATTGTAGGTTGGTTATTCATCAACATAAGTTTAGCTTACAATGTTTTTGGAAGCCATCGTACAAATGAATCATTTATCGAGAATCGACAAGGAATTTTATTAATAACTGGCTGTTTTAATCTTTTGGAATAACTTGATGAATTTAGTAGATATTTATAGGAGACCCGTTCATTAGGTTGTCTCTTGTCTGTCCATGGATTTAGCAGCAGTTTGAAAGGTTAACCTATTCTAGAATCTTTGGATCTATGCTTATTTTCAACTCCCCGAAGCATTTCGTCGCTTACTATGCCCTTCCTCATCTTTGGGTGCCTAGGTTTCCACCGTAAGCCTTTCCTCATTTGAACCTCACCCGTAACTTTAAGGTCAAGGCTATGCCATCCTGAGGTGCTACTAAACTAAAAGGAAGGATCTTATCAATGTCTATGAATGATAATCCTGCTTAGACTAACAAATCCACGAGAAATTATTATATCCTTTATTCAAAAAGGATAAATGAGTATGGATATTCTAATGATTCAAAAATATTTAACTCTTGCAAAATTGATGAAAAAAGGGAACATTGATTATTAAACCAATGCGTCTATCTATAAAAAATGATGGATAATTTATTATGTATCAAACGATAGGCATTTTAGTGATTCATAAGAGCAAACAAGAAATTATTATAAGCCCAAACGATTGATTTAATAAGTTCTTGCCAATAACTACGACCATCAAATAGAAGCATTAAACTAAAAGCCCATATAAAATGAGTGCCTAGGAAAAAAGTCCATATGTAGATAATGAAGAACTATAAGACTGAATTTCTTGGGACAACTGTGCCCATAAGAAATCACGGAGTCACCCATTAATAGTAATGGAACTCTATGCAAAGTTTCCTCCCGTGATATGGGCATACCATGAAGTTACAAAGGTTGTACCTGTGAACCAACCCCCTAAGGTAAAATAGGCACAAGGAAAGAGTACAAGGCGAGATCAACCTACAAAAACGAAACGATTCATCCGTAACTAGTCATCCATAATAGAATATTAGAAATAGAAAATTTTCGCGATTAAATAGTCAACTTATCATTCATCATTCATTAA
>JAOQMP010000004.1:20417052-20433887 GCA_027563575.1 Erythroxylum pedicellare
AAGAGTGTACTAGGTGTTAAGGAATGATTCAAAGATCTTGATAATTGGTTATGAGACATGTATTAAGGATATATACCCGAGAATGTTATTGAACATGCATTATACATATTTAATATATATATGTGTGCATATGTGTGCATCAATAGACACTTATACAATTGTGCAAAATTGTGATATGTGTATGTTTTGCATGATCTAGAGGAACGTATAGAGCACCATCATCCAAACGTTTCCAGACCTTGAAAGCAAATGCTAATCTGAAGCATACTGTGAGTCGACCTAGATGGTCTTACTTTATGATTGTTTTGTTATGTATTATTAATTGAATAATTATGAATGTGATTTGATTGTGTTGATTCCGGAAACTGAATGTCTGAAGCTGCTAATATATGAATGTGATTATTGAAGTGCTCATTGTATGTGAATTGGATGGAATAAGTGTACACAACTTGATTGTTAAATGCCGGACCATAGTCCCATGACGAATGTGTTCTAAATGTGAATAGGCATATAAATGAAAAAGTGATTCTCAACATAAATGTTGAACGCCGGACTAAGGTCCGATGACATGTGAAATTGACTTATTGATAATATATTATTGATGCATTTCATTACATAAATGCATTAAATATAAAGGCAGTTGTGACCAGAGTAGCCACCGAAAAAGAGTTTAAAGCTCAGAATGTGAATAAGAGCTTAAAAGCTTAGAAAGTGATTAAGAGCTAAAGGCTCATTATATAAAATGAGACTGGTATCTCCAACAGGTACGGAACAGTTATCAATAAGCCTAGTATCTACAATAGATACGAAACAGTTATAGGCACTCGGTCACAACAAAGTAACAAATTAAAAATGAGTCTCATAAGCATTGCATATACATATGATATGTAGGATTTAAGTAGGCTCACGTTGTATTCACGTGACAATACAACCTGCTAACAAAGTTTAAAAAGTTAATGTAGAGAATCACATAAGCAATGGAGTAGGGACAAAAGTTTAAACTTGTTTGATTTTTTGTAACTTAAAAATTTATTTTGAATGTTTTGAAAATGTTACGAATGAAAATAAACAATTAAAAGCATTAGATTAAATATGTATTTTGATAAAAGTTTAAACTTAATTATTAATATGTTTTGATAAATAATTAAGACTACTTTAAGATTCTTACTAAAAATTATTATGAATAGCAATTACTTTAAATGAAATTAATTACTTTTTGATAATTGTATTTCAAAAATAAATTTCTTAAGTAATTAAAACTATTTCACAATAATTAACACATAAATTATATATTGTCAATCACGAAACAAGTAAAAATTAACGAGAAGGAAATGTTACCATTCGAATCCTCGTCGATATCAACAAATATGGTATAAAGTCTAAATCTTGTTAATATAATTAAGAGTAAATTTAAGAACGGTTGAATGTGGTGTTAATATTCGAGTCCTTAGTGCTCCACAGGACCTCTAAATGCTAGAATGTGGTGTATTCTATTGTATCAAGAAAGTTTAATGTCACTTAATTTTAAATTATTAATTTAGTAAATAATATTTTAAAACGTATAATTTGTGAGATATTACTTACACTTAAAGAGTACTTAATATGTATTCAAAAGTTAAAGGGCGAGAATTTCTATATTATATAAAAATGTATATTATAAAAAGGTATTGAAAGATTAGTAAAACGTTTATTATATTTATGTTAAAAGTACTTAATATTTTCAATTTTCAGAGTGTATTAATAATTTAAACACTAATTTAATAAATGTACCCAATGAGTTATGTTAAAATAACCTTTATATTAGCTAAGACAAAGTCTCCAATAATTTTTTTTTTCTTGCTGCAAATCGATAATTTAATTTCGGAATTTTTAAATGTAAAAAAGAATGATGTAAGATCCACTTATATTTAAATTTTAATAACAAGGTTAAAATAGTCATAATTTAAGAAAATATAATAATCAATTATTTTTTTAGTTAAAAATTATTAATTTATTATTTGTATCAAAACTTTTAATTTAGTTTATTAAGATCATAAAAATTATTACAAGATAGAAATTATTATAAATCAAAAAAGCTTTATTGTACTTCTAAAACTAATTTTTTAGATAAACTATTTTTAATTTCAAAAATAGTTTGAGAATTAAGGCAGTAGATGGTAATGGAATCCTTCAAAATCTGAAATGGTGATTACAAATGCCTTAGCGGAGACGGAGTGACGGAGAAGATGGATAAAAAAGGAGTAAAGGGCAAAGGCAATGGTGACTGGCTGAGAGCAGTCGCGTGACGCGTATTGTCAAACTAAACGCGTATGGAAAAGAAAGAGAAGGCTGATGAAGAGTAAATAATAATATTAACCGAAAAGAACGATGGCAGGTGTGAGATGTAATTGGCGCGTAAGTTCTCGAAGGCCCTTTGAAGTAGGACTCTGGAGAGAACGTGGGAGCTCTCAACTATAAAATAAATGGAGGTACCCCACTCGTTTTAATTACTTCATGGTTCTTGGTTCACTATGTTGAATTCCTTGCAATATATATATATATATATATAGGAGCTTAACCCCAGCCACAAAGCCCATCCTCTCGGTTTTGTCGGTTCCTTCTTACAGGTGTGCTCTCTCCCCCTCTCTCTCCCTCTCTGTATCCATTTTTCAGTTTATTGAGGTTCTTAAGAATGTGAGATCTAGGTTGTGGCTTGGCTTTGCTCCTGTGATTCTTGGATTTCTTTTAGCGTTTTCTTCGCTCGGACCGGGGTTACGAACAGGCTTCCTTTGTTGAAACTTGTGATAGAGTTGGGTACCGAAACAAAAGAAAAAAGGGACTTGTTTTGGGATGATTTCTGAATGAACTTTTGTTGTGCTTGCCAAGGGGGTCTTATTTGTCGAGGGTGTTCTGTGTTAGGCAGCAAAGTAGGAGCTTTGAGGACTTTTGGGCTAGTTGTAGTGTTGTTTGCGATTAGCGTTTAAATTTGCTTTTCTAATTCCTTGTCCTACCGGTATTCATGAACAATTGAAATCTTCTGCTATTGGAAACTTCTCTTTTTGGCATTCTTATGCAACATGAAGGTGCTAGGCTTTGCTCTACGTGGCTTGAATGTGATGTCTAATTTCATTTGTGACAGGTTGTCGACCGTTGTGTATAATTCAGCAGTGACCCGAGTTCTCTCAGGTTTTGGCTGGAAGAAAATGGCAGAGGTATAAATTTCATGCATTGTCCTTTTCCTCGTGTTGTATTTGCTGGTTGAATCGACACCTCATTTACATACTGGTCACAGGAAGGGCACAGGGTCTCTTTGAATGTGTATGATCTCAGCCAAGGATTAGCACGGCAGCTATCCATGACATTTTTGGGGAAGGTTATTGAGGGTATTTGGTAATTCTTTTGTCCTTGAGGAATTGAAAGTTGTTTGCCATGATTATACCTCATTTTTCATCTCATGGCCAATAGAGTATTCTCCACTCCTTATGTGGTTGCACGGTCTCTGTTGGCATTATTGTCTGGCTTCAATATTTTCCATTTATTGCCTATGTCAGCTGTTCTTAAGTGTTGGTATAAATTGTAGGCATTTTCCATTTAAAAGCTATCACCTAAGCCTTAAGGATAGAATGTAAGTTACCACGATTCATGTCATATTGATTAATTTGTGTTCGGCAGGCACACTGGAATTGTGGTGTATGGTAATGAATATTATTTTGGTGGAGGGATACAACAAGCTCCAGCTGGAACAACACCTTATGGTTCACCTATTAAAGTGGTAGATTTGGGTGTCACACATGTGCCAAAGGATGTATTTGAAATGTATTTGCAGGAAATTAGTCCCCGGTATACTGCAGAGACTTACAGTTTACTTACTCATAACTGCAACAATTTCAGTAATGAGGTTGCTCAATTTTTGGTCGGTGCCTCAATTCCTGATTACATTATTCGGCTCCCTAGTGAAGTTATGAACAGCCCAATGGGTGCTCTAATAAGTAAGTACTAGTTTTTCTGATCTCTACTTTCTGCAATTTGGTCTCTCATTATTGATTGGGAGAATTGCTACTTTAGAAGGGTGAATTATAGGAAACATTGTTACTATGATGCACTGCAGCAAATTAAATTTGTGTTTAAATATGTTGTTTTGATAAATTTTGCAGATTTTGTGCAAACTGATGTTTAACTGGACCGATTTTTGAATGTTGTGATGAACTTGGTCCCGTGGTTGTGGCGGTTGATGCTAATCAATAGTGATTATCATATGAAATCTTAACATATTTGAACCTCTTTGATCTTTTTTTAAATTTTATTTTTGTTGTAGTGCCCATGATACAGAATCTGGAGAGTACACTAAGAGTTGGAGCTGTCCCACAAGTTCCACAATTTCAACCACCTTCTGTGGTTCAACCTTCACCCGCGGCAACAGCTATTATTAAGAATTCATCGGATAATAATGAAGTGAAATCTGAGGATCCTAAGTCGGATGAGTCAAAGACATCAGGGAATTCCGTGACACCTACTGTCAAACCTGCAGAAGTGAAAGAGAAACCCACGGTTAATGGAATTACTGAAGACCCTCTTGGGAATGCACGGAGCAAGGTGCAAGAGGAGATTACCCGAGAATTTGCTGCAATCATGACTACTGGTACACTGAGTGCAAGTGAGGCAGCAGCTCTTGCAACTAGGAGAGTGATGCAAAGATATGGGTATTTAAATGTTGCAGCGGCATCGCAAAGTTAAGAATACATCATCCCTGGATGCTCTGAAGAATTCTGCCCTGTGGTTTTGCACTCACATAACCAAATCTTCACTCTTTCTTTTTCTTTTTCTTTCTCCTTTTTAAGGTTCGTAACAAACAACTTCGCTTCATTTAACATTTAAGGGCTTATTTTAGATCTCATTGTGGGAGGCCCATACATACTCCCTCGCATTGCTTATATATATATATATATATATATAAACAGGGATAGTTCGCCTGAAACTATTTAATCTTCCATTTCTGTGTCTTGACACATTTGGCATTAAGTCTCACATTTGGCATTAAAATGCAGTTTACTCGATTTTATTAGTGCAGACACAGAATTCCGGTGCTATATATTAGATGGCAAGTAAGTCTCGATTCAAGTCTAATTAGACTGATAACGGTACGCATGCTAAGCTTTTGAGTTGGATAATTAATACTTTGGTTCATTTAATAAAATATGAAAATTTATTTTAAAATATCAAATTGTAATATTTTTTAAGAAAGTGATCAAATTTTAAAATGGTGCAAAATTTGGAAAATAATTAAGGGTTTAGATCTAAGGAGTTATTTTGCCAAAGACTTTTTTTGTGCACGACTTTCAAGAATTAAGAATTTTAGATAGTTAATACATCATTGGCATGTGCCAATAATAGCAAAGACTTTTTTTGTGCACGAGAAATAGTTGAGACTTTCAAGATTCAAGAATTTTAGATAGTTAATACATAATTGGTATGTACCAATAGTAGCAGGTGGGTATAACGTGGAAGTTGAAAAATAGTAAGAGGTATTTAGAACGTGGAAGTTGAAAAAATATAGAAGATAATTAACAAAAAATATGATTGAGTTAGAAGTTAAGAAGTTACTTGATAGAAGGTAGTTAACAAGAAGTTGAGAAGTTATTTGAAGCAAAAGAAAAAGCTTCAAATACTTGCAATCTATACTATGACCTCTCTCTACTTGGAAATAAGTTTAGTACTTCCACCTTATACATACGACTACTACAAGGTGGCAGAGGCTTCAACCTCGTCGAAAGGCCGTCCCCAGGCCGCCTCCCATATGGTTATGGAAAAAGTTAAAGGAAGACTTCCTAGCTCTTTCCAAGGAGTTGCTTCTACTAAAATATGGAGATAAGAAAGCAGGGCAAAATCCAAATGTTAGAAGTTATGAGGATCCTTGCCTAGTGGGAGCAAGGAGGAATAAGTTTCAATTGCAGCATAACACGGGAGCCTTCAAGCGTTACCAGAATGTCATCAAAGATGGTGTTATTTCCCCTCTTGTGGAGATGCTAAAGGTAGGTGCTAAGGCTTGGTCCATAACCCTAATAAGTTCCTTTAGGTCCAAATGTCCTACATTCCTTGTTATGAATGCCTCGGGAAAAGCTAGATGGAGTAAAAAAAGGTTGGTCAAAGTAATGCCGAGGGACGATGACAGTATTTTACTTAAGTTTTCAGACGATTCCAACTTAAATGAGATTGTTGAAAAGGGTCCATGGCATATTGGGGATCAACCTCTTCATTCAGAAGTGGAGGCCTGGATTGGAGCTTGATAGGGGTAAGATTGATGTGCTCCTAATGTGGGTTAACTTTCGTAATTTGCCTATGGAGTTATTGACTATTAAGTGGCTGAGTTTTTTGTCTGCTCCTTGGGAAAGCCATTATGCGTAGACTCTCAAACCATGACCATAGAGAGAATCGGCTATGTTAAGTTGTGTATAGAAATAAAGAAAATTGCTCCTTTGCTTGATAGCTGACCTATGTTAAAATTAAGTGAATATGGAGAGTTAGAGAAGATTGATATACACATTTCTTACCCTTAGAAGCCTAACAACTCTTCCAAGAAATGGGTCCCCATTGGTATGAGTTTTTAAAACTTCTTGGTACGAAGATTTAATGGAATTTGAACATAACAATACTCGTCTAGGATAAGACATTCCATATGACACTAAAGTAGGAGATGAAGGGCCTCCTAATAATGCTGGTTTAAACAACTTACATAGCTTGATGTAAGTAGAGGAATTACCTCAAATTGATATAGAGGGTGAAACAATTGATGAAGGAGTATGTTTGAGTATAATTGATATAAATTCTCAACAACTGGACATTCCTCATTTTGAAAGGAAACAGCTTATGGCAGTAACAGTTTATAAGGAAGTGCCCATGGAGAAAACTAGAGATGAAATGAATGTTATCACTAGTGCAGGTATTAAGGAGATTGCTTATGAGAGTACAAAGGTAGATAGTAATATTTATGAAGTAGAAGTCATTCCTAAGTCAGAGAGTAATAAGCTTAAGGTTGTAGTTGATTATAAAGAAATGATCCTAGAGAAAACTAGAGATGATATAAATACCATCAATAGTGAAGGCATTAAGATGGTTGTTGTTGAGGGTACAAATGAAGATGGTGACATTCTTGAAGTAGAAGCCACTAATCAAGTAAAAATTAAGGAATTTTGAGTGCAAAATAATAACAAAAGTAGAAAATCTGTTAGGAAGAAGGAGAAACTAACTTCCAAAAATAAGGCGGATTGTTGATACGTGTGCACCATAAAATAAACCTAACTCTACATAACTAATTTTATAACAGTGGTGAGTAGGGATCATATCTATAGAGAGTGTGTGTAAAGCTTTTGTAATGAAATGAATCGTTGTTTAGGATAAGGGGGGTTTTGGTTGGAATCAAAAGATAAATAAAGTTGAGCTAATAAAAGTAATTCAAATTAAACAGTGAGAAAATGATAAAATTGATGAATGAGTTTGGAATCTGCTTCTCGGATCAATCTCAACCTACACACAAATAACATACTTCATTGTCTTGTTATTCTCGTACCTCTCTTAGAAACTATTAATTGTAGACTAATAATAAGCTATATTAAACTTAGTTTTCCCTTAGGACATATTTAGTTAAAACAAGTTCTTTAACTAAACCTAGCTATTGAACAACCTAGAACAAGCTCTATAGATTTAATAAGATAGCTACATTATAGGTTAGGAAAATAGATTGATCAAGGCAACAACCATATAAGCTCAGGTTATTTAACCAAGGTTACATTATCCCTAATGAATCGAAAACACAACAATTACGTATTGTATTCAAGAATCTACCAATGCGTTTCATAAAAACAATCTAATGAACGTATTTAGATCATCTTTATACAAATATCCAAATCAATAGAAATAGGATAGCATAAATAATCCCTAAAAAGAGAATGATTCAACATTACACAATGAAGAAGTGCTCAAATATGATGCCCGACATCGATTTCACCTCAGTATCGGAAGAAGGAAGCTTAGCCCTCTATGGATGCTCAAGAAGTAGGAGTTTTGTTCGCCCTCTTATCCTTAAAATGATCCATACTTGTTTGGCCGCTCAAATGTCGACTTATAGCAAAAATTAGGGATCTAGGGAATGGTTGGGTGCATGACCGTGCATCCAACCATGCAAACCAATTAAAATGCCCAATTCATGAATACGCATAGTCGTGCAATTGCATTGCATGGTATATTCTTCTTTTTATGACATTTTCTTATCCCATCATTACTCTAATCCTTCTCATTCTTGTTTCGCAATGACAATTAAGTTTGAAATCAAGATAAGCATCTCAAGGATTATGCTTTTAACTCATTTTAGCTCTTGAACTTCCAAATCATACCTAATACAAAATATGAACTAAAATGAGTGATAAGTGTAAATTGTATCGTGTTTTAGGGCATATTTTGATATATATTTAGCCGTTAATTTAATCATTTAGTATGTGTTTAGGTTAGAATTATGTTAGTTTGTTAATTATTTATGTTTTAAATGTTTTATGGGTTAGTACAAGTCTTTGAGCTTAAATATTATGTTTTTTAGTAACCTTGATGTGTTTGCTAGTATTTTAGGGTCAATATCGAAGAACGGAGGAGTTTCAGAGACATTCGAGCCGAAACAACAGCCTATGATCATGAAAAAAGCTCCATATATGGCCTACGATTGTGACCTGTATGCCACGATCATGACAGAAGGCTTAGATGTGAGCCACGCTCACGGCCTGCATCGTGTAGAGACGTAGACACTCACAAATATCAAGTTTTGAGGGATTTTTTAGACTGTTCAGATCCTGAAAAACCTTAGGGTTACCCAAAATACAAGAGGATATAAAAAGAACAAGAAGAGGAAGTGAAAGAGCTTTTTGCGTCAACCACCTTGAGAAACTTTAGAGAGAGATCATTGAGAAACAAAGGAAGAGAAGAAGGAAGAAAGAAGAGGAGAAGAAGCTGGCATGAAGTAATTCTCAGATCAGGAGGTTTCTCGACATCACTGTCTCTCGTCATCCATTTTAGACTGTATTTCCTGTTCTTTTTAGTTTTATTATTATATAGAATTGGATTGAATAGTTAATGATAGGATCTAGAATGTCAAGGATGTTATAAACTCACCTTCAGAATTTTATTCTTGAATAAATGAGAATCTGATTGTTTATTTGGATATTGTTGTGGTTTAATTATGATATTGCATAATTCGATAATAAACTGAGAGGGTGAATCGAATGAAAAGCAGTTAAATTGGACTAATCAGAGTTATATGATTTAATAGAAACCAAAATTAAATTAGATTGATAATTTGTGTAGAGAGAGATCTCGTATAGGTTTCTGATAGTTTATTAGAGAACTTTAGAACTAATTAAGGTTTTAGATAGGTTTTGAATTGAGAGATTGCAACCTCTATAATCTGATTAGGGTTTATGATTTAGGGTTAATGTTTATAACTTGAGAGAGATTAATTAATCCTAGGATAGTCTAAAATCAAGAATCCAATAATTCATAATCAGTTAGGTTAGTATTAAGGATAGGTAAAATTCCCTTTCTCTCAATTGGTAATTTCATTCGGTTGATTCTTAGGTGTGTTGCAAATTGCATAATAATTAGTATTTTCATGTTTGATTCTTAATTTCACCAATTGAATTAAATTCTCGTATTAGTTTCATTGCATCTTGAATTTCAGTTAATTGTTTTTGGCCTTAGATTTTAGTTCTCTCCTAGTGGGATCAACACCTTTGGTACTACATTAACGAACTATGCACTTGCAGATTATCGAGGGTTAATAATTAAAACTTACACATAACCAAACCCCAATAAAGTATTTGGTGCTGATGTCAAGGAGGTGATTAGTTTAGTTATTTAGTCTAAGGCATTTTAGTTAGTTTTTTGTTTTTGTTCTTTCTTCTACTTTTTAAATTCATGATCTTACATGAACACAAGTTACGAGAAGTTCGAGTTGTACAACTGAAACCCTAAAGCTAGATATCACTCAATTAGAACGATCAATTAGGAAAGCTCGATGTGGCGAAGAAGAAGAAAATGCAAAAGCAATAATAGCCAAGGAATTTCAACAAGATTTTAATCACGGAGTGAACCAAAGACGTCAACAAAGAACCATTATGGATCTCATGAGACTAGGTTTTAATGCGACTAACTAGGGAGTAGCTAGGCCATTCGTATATGTAACCTCTTTTGAAATTAAACCAACCCTCCTAAACATGCTTCAACAGAATGTGTAATCCTATAGACTAACGAATGAAGATCCCAAAGCAATTTTATGGACTAACGAAAGAAGCTAAATGGGAGACTAAGAAAAAACATGAGACAACATTACCTCCATCTATTAAATTAGTTAGTTAAGAATTTCGAGGAAAAAATTGTCTTAAAAGGGGAGAGTTGTAATATCTCGTCTCTTGAATTGTTGAGGGATTAAAGTGTTCGATTACTGAGTCTCATGAGTTGCATCATATAGAATGAATTTGGCACATTTATGAGATGATTTTATGATTGCATTCATATGCATAATATTAGCATACACACATAAATTGTGAGTTAGACAAATTGCACTCAATTGACATATTTTGGGGTATGAAACTAAAATGAATATGCATTTCCAACGTCTTGTACTTTTGTTTACCAATGACAATAATTGATGGATTATAATTAGTAACTTGGAATTAATTGTTACAATTGGGAGATTGATGAATTAAAATATACATTTAGTCTAGGAAAAATGTCAAGTGGCAAGACAAGTTCTTACATGGAAAATTAAGATGACTAAGCCTATAAAATGAATGAAATTTGGCATGGAAAATTAAGTGACAAATGGCTTAAAGGTTGAGTGGCAAATGGTAATACATTTCAGTGACAATTGGCAGCCAAACAGAAGGACATATGTACCATTTAAGGAGAAGACATGTAGCTTGCTTCCTTATAGAACAAGTGTCCTTAAAGAAGGACACACTTATATTAACTAATCTAATGACACAGATATATGGTAGACTCTTTCCTTAGATGTTTATATTGTAATTCATTCTTCTTCCTCCCTCACATTAACGAAATACACACATAACCCTCACAGCTTTGAAATTTTACTTTACTTCTATTTATAGTCACTTCAAGATCCGTATAAGATTATGCTCAAAGATAGCTATAATTTGCTATCATCTCTTTTCCTTTGTTGAAATTAGTCTACTCCCATCTTGTACTTGGATGATCTTGCATGCATGGAGGGTTAGGTTAGCTTGATCATTGAGGTGAAATTTGAGCTAAACAAGTAAGTATTGTTCTTTATGGCATGTTATGATAGAACTTGATGATGACTGAATTAGAGATGGATTGCTGGTGATATTGGAGTGAAATAAGTGTTGGAAAATGATGCATGAATGATAGTTTTTGTTTTGTTTTTGCATGCATGAAAGACAATAGTTTATGAGCTACCAAATAAACGATTTTGAGTTAGAATTGGATCTGAAATTGATGAGGAATTGACATATAATTAAGGTATAATTGAGGCATAATTAATGGACTATTATTAAGGTGTTTTGAATTTGGTATGAAGGTGTTAGAATATGGAAAAATTAAAGGAAAATGGATAGTGCACATTCGGTTCACTCATCCCATAATCGTGGACAGTTACATTAGCTCCTTCCCACGATCGTAGGCAATGCTTTGAAATGAAAAACTTCTATTTTGTGTAATTGTTGAACCAAATAAGGATAAGTAACTTTACATTAGTGTATTTGGACTTGATTAAGGCTTGAAATAAACCTAAATTGTTGCTTGATTCACTGGTTAAGGGTTTGATAAGTTTAGGTTGTTAATTGATGTCATAACTTAAGGAATGGATTGTCTTGATATCAATGTATTGAAATATGGAAATTATAAGTTGTTAAAGGAATGAAGATGTTCTTATAAATACAAATATGATTCAAAGGATATGAATATTGTGTATTAGATATAAATGAATGAACATTGGAGAATGAGTGAGAATTGGATAATTATGTGAACGTATATGATTGATGAATAAATCAAGCTTACATAAGGTATAAACCCAATTGCAAAATGGTAGTATACAAGCTATAAAGTTTGAAAGATCTGAAAGCATATAAGTACAGTCAAGATCTTTGTCTATTAATACATACCCAAAAGGTCAATAGAGCATGCATTGAAATATGATATATATACATGTGAATGATTGAATAATCATATGATTGCAACTTAATGATGTGTGAAATATATGTGTATTGCATGAAGATAGATACACAAGTTGATCATCAACATTTAGACATTGTCGGATCATCAATGCTAGCTTATCTGGAGCATAATGTGAGTTAACCTAAATGTTTCTCACGATGATTGAATTATTTTTGGTTAACCTTTAATTATTAAACTGTTACTTATATGATTTATATGATTCCAGACATTGTTGGTCTGAGGAGTTTGATACTTGGGACTATATATGGAAATGTTTTCAAATTGTATATGTAATATGGAATGTGTACATAACTAAATGTTGAATGTCAGACTCAAGTCCGAAGCATGTGATAAATGACATGAGCACATTGAATGAAAAGTATTGATAGCATATTATGTTAATTGATTCATTCCATAACATTGATATCATGATCAGATAAAGGAGTTGGGATTGGAGTGACTAATATGAAAAAAAAAACTTTAAGCTCAAGATTATGCACAAAAAGCCACAAGCTCAATTAATGATGAGCCCATTATCCACAACGAATATGGGACAGTAAATAAAATGAGCCCGGTATCTACAACAGATACAGGACAGTAAATAGGCACTCGGTCTCAACAAAGCAAAAATAAAATGGAATTATATATGCATTTTCATATACATCCTTATATGTATCATATGATTGAATTGAAATGAATTATTGAATTGTTTGAAATACATTTGAAAAGTAAATAAGGATGCTTTATGATATGAAATGTTAGCTTACCTGATATACTTATGAGAGTATGATAATCTTAATGTAATTGATAAGGTATGCTGAAATGTGATGTGATATTCAATATTGGATGATATGTAATACTTGTTGAATTGGGATATAACTTGTCTCTGTGTATCTGACTTGAGTGACTACATTGATGATGGTTCACTTACTAAGTTCGCAAACTAATCAAAATTGAAATGTTGACTTTTAGACTAATTGTAGTATAGCTACTACAATTGGATATGAGTTAGTGATCTGGATCAGTTATACCTACAGATGCCATTAGTCATTATGCATTAAGAATATCATTTCTCACCTGTTGTCAAATGTATATGTAAACTCTGAAGTGTAATGACATTTGTGATTTAATATGATTATGAATGAAATGATTCAAAACGAATGTTTCAAATGCTTTTGATATAGGATACCTTAAAATGTGATAATGGAATTGCCTTAACGTGCCATCCTCGTAGAGTATGTTCATGAATAATCGTCTATATGGTTGGGCATATGCTCTATGAGAGTGGTACGTTATTGAAGGCTTCATCCTCAAATTTGGTAAAAGTCGTGCAACTAAAGTGTGAACTTTATGGACAGGTGGACCATGATACAGTAGACTACTTCTTGATGAAGGATAACAATTTGGAACAAGTTAGTTATATAGGAGCTCAATATAGGCTAGAAGGGGGAAATAATCCCTAATCCAACACATACAACCTTAGGTGGAAAAATCACCCTAACTTCTCTTGGACGAACAATGCTGGAGGACAATTCAGACCCCAAAAACAACCAGGTTTCCAACAAGGTAAACCGAGCTCAGTGGAATTCAAGTTGGATAGGATTTAGATAAAATTAGAGGCATAGAGGATGCACATAAGAGTCTTGAAAGCAAGTTCAAGCAAGTCACTAAGAACCACGCCTCTTCAATACACAATCTGAAGGTCTAAGTAGGTCAACTACAGAGGTTTTCAACTGAAAATGTAAGAACCCTTCTAAGTAATACTAAATCTAACCCAAAGGAACGAATCATGGCCATTAATCAAACCCAGGAAAAGAATCTCAAACATACAAAAGAATATGGAGACAATGAAGAAGGACAAATAAATATGGAATTCCTTCCAAGTGAGCTCATAATTAAGTCAATCAAGGAACCTCGACCTAAATTTTTATACCATATTCTAGCTCAACGGAAGTCAAATTCAAGTAAGGCGATGAGGAATTCTAAGGAGGCTGAGTTAAACAATGTTGAGGACATCACTGAACAACTACAAATGAGGTTCACACTAAGTTAATCAATCAAGAAGAAGGTTTAGGAGCTCATAGCGGAAGAAAACCTTAATATAGCATAGAAGAAAGAGGACCCAGAAAATTTTTACATTCCTTGTAGTAGCAATGGAGTTAAAATAGATAGGGCATTCGCAGGTTTGGGAGCAAGTATTAGTATGATGCCTTATACCTTTTGTCAAAAATTGAGGTTAGAAGAGTTAAAACCTACTATGATACTATTGAAGACAGTGGATATAGTAGTTCATCGATTGAAGGGTATTATTAAGGATGTGCAAGTACAAATCGATATATTTACCTTTCCCATAAAATTCTTTATATTAGATATTAAAGAAGATATGGAAACCCCTATAGTCCTTGGACAACCATTCTTGGCTACTACTCACTCAATAATTGATGTTGATGGGGGTGAACTAACTCTAAGGGTTAGAAAGCATCAAATACCTTCACTATGTTGAAGAATTAGAACAGTTCTCCCTTACTTCTAGCTAACATCAAAGAAATCGAACCTCGAGGACAATGGGAAGATATTGAGGATCCTGGGAATGCATTCAGAAAGAAATGATCACGGAGGAGAAGGTGAAGGAAGGTAAAATAGAAGGAAGGTGGAACTAGGGCATGGTAGCTTATGTGTAAATTGTAAAATCGATGACTATGCTACCATTGCATAATTCATTTGAACCACTTTGAGCATAAGAAAAGCGTCGAGCTACCGACATTAAAAGAAGATCTACATAGGAGGCATCCCATTGATTGTTAATTTCATATTATTTCCTTTGACGTTTAGATAGTTTGAATTTTATAGTTAGGTTATTTCATTTCCAAATAAGGTCAAGAAGGCATAAGACTTCGCCATGAGTTAGATGATTGAGGAAGTAAGCAAAAAAGAGGTGAAAGAGCTATAAAAGAGTTAGGAAGGGATCTTGGGAATGTGTAGAAGGACAAAAGAAGAAAAAATTTGGAAAATTAGTGGAATTATGTCATAGGGTAAACCTGTCCACGTGATTTTCAGTAGAAATTTTTACCGTTTTACCCTTCATTCACCTATATATTCATTTCGTACTTTATTTTTTCACTCACTTTCATTTTAACTTTATCTTTCTAAGTTTAGAATGTCTAAACACTCTCACTTCTCTCTAACCAAATTCCAAATTTTCACTTTATTCTAACCTTCACCTACTTGCAGTCTATTATGTCGCATATTGCGTAGTTAGTGAAGCATAACCAATCGTCAGGAGCAAATCAAGTCTCGGGATGAGGCTAAAGGAATAAGGTGGCAGATTTCAAAGCACCCTTCCTAATCTACACAGAGGAGGAAGGTATTCAATTCCAATCCCTTAATGTTAAACAGAAAGTAGCCCCGAAATACTTTGATTTTGATACGCTTGATAAGCTACAATTGTGAGATAAGGCAGAGAATTTAGTACAAAGAATTTAATGGTGTAAGTTTATACACTTCCAATATCCTGTCTACCAGGAGCTCACCATCGAATTCTTCACTTCCCTTCCTTTTAAACCCAGTAACCCTAAGGAAATGTAGTTTAGGTTGTGAGGATAACCTTATGAGCTAAACATTGAAACCATGTGTGATATTTGTGGGTTCCCCGAATCTTCCATTTTCGATCAACATGACGAATTTTGTGCTTCTCAGTTTGATGACAAGAATGCCCAGAACAACATCATAAGAACCCATGAGCACTTGTTATTACATAAATTCATGTGGAAAATGGTTTTTGACAAATCAGAAACCAATAAGTGCTCAACAAAGGAACTTTTTTTTGCTGTGGTACATGGTCACAACATTCTAGTATGCACCTCCACACATATGCTAAATGCTATTATTGTGACCTTATGTAAGAGGAGCAACAATTTGGGTATGTGGTACTTGGTTTCCACCATTGCTAAGTACTATAGCGAGAGTTGTAGTGGTTTAACCATCTACCTCCTAGATTTTGTAAATCACCATCACTTGTGGCGTGTTGAAATCTTTAACTCCCATAATATGGAGCTTTAGGAAATCATCCAAAAGAATCATATGAAGATCAGGGTTAGTCAAGTTAATCATATGAAGATCAGGGTTAGTCAAGTGAGTTCTAGCACAACACTACCTTAATAGACAGAAGAGGACGTGACTAGCGAGGAGTCCAAAGAGGAAGAAGACATAAAAGAACCTAGTTGGAAGAAAGTGCTCGATATAATCTCTGTTGGCCCCCAAATTCTTTTTTTATTAAATAAGTATGACTTCTTTTATTTTGAGGCTTTGTTAGATAAATTGTTTTTGGTTAGAGTTTAATTACCATGTAAATGGTATTAAATGGAGAAATTAGGATTTAGTTAGAGTATGGTATGGTGTTAGTTTAATTAAAGGAATAAGAAGATATAAGGGAAAAATGAGGTGATTCTTGATTTGGATTAAATTAGGGAAATAGGGCTACAAATGTTCTGAAGGACTTGAGTTTCAATTTAGTCTTTAAGAATGTTAACTTTCGGATGGAAGTAAATTGCTGGAAAATATGTTAGCATAAGAATAGTCCGAAATGTTTGGAGTATAACTTTTGGAGTAGTGCACCAAATTAAATG
>JAOQMP010000004.1:20466707-20494846 GCA_027563575.1 Erythroxylum pedicellare
GATGTGATAAATGATTTATAATCTAGAGGCAACCCATTAAAAGTGAACAGGACGAAGAGGAGTAGTCACAGGCAGCAGAAGCATCACAATATCTAAGAAGATAAAATGACAACAACACAGAGTCCATTAGTAGAAAACGACATAGCAGGACCAGAGAAAATAAACAAAACCATAGCAGCACTCCAGTATACTAAAACGAAAGCACACAGACACTCTTTAGTCCTTAACAACTCTTGCTTACAACAATTTACTAACTTCTCATGCGCAAGCACTGATAAACGTTGTACATTGAAATGACTCCCAAAACCAAGTTCTACCTTTTCTCGTTCGTGGCCATCTACATATTCTCAGTTGTCATAGAAGAAGCTTGTGCTTGCCATGGTAGGTTGAGATGCTTCCATGAAGAAACGATGTCAAGCAGAAAGGTTCCAGGAGTTATCTTAAAGAGTGGTGGCACGCATGCGCCAATGATCACCGGGGATGGTGAAAAGTCGATGGCTAGAGATTTGAGGACAGCTCCCTCTGGTCCAGATCCTTTGCACAATAATGGTGGCACTTACAAGAAGCTTGCAATTCCATGACTTTCCATTGCAGCATCAAATCCTATAGCTAGTCATCAAGTACTAATTAACTCAAGCCCAAAATGGAAAATCATTTGCATGTAACCATTCCTAGCTAAACTATGTAGATGCAAACTTTTGTCAAAAGAAGCCATAAAGATGTTTCTTAAAAAAAAAAACACGAAAGCACATAGGAGACAAGCGCACAAGCAAAACGCAGGCGACATAAAGGAGATAAAACGCAGAGAGCGAGAAAAAATGTTAGAGATCAACAGCAGATCGAAACACCAACATTATAGAAGAAAATGACAGTTGGGAGTTAAAATGTACAGTAGCTGTTGGGAGGAACAAAAACGCAATAGTCCACACAGCAGAGAACGTCAGTAGCTACAAGACAAAAAAAATGACACAGTAGTAAGGTCTAGAAGAAGAATAGCCAGCAGAAGAGAAAATGCAAATATGGCATTAGCAACCCATGCAGCCCACCAAAACGCCAGCAACACTCAACCAGCAGAATAAGCAACAAGAAAAATGACAGCAAGGAAAAAAATGCAGAAGTAGTAATCCAGTGTTGAAGAAGAGTCAAGAAGAAACAAAACTATTGAATCAGTAAAGAAGATAAAATGAAGATGCAATAGACAGACAGTGCAAAATGCAAGTAGAGAAGGAAAAAATGCATCAGCCAGAAAAAATAAAATTATCCCAAAATGCAGTGGAAAAGAAAAAAGGAGGCATGGAGGGCTGGGCAGAGAAAGTGTAACTCCATGGTTAATTAAACAAATAACAATGGCCGTTTACCTGCTAGTATTTGAGCAGAGGAATTGGAAGATGTGGAGAGAAGATTACAATGCCACAGAGAGGAGAATTGCTTGAATAAGTGACTATTCGCGGTTTCTTGAATAAATGACACTACGCATAATGAGTTTCTTAAATAAGTGACTCTTCGCAGTTCCTCTTCTTCTAGATATCACCTCCTCTTTTTCTGTTTCATTGTTTAATTGTATTGTGTTAGTGTACTGTGTTGTCATTTTATTGTTTTACAATTAATTACTCTCCTCTAATGCAATTCTTCAATTTTACTCTTATCAATCCAATTTTTAAATTTTGGAAAAAAAACTATTTCATGTTAAAATTTTTAAATTTTATGTCATAATCTAATTTTTATAATTATATTTTATATTTTATAAATTTAAAATTAGATTTAATATTTTTACAATACATAATAAATATAGATTAGATTAATCTATTTTCTATCATAAACTATTATGTTAGTGGGATAGTTACAAAAATTTTGATTTTATTCATCTAATAAAAATAATTAAAATTTTTATAGAAATTATTTTAAATGAATATCTGTTTCAAAGTTTTGTTTAGAAAATATTTATTAATATGTAAAATATTACTTTTGAATTATTAATATATGTAGTTTGAATATTTCATAAGAAAATATTTAAATTTGTTTGTAAATAATAATATTAAATTAAAATTGTAACACATAATTTGTAGTCCCTAAAATTCGTGCAATAATGACAAAATTAAGCTTTATTAGGGAATAAAAATATGCCAACATTTATGAATACAAAGCAAGAAGACAATTTAGATTAGATAGTCGGTAGCACCTCACTCTCGCAAGTACACTCCAAATTAGGCGTACTATGAGTTAATCTAGATGGGGTCCAAATTAGCAAGGACCCTATCTAGATTAACTCATAGTACGCTCCAGATTAGCATTTGTTTCCAAGATCTGAAAACGTCTGGATGCGGACATTCTATCCTACATATCAACATTATGCAATACCCAAATTGCCCAAGCATTATTAATTACAAAATTACGAGTATTTATTTATGCAAAATTGTGTTTATAGACTATGTACAATGCATGCTCAATGACAATCCTGGGTATTATCAAATTCCACATTTTATACACATTCTCATTTTTAGTGTTATTTGCTCTCATAATAACCAATTCTCACTTTTACTTGATAACCATTACTCATTTCCTTTGAATCATAACTACAATCAACACATATCATTTAAATCATCTTTATATCACGACCTCAACCAATTCATTTCCCTTAACACTATACTCATTTGGTTCATCTCAAAACACCCAAGAGATTTACATACATCAATAGTGAAAGCCAAATCATTTACGTATTTCACAAAAACAAAACAGAGTATAAACATTTTTCTGCATTTTTTCCAGTTAACTCCAATTTTCTGCACTTTCCATTTTTACTCCATTTATCATAACCAATTTAGTCCAATTCAGACATCATCAAAAACTAAGTTTTGTAACAAAAAATAGAAAATATTAGTTACCAACATATGTTTTGTCAGAATTATAATTAATTCTTGCCAAAATTATTATGGCGCCAAATTTCATAGGCTTTAAGTTACAAAACTTAGTGATAAAAGAAAGTTTGACATTATTAATATATTAATAGTGACAACTTAATTGTGAAATATACTAAATTGCCATAATTGCCATTGTATTAGTAACCAAAAAAAATCATCACAGATAATCCAAACAATAGTGTCAATCAATTATCTTGTCACTAAAAAATCTCGTATTCGTGATGACAAAAATAGTTATCACAAAAAATTGTCACTAAATTACGAATAGTAGTGATCATAGTTATTGTTTGGTTATTGTGACAATTTGAAGTAGACACTGATTAATTGAATATTTATTGACAAAATCTTTTTGTCACAAGAAGTAAAATATTGTGTGAAGACAAATCGTTTCATCATAAAGAGAAAAAAATATTATTGACCAAACTATGTTTGTAACAATAAATAAAAAATATTAGTTACTAACATATGTTTTGTCACAATTACAATTAATTCTCGCCAAAATTATTTTGGCGTCGAATTTCATAGACTTTTAGTGACAAAACTTAATGATAAAAGAAAGTTTGACACTATTAATATATTAATAGTGACAACCTAATTGTGAAAGATAATAAATTGCCACAATTACCATTATATTAGTGATAAAACTAAATCATCACAGATAATCCAAACAATAGTATCAAACAATTGTCTTGTCACTAAAAAATCTCGTATTTGTGATGACAACAATATTTAGTCACAAAAAAATTGTCACTAAATTATGAATAGTAGTGATCATAGCTATAGTTTAGTTATTGTGACAATTTGAAGTAGACACTAATTAATTGAATATTTGTTGACAAAATTTTTGGTCACAATAAGTAAAATATTGTGTGACGATAAACTATTTCGTCACAAAAAGAAAAAAAATATTATTGACCAATCTATGTTTTGTACCAACAAATACAAATATTACTTAATAATATATGTTTTGTCACAATTATAATTAATTCTCGCCAAAATTATTTTGGCACCAAATTGCATAGGCTTTTAGTGACAAAACTTAGTGATAAAAAAAGTTTGATACTATTGATATATTAATAGTGACAACTTAATTGTGAAAGATATTAAATTGCCACAATTACCATTGTATTAGTGACGAAAACTAAATCATCACAGATAATCCAAACAATAGTGTCAAACAATTGTCTTGTCACTAAAAAATCTCGTATTTGTGATGACAACAATATTTAGTCATAAAAAACTTGTCACTAAATTACGAATAGTAGTAATCATAGTTATAGTTCGGTTATTGTGACAATTTGAAGTAGACACTAATTAATTGAATATTTATTGACAAATTTTGATCACAAGAAGTAAAATATTATGTGACGATAAACCATTTCGTCACAAAAAGGAAAAAATATTATTGACCAAGCTATATTTTGTAACAACAAATAAAAAATATTAATTACTAACATATGTTTTGTCATAATTAAAATTAATTCCCGCCAAAATTATTTTGACGCAAAATTTTATAGGCTTTTAGTGACAAAACTTAGTGGTAAAAGAAAGTTTGATACTATTAATATATTAATAGTGACAACTTAATTGTGAAAGATACTAAATTGCCACAATTATCATTATATTACTGTCAAAAACTAAATCATTACAGATAATCCAAACAATAGTGTCAAACAATTGTCTTGTCACTAAAAAATCTCGTATTTGTGATGACAAGAATATTTAGTCACAAAAAAATTGTCACTAAATTATGAATAGTAGTGATCATAGTTATAATTCGGTTATTGTAACAATTTGAAGTAGACACTAATTAATTGAATATTTATTGACAAATTTTTTGTCACAAGAAGTGAAATATTGTGTGACGATAAACCATTTCGTCATAAAAAGAAAAAATATTATTGATCAAGTTATGTTTTGTAACAACAAATAAAAAATATTAGATACTAATACATGTTTTGTCACAATTACAATTAATTCCCGCCAAAATTATTTTGGTGCCAAATTGCATAGGCTTTTAGTGACAAAACTTAGTGATAAAAGAAAGTTTGACACTATTAATATATTAATAATGACAACTTAATTGTTAAAGATACTAAATTGTCACAATTACCATTATATTGGTGACAAAAAAATTAATCATCACAGATAATTCAAAAAATAGTGTCAATCAATTATTTTGTCACAAAAAATCTCATATTTGTAACAAAACAATGATTAGTCACAAAAAAATTGTCACTAAACGTTTTAACTCTTGTAGTGTCTTATGCTTAATAAGATATATGGATACTATCTCGCTCTCAATAAGATCACAGGCCAACGATCTTATAGTTAACATATTACAAAGATAGAGACATGTGATCTCGTGCTCTTAACTAGTCATGGAATAGCAAAGATAAGACACATAAATGCAAACATATGGTGTTACGATCAATAAGAAGCTGGTATATGATCTCATGCTTGACAAAATTAGTCGGCCATTGGTCTCTCACTTGACGTAATGCAAACATGTAAGGTAATGGTCTTGTGCTCGATATGATGTAGATTCACAAAAATGCTTTCTTGCACTCACACAATATGGTGTATAATAAAATGCATACTAACGGACTCACAGTCTTGTGCTCAGTAAGATTCAGAAGCTTAAAAACATGGCCTCATACTCGACAAGACACATACATTCAATCTTGTACCCTGTAAGACATAGAGCCATAGATATGCGATCTTTTAGTTGATAAGATGTAGAGTCGTAAACATATGGTTTCACACTCAGCAAGAAGCAAAGCACTAAAGTTGCCATATTGGCCGCAATAAGACTTTAAGCCACAAATATGCATGTTCGCATTTGATGCTGTATATTTGCGGTCATGCAATCTCGCGCTTGATAAGGCAAAATTGCTAAATAACTTTAGACAAGTGGACTTGTGATCTCATTCTAGATAAAATGTAGAGTTGCAGACATAAGAACTCGTGCTAAATAAGATAGAAAGCCATAAATATATGATCTCTTGCTTTAGACAAGTCGCAAACTCTGCATACAAGTGATTATAGTTCTAGATCCTAATAGTAGTAACTTTAAGCAATTAGACTTGTTATTTTATAGTAGTATAATGATAAGTAGAGTAGTGCTTTCGTGAGGATTAGATTTGGTAGTATCACATCCAATTCTCCTATTATTTTCTAGTTAAGAATAAGAATAAATGTTGATTTAAAAATATAATTATACTAGAGCAAATCAAGATTCTAGTAGAAACAAAACAAAGTAAGTAAATAAGAAGAAGAAATCGGATATAACAAAACATCTCCCCCTAGCATCATCTTGCACTCATGATTAAATTACTTAAGAGATTTTAAGACTTGGATCAATATAATTTCTTAAGTTAATAAATTGTCATCTCTTAATGTATAACCACTTATCTCCAAATTGATCAATCAATATCTCTATCTAGTTAACATTTGTGAAAATTCTTAAAAGGTTTAACCACAATGAAAATATATTTATAACAAACCTATTCAACTCTCAACATGAATGCCTAGGTTGATCTATAATCAAGTTCCTTCAAATATCTACAAGAAAATTGACATCTAATTTAATTCTTAGCTTTTAACAAATCAACACAGATCTTACATAACACTTCTTTTTATAAAGTCACTAAATCAATCCGTACAAAAACAATTGTAAGTTTCCTCCTATCTATATATCAAAATAGTCTAGCCATTAATCATCTTTGAAACCATAAAAACAAATAAAAGAAATTTAGAAATCATAAGAGAACTTTTTTATATGATACCAATCTTCCGATGTTGTCTGCGTTCAAATCTCTTTCCTTGTTGAAGATAATTGCTCGGTCTTGCTCTCGGTTTCTGTCTCTCGTTCGCTGCTAAAACCTAGATTAAAACTGGAAAAACTAAAAAGGACTCCTTTTGTTAGTGTGGTTTCTGCTTTTTAAATAAGCTACTCCACCGAGGACAAGAAGATCTGGAACACGGTTGTATCCTAAGTCGTGCTTCACACTGAAGCTTCACTTTTCTATCTAGAGAGAATCACTAGTTTCGACACACCCACAAAAGAGCTGTGTCCTTCATTATAATTACGCATAGTCAAGCCCAACAAGAGGTGGGGAGTTTTACGTGTTAGAACAGAGGCAAATAGTCGGTACGGGACTGCTGAACTCACAACCAATTGCACTATTTTATGAGCCAACTTCAATCGACATTAAAAAGCAAGAAGAAAGAAGACAGAATGATACATTCATGAACAGAGAGGCATAAGCTTACATGGAGATGATATTCGTCATATCAAAATCAAAACTACAAATACAGACACATTCACTTAATTCACTTCCACGATTTCGTCCAGAGCATAGTTGTTTGTAGATACATTTGCGTAATTAACCTTGTCGAATCGAACCACAACTGGGTAACGAGTTTTGGGATCCTGTCAAACGCAATCCAAAGTTCAAACATCAAGCAATATACTGAACAAAGAGAAAAAAGAAGGAATAAGAAAGAAATCTGACCTGATCAACAGCTACTACAGATCCAATGCCATTGAACCAGTAGGACTCCCTCCTCAGAATCTTAACCTGTAGAGAGAATAAAAATTTACTAAACTATATTCATTTACTAAACGATAAGTCTTGTATAATCACTTAATTTATGCATTACTGCCAACGAAAATATACATCGCCATTTTTCTGGCAATGGCATTAATAACGAACCACGATCAGCTTTCTTATCTTTCTGCAGTAATAGCTCGCCTATACTTCTTTCAAGTTAGCAAAAAGCATTGTCTTGACATCAAACCTAATCAGCTAAATGATTTATTCCGATACTAAGGCTATATATCAATATATGATAACCGAGTAAAGGTGAACTACATACAATTCTCAGGTAGAGCAAAACAAAACCAACACCTTTCTCAGGTGTCATATAGAAGATGCTCTAAGAAAATTTCAGACAACAAAGAAGCTTAAATTTAATATGTTTAGCACTCAATAGAGTATGCAATGCCACTTTTTCCGGGCCTTTTTCCTCATTTTCATTGAAGGGAGGAAAGGAAATGTAAGGCTTAGAACTCTGGATCGCCAAACTTTTATAGCGCCTATTGAGCACTTTGCTCTTTTAACAAAGATGAAAAAGATGGTAACTTAATTACCTTGGTTCCTCTCTTGGGACCAATTGGTGGTGGCTTAGGCTTCGGAGCTTCAGCTTCCGCAGGCGGAGCAGCGGTGGCAGGCGGCGCTGCACCCTCCTCGACGGCCTTTACTACAAGCCTTGAATTTCCGGTGTTGTTTTTGGAAGAGAACAACACCATGTTGGCCTTGGAAGCTGACTTGATGTTGGACGCGACATTAGGAGTCAACACGAAACCTGAAGCAGCCGATGCCATGCTGCAGCTAGCCATACACTATCTGTGTCTCTGTGGCAAAAATATAATTACAGCTAAACTAAAGACAGTGATGTGCGAGTTTGAGAGCGCTTTGAATTAATGAACCCAGTTTTTCTAGATTTTCAGTGAAGAATTATCTGATCCTGGAAAGTAAATATCAATCGATTCCTCCACTAGGGAGCTGCCAATTAGGCACCATATCCCATTCCTTTGGATAATGAGTTCACACGTCATATAGTCTCACACTTCGGTTGAATGTACCCTTTTTCTTTTTCAGATATAATTCAAACTAGTTAAAGATTCCAATCAAGAGCAATTATTTTCTATGCTCGAAGGAAATTTAGATCAACAATATTGTGAATAGCATCTTTGGTAACACAGATTAAATGCTGGAGATATCTTCGAGTTGGTAGTTGATGAAAAATATAATATGTTGGCGATTACACACAGGGATTATATATAGAAACTATACAAGTACAGATCGATTTTCATAAATATATAATTTTATTTTATACTCTGCTATTGTCCAAAAATATTTAGAATATTAGAGAAGGTTTTATGTCATATGCGGGAATAGAAAACACAGAGTATACAAGCATAGCTCAGAGATGAGTACGGCATATTCATCAAAATGTATGTTATATCAATAATGGATTGGGTATACATGTATAGTTTAATCTTGAATACAACTTATTAATCAAAATATACATATATTATTTTGATACCAATATCACATTAAAACAACATAAAATAAAACATAGTTCAAAAGAATTTTTTGTAATATGTATTATTGATTGATTAGATATTTATGAATAAATTATTTACAAATTCAAAAAAATAAGAACATTTAAAAGGACATCTTTCTTTCTACTATATTCATTCTTTTAATTCTCTATCTTTTATCATCGGTTTTATGAATAATGTGGTTGACTTGTTTCTTACATATACAGTAACATATAATTGAAGTATTTTACTCAATGATAATAGGATACTCAAGATTAGTACTATTTGTTGTTGATCTCTTTTAATAATTAAAAAAGAATTATTTTGATAGAGTTGTTCATGTCAGAAGAAAATAAGTTGGCTTGACTCATAATAGAACAGTAATTCTGATGGAGCATATACCGTCCTACGATCAGCTACCAATGTAATAGGAGACTTAAAAGAAATTCTCTACCTTTAGTAGTGTGATCTAACTAAAAAAATTGTTTTATTACCTATATTTTTTCTTTTTTTATGTTTTTATTTGTTGGTTTATGTCTTATAAGTAACCCGTTAGTTATAGTTTTCGTGACATAATTACTTAAAGCTATTTGTTATCTTTTACATTTTTGTTTAATTAACTAATATATAAGATAAAGTCTATTGGGATTATGATGAGATCATAAATGTAAAATTTATATTGCATTTATATATTATTTCTAGTTATTGCTCTACTAAGACTAGATACTAACAGAATGAAAAGACTAATACATATTGTATTTATTTCTTATGAAAGAAGTAGTTAATCTTATGGACTAAAGTACAAAGAAATTTAAACAAACATGTGCATTCTTGCTGGCAAACAAGTTCATTACAAACTTGATATGAGAATTTTACTTGAAACACTACTTATATATCTATAAAAATTCTCAATGTGATAATTATATAAGTGATATCTTGACTTTAGATCTTCAAAGTATCTTATATAAGGATATTATGTTTTGGTATTACTTAGACCTATCTTAGTTAAAAGTAGCTCAATTTGTAGTCATCGGTTTATGAATTAAATAGGGGTAGTTAAGTGACCAATGTAAGATTCATTACCCTATGTAGTAGAGAAGGTATTTATCGAGTTAAGTATTATTTTTAAAGAGTTTATATTTATTTATATTGATTAATCTAACCTTTTGTGTCCAAGAAAATATTTATGTAGAATATGGAAAAATTAGCCTTTAAAGAGAACAAGAATAATCATTGACTTTGGAAAAGAAACAATTGTTAAACTAAGTGAGCAAGATAAGAAGAATGAGATGCCTCTAACGGATTGTAAAATCAAGAAGAATTTTCATTCAAATCATTTATAAGTGACATTAAATAAGAGGAAACTATTATTAGTTCATACTTTAGAAATTTGTCACATATTTTTCTTATTTATTAATTTGAGTATAAATATTTAGTGTTGATTGTTTAGATCTAAATTAAGAATAAGATTTTTAATAATTTTTATAGTATACCCCTTTGTACCTAGACTTAGAGACTATGTACAAAATAAGGTTATTAAGTTAGAAGACAATAAGGATATATTTTTGCACAAATTAGGAGACAATTAGTCATGTTTAACGGAAATTTTATATGATAAGGATCCCTTTATGTGTTTTAATTCATTCCTGTTATTTAGCTGATTGATAGCGTTTTAAACTCTTTTGATTTTTGAGGTTGTTTTCTAACTTTTTAGAACATACTAGTTGGCCAAGATCCTAGTGTGGTCGACTAATGTAACCAAAATCATGTTTTTACCTTTTTAGTAAGTTTGTAAAGAGTTTGATCGACCCTTAAATTGACTGCCTAAGCATATTGGTTAACCAATGTTAACTTTTTCTAAGAAAATTTCTATTTCTAGTGAGTTTGTTCTTTATTTGGTCAAAGTCATGGTTGTCTAATAACTCACATTGCTTAACTAATTTCTTCGATTGGTTAACCAATGCCTCATTGCTTGAGAAAATTTTCCTTCCAGCAAATTTATAAGAAGATTGGTTGTATATACAAATCGACCACCTTATTGGTTAACCAATATACTTTAGAGGTCAACCAATATAACTTTTATCTTTGGAGAATTTTATTCTAGTAAGTTTATACCTTAGATGGTTGATAGGTTTGATCAACCAATAAAGTTGTATGGTCGACTAGTCTTTACAATTGAAGCTCTATTGCTCCTCTTTTCTTGTATTTATCTTTTGAAACCCTAAAAATCATTCCTTTTCATTGAAAATTATCATCCCCCATTTTATAAAAAACTTGATAGACTACATCAAATTGAAATTTTGCATTCTTGGGGTTCAAATATGGAGATTTTCAAAGTTTTTCTTAATTAAGAGTTATCTTTTTAAATTGATACTTTCATAGTTAAATTGTAAAAAGAGTCAAGGTTGTCTTTCTTTCATTTATATTGATACAAATTTGATTTCATTCAATTTTTACATTTTAAGCACTTTTTCATATCACTATTGAGGCATTTAAAATTAATCGTTATTTGATGAAATTAATTATTGAAAATTGCAATTTTTCTTATATGTTATTTTCAATTTAAACCCCTAATTTTGTTAAAAACAAACCTTTATTGCTTTAATAGAATTTTTAAATTAGGAACAATGTCAAAATTGGAGAGTTGTCAAATTAAAGACAATTATGATTGCTTATATCTAAATTGACCTTTAGTGTTGACTCTTTAAATGTTCAATCTCTATTTTTATAAAAACAGTTTATCAATTTTGATCAAATTTGATTTAATTTTCTAACCAAGTTAGCTTAATGCATGATACTTTTTTTGTGCTTTTTTTAGACAAATATGATTCCAAGGTTAAGAAAGAGTTGTGATATTAGATTTAGGGAGAGTAATGAAAACCAAAGGGAGTGATTCTTTTGTCATTTTTATATTTCTTGCAATTTTTGTGATGAGCTTAGGTAAACTTATATTGTCTACATGTATGGATAATTTTTTGATATGAAATATCTCTTTCAGTTCTTGATATTAAATTGTGTTTTATGCATGAACTAAGGAGGATTTAATCATTATCTTGGTAGTTCTTCTTTTTAAAGTAAAACAAATGTACTAAAAAATTGGAGAGGCATAGAGCCATTTCCAAGATTTCCAGTACGTCACTCATGTTCTAGCCTAAACAAGCCTTTCAGATCTTACACATACATAAAGAGATAGTAACTTGATCACAAGATATAGTTTGCTAGTACCCTATAACAATTCAAACATGTTGCACCCTATAACACTTCAGACACATTACACTTACAAGGATAGGAAAGCTAAGAAATTAAACCAAGCTTGATTCTATGCCATCTTTAAACCTAATGGTGGATTTTTTAGTAGAGTTTGTCTTACGTGTTAGTAAACTAAGGGTATTTCTCTTCTTCTATAATTTTATTATTTTGTTTAACATGAATCTCTCTTTACATGTTACAATTTTGGGTGGTTTCTATTATTTTTCCATATCTTCTTGAAGGATCACTGGGACTGGATGAAGAAGTAGTACACAACAAGACTTAGTGGTATTTTGATAGTTATTTTTGTGTTTAAATTTATTATTATTCTTTAATATCACAAATATTTTGTCATCTAAAAAAGGGGGGAGATTGTTGAACCAAGGTAGGTTCCAATTCATTTTTTAATGATAAGAATATAATCACTATTAATGAGTTTATTATTTTGATAAAAAAAGCAATATAAGAACAAAATCAAGTCATAAATTCAAGAGGATAATTTATGAAGTTGATAAAGAGAAGTTGAAGCTTGCATCTAAAGAAATGAAGAATAAACCAAGAATAAAAGAAGATTAAGGCTCATCAAGATCATTTTACATTTTGTATAATTTTTTTGTAATCTCACTTTGTTATATTTGATGTTATAAAAGGCTCATCATACATAAACATTTCATTTCACTTTGTTGAATGAGTCATTTCATTTATTAAGAGGTATAAAAGCTTTTGGATTTAACACAAAATCATCTTAATCTTTTAAACAAACTTTAGGAAATATTTTAGGTAAGTGCTTAAATTATAATGCATTAAAAATTTGGGTTTGAGCAGTTGAACTTATTAAAATGAAGTTTTTGAGAAGATTGGTCATCTTATATAAGTTAGCGGTTGACTAATATGTTAAATTTGATGTACTAAGAATTTTTTGTAACATTAGTTAATGTATTGGTCAGATATACCTACTAGTTGACCAGTTGCTCAACAGATTGTGAATATATGCATTCAATGTATACTAGTCGACCAATATGCTATATTGGTCAACCAGTAACCACAAATTGCCATTGTAAAAGTTGGTTCTTAACTCAAATAACTAATAGGCGCCTAAAACACTATAAATATATGTTCTATAAAAATAATAAAAAGAATTAGGGTGTCTTTTATACACATTTCTAAGTTTTTTTTTAAATAATTGAGCATCAATATATCATATTTTTATAAGTGAGCCTCTTTGGAGTTATCTAGTCATAAAGCGAGGTGTTTTAAGTTATAAGATTTAGTTAAAGAGTTATATTATTGTACTTAAGAGTATCCAATTGAGATTAAGGTTCCTCATTTCCTTAAAAGAAAATTGTAAAAGGGCTATTCTTTACTAAGAAAGATTTTACAAAGGTTGTTCTTTGTCTTGAAAGAAATGTTATAGTGGAATTCTAAAAACAGTCTTGGGAGTGGATATAGGCATAAGTTGTTTACTAAATCACTATAAATCGATTTAAATTCCTTCTTCCATATCCTCTTTAAAATATTAGTCAACTATTTGATTAATTTATATTAATTAATTTCTTCATCTTTATTTATATTGATTGTTGTTAATTAAGTATATTAGTTTGAAAAATTCTTGAATTTTATAAACACTCATTTCACCCTGTCTTGGATGCCATTAAGGATTACAATGTTGAATGATATTAATTATTATACTTTTAACATAATATTTAAATTTCTGTCTATGATTAAAAAAGAAATATAACCAAAATTTATTAATGAAAAATATATATCAATCTATTTTTGCTTAGAAAGATAAAAATCAAGTTTATTTATTGATTGACTTTTATAATATTTTAAAATGGTAAAAAATTTAAAATATTATTAAGAAATGTTAATTATGAATCAATCTTTATTTGTTTACACTTGTAAAAATGTTTTCACTATTATTACCATGTTTTTTTGCAACTAGACAAAAATAATTGAAAATAGGAAGTTTCAATTTTCTCTTTATTATTATGAAATGAGAGAGATGCTCTTTCTTTTCTTAAAAGACTTAATTCTAGATCCCTCATGCTTTGCCTTTTTGACTAATTATCCTCCTCCTTTTGTCTTTTAATTTCCCACCAATTTTCTCTTTTCCTTTTCTTGATGTATTGCTTAGTTATCATAAAGGCCTATTATTGACACACAATAACTAATTCAAAATATATTCAATTAAAAATTAAAGGTTGTAAAAAAACATAACGTATCCATCATCCTATTTTATTAAAGAAATGTAGATAAAAACTTAAGGAAAGAAAATAAATTTCTTACTAAAAGAGAGTTCTATGATGTAAAATATAAAAGGTATTAGGTATCATATTCTACCTGTATAAGTGGTTAACTAGGTCTTTAACATAGTTTGCAATTTTGGGAATGGAACATGTATGAATTAAAAGTTGAATAACAAAACATATAATTGATTGCTTAGGCGGTCATGGTTTACCTAGGGCTTAAAATGAAAAATACAATTTCTTAGAGTTATTTATAAGGTATAAGAATGGAAAATAAATTTCTCATAATAATTTTTAAGATTTAAAATATAAGGAAAATATCTAAATGAAAGTAAAAATAAAAAATTTAAGGAGATGTCTAAACTTGATAATAAAAATAAAATGCCGACGATATTCAAGGATGGATATAGACCCATCGGGTAGGGAAAATCATTCCAATCCTGGGAGAGGTGACGATCATTCTTAAAAAACAAAAAGACTGAGTTGAGGGAAGCCCTATGAATCATTGAAACGTCGGAAGGATGGCCCTTGATCTATCATCAATAGAGGGAGAAAAAAAAGGGCTTTGCTCCCCTTTTCAAGATGAAGAAAGAAATAACGATCAAAGTTGAGACCGCTCACAATAGTTCTACCTATAGAAAAGATCATGAAAGAGGCAATCAGAAATAGAGTGGCTTTCAATTTAAAATAAAATAAATGACCTAACTAAAGGAGGTGCTTAGAATTGAAAAGGGGTCTAAAGGTTGTGATATTGATTGGTTGTTTGATTACAAAATAAAACGATCTTTTGACCACTTGGTTTAAGTTGAATTTTTTGGATTTAACCAAGTTTTTGAGTTGGAGGAATCAATTACTTGATTGTCTTCATCCTTAAAATCTTATAATTGGCTAACCTATTAGCTATAGTCCAATGTTAGGTAATCTAGGCTCAATTTTTAACTTAAATGATCTCAAATTATAATCTAATAGGAGTTAGATTTAGGTTTGTTAATTATCTGGAATATGCATACAATTAACTTAGACTCTAATATTGGACCCTTCTTATTTTAATAAAAAGGGAACTGATCGTCTTGTAAAATAAGAAAGGATGCAATGTAAGCCTATTCTTTAATTTTATTATCAACATTTCATCAATTTTATTTCTTTTATGATCTCTCTTTCTCTCTCTATCCCTTAATGGGTCAATCAATCATAAAATCAAAGTATTGATAAAGAAAGGAAACAAATAATGACTAATTGTTATATTGATTTTAAAGTTTGGTTATGTAGGCTAAATGTATTCAAAAACACATATACTAATTAATTTTAAAAATCACCACTTGAATTTGACCTTATTCAAGCCAAGGCCTAAATAAGTTTTGTACTAAGCATAAACCTACCAAAAAATATTATTTTCTTTATTCTAATCCTAAATTAAAAGAATAATTAAAATAACAAACTTAAAGAAATCATCATAAACAAATGAGTCCAAATATAGGCTTGGCCCTTTTCCCTAATTTCTTTTTCTAACTTTTGAGATTTGAATTTTTGGATCTTGTTCTTTAATTTTAAGATATTATAACCCTAACCCACCCTTTTTGGGATAATGTAAATACAAAAATCAATGATTAATAATGAAAAGCCCAAACAAATTTAAAATTTTTGTGTGTAAGACTTTACGAAAATTTTTTAAAGATTTAAGCTTTGAATCTTTCATTCATAGAAAACAAGGAGTTTGTGAATTTCGTTTTCTATTACTGCCTTATCCTTACTATAACGGAGTAGGGATAACAATAGGTCAGGTTAGGTTGAGTCCACAACTAATTTAACCTAGTCTAACACCCATTGTGCATAGCTTCGGCCTAATCTAAATCCTGATCAAGCCTAAGATGTGCATTCTAAGCCCTCTTGAGCCACCTCAAAATAACATCATTTTGATATTGAGTCTTTTTAGACCTATAAACCAAAACGATAGTGTTTTGGACAATTAAACCAAACTGATGTCATTTTGGGGTAGTAGTATGGGATGTTGGGTAGGGTTTTAGTCATCTTTAGGTTTGAAATTAGTGTAGATCTTTGTCAATTCGAGCCTGACCTATAGTCAATAGGTCAAGTACAATCAAGTTAGGACAAAGTTGCCATCCTTAGTGAGGTGGTTACAAATCTCTCATATTATGTTAAACTATTCATAAACTTAAAATTTTAAAAACATAAGCATTCAACATTTCAAATATGCTAATGAAGTTTACTATGATGGAAAGTCAAAGTCAAGTAAAGATAAATGAAAAATTGGAAAGTATATGCACTTTAAAAAATAGAAACCAATATAAAGACATAAATACATAAGAGACATAACGATAAGATAGGACCCTTACGCTCCATATTTACTAGAATTCATTTCTATAATTTTTGACATATGAAATTTCTAAAACTTAGTCCTTAATAAATGCCTTATTAACCATTCACCCAAAAAATGACTGGAGCCTTGATGGGTTTAATGGTAGATTCTTCCAACAAATATGGGATAACACTAGAGACATCATTAGTATAGCAGTATTGGGATTATTTTAGAGAAAAAAATCTTAAAGCAGTGGAATAAGGCATATATTAGCTTAATATCAAAGGAAAGCACTGCAAGTAAGTTAATAAAATTCAAACCTATTTCCTACTGTAATGTATTTTACAAGGTCATCTCTATAATTCTAGTTAAAAGGATGAAGAATTATCTAAGAAAAATAGTTGATCTGGTTTATTAGTAGTTAATTAAATCGTATAACTTTAATAAGTCTATTAAGAGTTATACCTTGAAAAGAGCCAAGGTAAAGCTTAATATTCAATCAGCTAGAGCTTCATCATCAAAATACTTCAAGTTGTAGTCTTTTCAATTAAATTTAGGGAATGGATTAAGGAGTGCATCTCTACCCCTTCATATGCAATCTTAGTGAATGGAGAACCAATAATGAATTTCAAGACTACCAAGGGACTCAAACAAAGGGATCCACTTTCCCCCTATCTATCTATCCTCAGAATAAAGGTGCTATCTTGCAAGATAACAAGGAACATTTCTAGGAATCCATAGTTTAAGCATCATTACAGGTGTAAGGGAATTAAATTATTCCACTTAGAATTTCTGATGATATCATATTACTTTGTGGCGATATGGATGCTAGTGAAAATAGGGTTAACTTGTAAACCTGCAAAGTGCTCCTTCTATTTAGCAGCTAATGTTGATCTAGAAGTAGCTATAAGGTCCATGAGTACGGGAATTAATCAAGTTAGATTACCTATGAAATATTTAAGAGTTCTTATCCCACAGAAGAAAATAAATGTAGTAGATTGCTTACCATTAATAGACTCTATCATATGAGAATTAACCATTAGTGTAATAAATTCATGACTTATTAAGAAAGACTCCAGCTGGTCATTTCAATTCTAAAAAACTTAGCTACATACTGGTTAACTCACTTAGCACTCCCTCTAAGCATTCTAAAATCAATAAACAACCACCTAAGAGGATTTTTCACAGAAGGGAACAAGCAACCAAATGAAGATACCAAAAGTGAAGTGGTCTAATGTTTATTTTCCTAAGCAATTAGGAGGATTGGGCATTACTTCTACTAAAATGCTAGGTAAAGTATTTATGGACAAAAAAATTTGGAGCTTATATGAAGACAAAGAGGATTTATAGGTAAAATGGGTACATATATTCCATATAAGAAGAGGTAACCTATGGAATGTTCGTCCTAGCTAGAGTATATCATAGACATTGAGACAAATTCTAGAAACTAGGCAATGGATGTAGGCGTTAATCAAGTATAAGGATGGACATGGGAACATTGCATCCTTCTGGTTTGATAACTGGCATACTAGAGGTCATTGTAAAAATTTGAGGAAATCCAACACATGAAATCCTTAATTCCCTAAAACATAATGGTACAAGAACTCGTCCTTAAGAACTAGTAGAAGCGGCCTTATCACTTTAACAAAGATATAGAGATAATCATAAATAACCTACCACCTTTCTAGCCTGACTCAATCAAATCTTATGTAATGGATTGTTGATAGATAATGGAGTTTACCACTAAGGCTTGCAAAAATTACTTACAAAAAGTACCTAATAATATGGTGAATGGAAAAACTTGATGTGGGAAAAAGATATAAGCCCAGCTCATACATTTATCCATTGGCTTGGGATAGGAGGAAGGTTGTCAAATAAGGAAAAAATTAAATTTGTAATTCCATCAAGGAACTTCGAACTTTGTCAAAAGTAGGATTAAAGCTTTGATCATTTAGTGGTAAAATGCTACTACTCCAATAATATATAGAGAAATATCACAAGTCTATTGAATGTAAGATGGAACATTATAAGTTGAAATGGAGTTATTGATTAGGCTTGTAAAATGAAAATGGCAAACAGTGCTACTTATTAGGTGTTAAAAATGTGTCTTGGATCATTGGTGCATAAACTATAGATTCAAATGATCAAATACTGCATTTGAAAGTTAAAGTCCAACAAGGAGAAGTCTCATTTTAGGTAATAATAATGTATATAGCTAACATGAATTTTCAAATAAGAGCACTATATAGCAAGCTACAATCAATACACTCAACTTTACAAGGACCATAACTCATATTAGGAGACTTTAACAATGTCTTACATATGAATGAAGTGGAAGGGAATATTGGATTACACTTTTACACAAGTGATTTCAATGAGTATGTCCAAAATATAGAAGTCACTGATATGAAGATGGAGGATATGAACTTTAGTTAGTGCAACAAACAAAACTATAATTTGATGCTAAGGAAAAAACTAGATCGTGCTTTAATCAATAAAGAATTGATAGAAAATTTTCTTGAATTAAGGTGATAAGTGATGCTCCCAGGATATCAGACCACACTCCAATATTAATATAGAATATGGATTGTAAAAGGAGGAAGAATCTGCCCTTTAGATTCAATAATTTCCACACAAAGGACTAAGGATATATGGTAGCAGTAAACATATGTCTTTAAAAGGAGATAAAAGGGAGCAAACAATTTCAATTTAGAAAGAAAATGGGTTTAATTAAGAAGGAAATGAAGAAGCTAAATGGGAAGAGGCCAAAGAGATGACTGAGCAGACTAAATCATAGGTCATCAAAATCTAGAATTCTAATAGTCCATCAAACTATCAACATAATAAGGAGGAAATAAATGCAATTCATAATCACACCAAGGCAGTTTCTATCCATAAATTCTTTCTTAAATGAAGGGTAAGATTGAAATGGATTCTATAAAGGGATAAGAACACAAAGTCCTTTCCAACACTATCAAATCTAAGAGCATGACTGACCTTGAAGAGACCAGATGGATAAAGCATCATAACTCAAGGAGAACTTGAGGAAGAATCTTATAGAAATTTTAAAGAATTCTTAGGAACTTAGGACACCACTGGTTCATCTACCTCTATCCTCAGAACTTTCATTCATAATACATATCCTGATAAGTTAAAAGAAGAAGTATTTAAACCTATCTCACTTTAAGAGATAAAGCAAATGGTGTTTAAGTTTAATCACATGAAGGCACTAAGGCCAGATGGATTTAATAGAAACTTTTTTCACAACATTTGGAGCACAGTCAGATACTTAACAATAAAAGCAGCGCAAGAATTCTTTAAGAATGTGAAACTATTGAAAGAGATTAATAAAATCTATATTTGTTTAATTCCAAAAACTTACATTCTTGATTCCATGAAGATCTATCAACCCATCTCTTGTTGTAACTTTGTTTACAAAGTTATTTCAAAAGTTCTTGTAGTTAGATTGAAGTAAGTCATAGATTTGAAAATTAGGGATTCTCAAAGTTCTTTTGTGAAACGAAGGAATAATGGGGACAACATCTTGACTGCTTAAGAGTTATTCAGGAATTATGGAAAGAAAAAGGGCATAAAGGATTGTGCTTTAAAGGTGAAGTTCAAAAAATCCTTTGATAATGTTAGTTGGAACTTCATTCTTCATCTATTCTAGGTATTTGGTCTTCTATACAAATTCACCAATTAAAATTTAAAAAAAGTACATCACTTCTACTTTATTCAGCATATTAGTTAATAGAGAGTCAACAAAGCTATTCAAAGGAGGAAAAAAGGATTAGACAAGGGGACATTTTATTACCCTACATATTTTTCATATTTATGGAAGCCCTCTTTGGATTGATTAAGAAAAACATTAATAGGTGTCTATCTTTGGTTATCATAGTAAATGCAGTTGAGTTGGCTTGGTGGATATGTCTTTTATAGATGATTTATTGGTTTTTTGTAAGGCAAATGACCCCATTTAATCTATACCATAGTCAATACACTCAGAATCTTTAAAGAAATATCAGGACTGAGTGTGAATTATGAAAACTGTTAGTTAATTCTCTCATTAAGTGCAATGAAGAAACCAAAATGGTTGTCATTTATTTTAAGATTCCAAATAACCAATCCTCTCTTTAAATATCATGGTTTACTTATTTCCACTAAGAGATAAGATGTAAAGAATACCTTCCCTTTATAGACAAGATTCAAAAGAGGCTAAACTAATGGAGCAATAAGGATATAAATGGGGGCATATTAGTTATGATACAATCAATTTGAAGCTCATTACACATCCATTGGTTTGCACATATAATGCTATCAAAAGATATGATTAAATTCATTGAAAATAGTATGAGGAAGTTTTTATGGGGTGGAAGGAAGGAAGGGAACATAATGGAAAAAGTTAAATGGTAGGAAATATGTTTGCCTTATAATAAGGGAGGTCTAGGAATCCAAGTAATCAAGATAAGCAACCAAGTGTTAATTACAAGAAGAATGTGGACATTAATTAATAAAGACAACTATCTATGGACCAGATGGACTCACAACTATTTGTTAAGAGGAATGAACCTATGGGAATTGAAAAAAAAAACTAGTAACTCAAACTTTATAGAGCAACTAATCAAAATAAAAGGCACCATTTCAAACTCTATTAAATACATAATAGGGAATAGGAAGAAAGCATCACTATACAATGACAACTAGTTAAAGGAAGGACCCTTATGCCTGTCACATTTAACAGACACTACTTAAACAGATTTCAAATGGGCTCAAAAATTTAAAAATGGATTGCAAGAAGTCAATTAGACAATTATCCATAAGAAATCCCTAAATTACTACAAATTATAACTCTTAACAAAATACAAAAGATAAATATGTTTTCAAGGCACACTCCTTTAATAATTTCACGAATCACTCATGTAGATAGATTTTGAGGAGGAAAGGTGAAAATTCAAATGGGATAAGCTCATCTAGAACAGGATCGAAGTCATAAAGATATCCTTTATGATGTGGTTAATCTTCAAGAATGGTTTAACTATTAAAAACATACTAAGATTTCTCAATATCAAAGATACATGTGCACTATGTAACTCTCATAATGAAACTCCCAACCATCTATTTTTTGGATATGATTATACAAAATGGATATAGGATCAAGTTCAAGAGGCACTAGTAATTAGGTATAAACTCTTTGATTACAAAGTTATCCTCAGTTGGTTATAAGAAAGTAACAGTAGCGGAAGTAGAAGGAGTTTCGAGATTGTCACTCATGTAGGACTATAAATGTACATAATATGGTTTGAGGGATTTGTAGAATATTTAGAGGAATTCAAGGAACAAAGGAAAAGGCATTAAGAGAGGTAATAATCAAATGCTGGGAGAGAAAAATATGTCAAGCTTTAGGGACCTCAAATAGTAAGAGAACATGAATAGCAGTAGAATATCAACCTAAAAGTGGCAAACCTGATGGGGGATTATAAGTTAGAAGCTCAATATTTGATAAAAACATAACTTTGTCTGAAGATAACGTGTCATTGATGTTGGATAGAAGTTTTTGGAATTTTCTAGTCTCAATTGTATAACTTTGTAAACAAAGAATTTAAACCTATTTTGGATATTAATACATTTACATTCTTTAAAAAATATATTTAAAATTATATTAAATACAAACTAATGCAATATTTTAAAATTTTAAAATATGATAAACTTATTTTAAATGCCATTTTAATATTTTGATGTGATAATAAACACTTTATATGAATTTAAATTTGTTTATAATTAATCAAACTCGAATGTAATCATGCCCAAACAACAAAGTTCAAAGTTGAGACTAAGGTAAGTCAAAACAATTTGCTATTCCTACTTTTGCTAGAAAAAAAAATGAAAAATAAACCATAGGTAAAAGGGTCAAATTTTACATTAATGTTTTCATTAGAATTCAATTGAAACACAAACATTTCAAAACATTCAAAAGAACTCTGGTGTTTTATAAATGTCCAATTTAAACCCTAAACTTCTCTATTAATCCTCCTCCACTGGAAAAATATAGATGCGGCATCTTTTACGTCCCTTTTAAATGTTTATATTACGTGGTAAGAAAAGTTTTAAAAAATAAAAAAAATGAACCCTTTTTTAATTCTCTCTCCTCCGCTTTCTTTCTCTTTAGGTTCTCTGCTAGCGGTTTCTTCTATTCTTCCTTACAATTTTGTAGGAAGTAACCTTCACCACATGAATTGACAAGGGAGAAAAAGGTTAGATTAGGAGCAAAAAAGAAAGCAAGTAAAGTTGTTCTAGAAGTCATGGCACTAGAGCCTTCCTGACTCTATAGAACTATTATATAACTAGTAACTTAAAACTATAAATAAAAGAGAATAATTTTGAGTGTAGAGTTATACGTATTGAGGACATAGTTTATTTATATAAGGTTGAGGCTAAAATTAATTAAGAAAGGGAATAATGATATCTGTGCAGGTATCTGTGGTATTGTCCTCTATAACAAACAGCTGATAAAGTTGTAGGCAAAACTTTGGAAGATTGCAAGATGGGTTTCAAATTGGTTCATTTCGTTCACAAAATTATCACAAATCTATCTCAAAATTGATTTACAAAAATTACCAAGTATCACAAAATTATATTGTGCATCGAAAGGAAAAAAGAATATTCAAAACTTTAATTATAAGAGAAAGTTGGGACCTTTTCGCTTTTGTTGTGTTGGTATCAGTGATACGGATATCGTTCTATACCGGCAGAAACAATAGATTGATTCCGTCTCCTTTTAATATTGGCCTTGGTTACCCATCGGTACTGGAGGTGGTATTTGAAATATCAATAAAATATCAAATGGTACCGTCAAATTTGAAAAGTTTAGGAACTAAATAACAACAAAAAAAAAAAAATCAATAAAATCAACCACTCTGAACTCTATCATCTCTCTCTCAGTCTCTCACGCCACTATCTGTCTCACTCTCGCCGCCATTGCTCGTCGACACCGTTTTCGTCCTCCACAGCAACACCACCACGCCTCTCCCCCGCCTGCTGGTCTATCTGCCTCCCTCTCCACCACGACTCTCCTCCAATCCAGCCTCCATTGCGCCTCACCGCGCCTCTCCTTCTCCACTCCACGCGCTGCTACCTTGCTCTGCCTCTCCTCTACTTGCTAATGTCTCGGCTTTTTCCACCTTCACCATCGCTACTCGCTCCTGCATACTGCTCGTCTTCTATAGAAATCAAATCTAGTTTTCACCCAACCCAAGTCTGACCCACTAAAAACCTAACCCGACCACTGAATTTGTGACATTTTTAGCTGTGTTTTAGATTTTTCTGCCCCTAAAGTTGAATTGCATTTGTGAATTGTGATTGTAAGGTTGTGAATGGTTGGAACTTGGTAAATTTTGTGAATGGTTGAAGGAACTTAGAATTGAATTGTTGTGAATGGTTGGATTTGGATTCGAATGAAATGAACAAAGAGTGTTATTTATCTATTGATTATTTTTTATTTATCCATTTGGTTTGTAAGTTCATAAGTCACGGCCTCATTATTTGGAATTTGGTTTTAGATTGGTTTATTTCAATTTACAATTAGAAACTAAATTATAAATAAATTAGATAACAAATTAAATCAAATTAAGCCTTTCTATATAATTTCAATTTGATTTGAATTATTTGGGTTAGTTTAAATGTTTTTTAAAAAATTGTTTAACAATATTCAACCTTTTTAAAGATTGAATGCAACATTTATAACATCTTTAAAATGATTTAATAGCATAATTTGCAATTGCTTTTACTAATCCTTACTTAAAATACCTTTGTTTAACTAAAAAAGACATGAGTATAAAAAAGCAATAATATAACTATAAGTTTAATAGTAATTACATATCATTATTCTTATTAAAGAAATATTAATTAGCATAATTTATAGCAAGTACACTATAAATTATAATTGAAGGTAGTTTTTTTGTAACTCTTTATGCCTTGTTTTCCTAGGTTTAGCTTAATTTATTTTATATTAACTAAAATTTTGGTGAATAAATATAAAATAGCTAAATTGTTGGTTTTTCACTTATTAATTGTGTTGGATAAAATTGAATTGCATTGGATGAAATTAAATTTTGTATGATGTAATCATACAAAATGAGTTACATTATATAGAGGTTATTATTTATATGTGAAATATTTGAAAATTATTCTTATTTCATATTCATTATAGTTATTATTTATTATTATAATTTTTGGAGACAAAGTTGATGTAAACTTATAAAGTATATAGTACAATGTGACATTGGACTATTTTTCAATTTTTAAAACTTATAAAGTATACAGTACATTGTAACATTGGATTATTTTGCAATTTTTAAAAAAATTCATGAACTATTTCATAAATTTCAAAAATTACATGAAACTGTAACATCACGTTATCCCATGTTAGGAGCTAGGATCTTAGAATAGTGCATATGAGAGTATATTGAGAAGTTAAAAAGTGCATTTCATGCTTATGCATAATATAGCATACACACACGCGCGAATCTTGAATTTTTGCACAGTAAAATGATTATACAAGCATTTATTGACATTTTCTAGGTATAATTGATTCTATAAATGTGATTATATTGAGAATTGTGATTTTTATGTGTTAAAAATTGATTTGTAGATTACATGTATTGATTTAGAATATTTTGTGAAATTTAGGAAAATTCTAAAAATTTTAAGTATTTTCGAACTAGGAAAAATACCAATTGCAAAACAATTAATCAATTGTAGTAGAATTTACTAACCAATGATGATGGGAATTTTGATAATTGACTTTGAAATTTATTGACAAATGTCATTGAAAATTCGGAGACAATTGGAGTATGAATTGGAATTGAATGGACGAGTTAAATAAGAAAAAACAAGTGAAACCATAGGAAGTGGACATGTGGCAAGTGACAAGTGTCACTTGCCTAGCCATGCTTCCACCACTTACGACACTCTCTCCTAAGTGAAAGACCAACCTCATTTTTAATTGTCTTTCACTTATTCATTTGCTCTCACCTATTGTAATTTCTCTTCTCATCTTCTTTAACCTTCTTCATCTACGACACCCATTTCTCACCCTCTCAATGAGAACTTTGTTCTCACCTTCCATTTGCTACTATCATTTTTGCTATCTTCTTCTTATTTGTCACTAAAAACCTATCCCTACCAGCTTTGGAAGATGATGATCGTATGATGCTTGGGAGCTAGGGTTGAGTGATATTTTGAAGAGTTTGGAGCTAAAACAAGTAAGTAGCTTGTTAATCTATATGGCTAGTGCTAAATGAAGCATGTATGATAATAGTTAGAGGTTAAATGAACATAAATGATGTTTTATGTATGATGAACGTGAGTGATGAAATGTGTATATAAATGTCTTTTTTTTGTATATGTATGATGATCAATGATTCATAAATTGTTATAGAGATATTTTTAAGGTAGAATGATCATTATAATGGTGTTTGGATGAGTGTAGATAATTGATGAATGAATGAACATGTTTGATGTTTTGTTTTTGGGTTAATGATCAAATATAGATCATGATTTATCTTGTGAATGTTTTGGAGTTGTAAATTGAGATAAAAATGAAGAGGAAATGAAGTAGAAAAGATTATCTATGTATAAGATGTGATAGGTGTAAAATGTGGGAAGTTATAAAAATCTAGAAAATTTGAAGAGAGAACCGGAAAATTTTAGCTTTAGTGTTTCCACTAATTAAGCATTTGTATTTTAGCCATAACTTGTTTTGTAGTTATTCAAATGAGATTATTTTTTATTTGGATTAAATTAGAGACATATAGCTACATTTTTCATAAAGATATCAAATTCAAATTCTGTATTTAATAGTTTCAAAAATTAGACATGAAGTTGAGTACTAGGTGTAGTAAATTGTTGGATGAACACATGTGTTTGTGTTCTGTTTTGAGAGTATGAAAACCATGAGTGATGAGTTGTATGTAGATGTTATGAATTATGAAGTAAGGGTTTAATGAAAGTGAAAGTTAGGTTAACCAAGATGTTGAGTTATATTCTTGAAATGAGATGAATTAAGGTAATAGTTAGGAATGAAAAATGAAGTAGGATATGTGCAGAATTTTTTTTGATAAAAGTGTATGAGAATATGTTCTATTTTCGTGTTTATGATAAGGTATACTTGAAGGAGTTATCAAATTGAAATTATGAGTTTTGAATATGAATTTTTGAGGCTTATGAATGAGATATGTTATGGAAAAAAATGATAGGATTTCATGAATGTTGAGTTTTAGTGAGAATGATGAATCAAATGAGTTGAGGATTGAGATTTTAATGAAATCAAATTGGTAGTTGAATTGTTATCAAATGATTTTACAATAGAGGAAGTAAATTTGGGAAAATTTAGAGTGAAAGTTAGGTTAGGATATATTGGATCCCGGTCCGGATCCCAACAATCGATTTGGATACCAAAAGATTTTTAACCGGGTCTCGAGACGAATTCCAAGAAGACCATTGGGTACAGTCGCGAGAGGGTGGTGTGAAAGAAAAGTGGAAAGTATTACATTTATAATAAGATCTCAGCGTGGTAGTATAGCTCGCCGCGACGAACCCATGGAGTCATGAACATAGATTATGCATCATGTAATTTATCCATCACAACATAACACTCAATTATGCATTATGCTTAACTAATTAATTATGAAATGCACAAAAAATGGCTCGAGATTTCTGTGGATTAAAATGGATAAACTAAAGTTTATACCGTGAACAAAACGAGTCCAATTTCTTAGGATCTCATGGCCTCAAGCGGGCAACCAAAAGAAGGCTATATGTTGATGTGCACGTGACCAACAAAACGTTCCTCTCTTGCCCAAACACAATTAAATTTCAATGCTTAACTCATTTCATGAGCATTCATACTTTTTATGCTCATCATGTTTTTTCCTCTTTTTCATTTATACAGAATGCCATGACATAACATGATCACAATCTCAATGCATTTTTAATAATTGTCATAATTCAAAACAAGCAATTTAACACACAACATACAAGTAAGCAAGATAATTTTCCCATACTACACAACAATTATAAATATATTACCCACGTAATTTCGCTTGACAATCCAAGTTCAATGTTGTCTTTCCTCTTGCTCTTGTATCGGGCTTCCTTGGTTTCCTATAAAAAACCAAGTTCTCATTCAAACAATATTCAAAGGAAATTCGCAAATCTTTAATAATAAAAAATGCTAAAATTGACTATAATCCTTTCAAAACCTAGACTTTCGGGTCAATTTTTGCATGATCATTATA
>JAOQMP010000004.1:20499659-20513599 GCA_027563575.1 Erythroxylum pedicellare
GTCTTCAGGGTGTTCCGATATATACTTTATGGCAATGGGGCATTACAGAAATAGTATCCGATATTGACTGTACCAATATAATACCATACTAAAACCTAATATTGTATTTGCAAATTTGAATGGTGCATGAGGTTTGCCTTAGCACCAATAAGTAGCTTACATATTAATGATGATGAAAAATCTGATATGTCAAGTATAGCTTTAGCTCTTTGTTGCAAATTAGAGATGCCAAGTCTTCTGACTTCAATCAACTGTAAACTAGAAAAGAATTGATGAGGAATATCTTAGTAAGAAAGGAGGAATAATAATTGAAGTTTAATTATTAATAGCCTCGTATTTAGGGAAAGGGATGACTGCACTGGCTTAATCAAGCAGCTAGACTATTATAAGCTGCGAGAATATGCAGACAAGAGAATGCGAGATTTAATAGATGAAATGGCAAACAGAAAGAGAACGAAAGGCGGATAAATTTTAATGTTTCAAAATTTTTAAATTTAAATTTAAATTTAATTACGATAAAAACGTAAATTTAACTCTTCTTCGGAAGATCGTATAAAGCAAAGAAAAAGAAGATCAAACGAAAGCAGCAGTGAGGAGACAGACATGCGGGACAGGAACGAGTTAATAGAGAGAGGGCCATCCATGTTGGTCGAGAAAGATTATATGTTATATATATAGCTTTAAATTTGAATCTGTTCCAATAAAAAAGAAAAGCAATTTTGTAAATCGAAACTGCACTGAAGAGACTACTAACTGTTGGCGCTAAATATCAAAATGGCCAAATGGAATTAGGGTTTCGATGGGATAAGTAATTGAGTGACGATGAAGAGAGACATCTTCCAAGTTCCCCAAGATCCATCAGCACTGTTCCCAAGAGACTTCCATGGGGTTCGGAGCTCCAAATGTGGACCCGTAACTCACCAAAATCGAGGTGATCTGATTTCACACAAATCTAAAATTTCGAAAGTCTACGCACCATTTTTTTTCCTTTTTCACATTGATGTTGATTTTGGTTAATCGATTGTTCAGTGAACTGTTTTTCTATCTCAATGTTTATTTAACTAATGGTTGAAACCAATAACATAATGTGAAATATATGTCAGCTTGCGAGCCCAAAATGTGGGAATATGCTTTCTTTAAGAAATTGCAGGACGATGCTGATAGTAGGTTCGGTTCTCATCCACAAGATCGTGATAAACACCAATCTAAGAAGCTCAAAACAAGCTGCAATTCTGGAGGTTGGTTATTAATGTGTAACAGTGCTGACTCAAACGAAAAGGAGAAATTGTTAATTCTTATTCGTCATCTAGTACTCTCCTGCAGCACCGTTTGCTTGATTACTTGGCCTTCCCCTGATCTTTTGTGCTAAATGTCTAACATCATATCTTGCTTTTCTTTCAATCCATAATAGCCATAAGAAATTCAATTCCTTGGTGGTGCCTGAGAATGCTACACATGTTAATTCTTTTCCATTCCTAACTCCACGAGTCAGGTCGGTCACTAAACACAGTCACTACCAACCGGTATTTCACCTTTTCTTTTTCTTCATTACAAGTGCTGTAACATTTCTGTAGTTATCGGATTGTAAATTAGCACACGGAAGTTGTCCTTCCATTTTACCATTCAAATGTATAGTGGATGGATTATACAGGACAAGAATTTGAACAACTCTTTTTGTTTACCTGTAAACAGAAAAATAGTGAAGATGAGAGTTTCACCTACATAAATTACTTTGCTCATTTACATCATGCTCTGTCGGTTTTTTTTTTTTTTTGTTGATATAGACATGCCAATTATATGGATTAAGAATCATGAAATCAAGTTTATCACAATTCACATGGCTTACTAAAATCCTGACATTTCCCCATTTCAAATTTATAGGACCTAAAAGTGAACTTTTTAACTGATTCCATTATTCCTTTAAGCAACTGTAAGTGCTGTTAATGTTGGCAGAGGTGAATTTGAAGAACTTTTCTGCATCCCTAGAGGATATGCACAATGTACGGAAAATCGCATACAACTGTGGTAATATTTGAGCACCTGATCATATGTTTCATAAAATGAAAACATTAATTGTATTAACAGGACTATTATTTTCTTGTGTATTCTTTGGGATAGTCTGGAAAGGAACATTAATTGCAAGCAACTATTTTGCAGTGTCTCAAAACTTGCACAATAATGACATTAGAGAGAAAAATTTTGACTTGTTCTTCACTGCCTTAAGGAAGCATATAAATATTATGACAAATTTTTTTGTTGTAACCTTTCCAACTTTGGACCTTTATATTATTAGAATGGTTTATGAGCTGTGGCCTAGTTATTTTCTTACTTTATTAATGCTACTCTACTACTGTTCATCACACCTCATATTCATTTAAAACCTTAACTTACTAAGTTGAAGAATACTTAGGACTATCATTGTAGCTATACTTGCATGCAATTGTTATGTAAACAATGTGGATCCTAAAGCTTTCTAGTCATAACTGAGTTGCTGCAAATCTGCAGGGGCTCAGTATCGGCAATTGGATGTCTTTTCTAGAAAAAGAAAAAATCTCCAAAAATGGGTCGCAAATACCTCTTTTCCTGATGAGCTATGTTCAAAGGGGTTAGACACATGACATATAATGAGTTCTTATGTCATCCTTATTTCTGCTATCATGTGCCATAAAGAATATCTCCGCAGGTGTGATATTATTTCTGCGCTGATCAGCCGGCTGTGTCCTGTGACTATAATGGAAAAAGTATGGAGAAATGTTATTTGAGTGGCTATGAGTTGTACGATGTCTACATTAAGCAGCTGGAACTTTGCTTTCTGACCTTTTGCATTTTCCAGACAGGGAAGGGGCAAATTGATGGCAAAACTAAGGTGCATAGCTTTCCTTGTTCAAAAAACTATTCAAATGAATCTCATCAGATGCCAATAAGAAACATGACGGAAATAGAGGATAAGCTACCCTTCGACAATGATCTATGCTTTTGTTGGTTGGATATACCAAGCGAGCCAGATATCTCAAGTTCCAGCCCTTCAGTCTATCATGAAGCCTATAAGGATATCAGAATGAGGGGACCCCAAATTCTGAAAGAAAGCAAGTATGGTGAGGACAATTCTAATTTTGGCTTTCAGATTCCAGAATATGAACCTGACACCTGTAATGATCTCAAGGGTACCAATAGATTCCATTATTTTAATAAATGCTTTAGTGGTTATGAACTCCATCTCCCTCTGGTGGATTGGGAATTTAACAACATAGTGGACGAGAGAAAACTGTCTCCGACTTGTAGAACTACAGAATTTAGCATGCATCCTCATCAGAAACAGAAACCGAACAGCATGATTGGTGAATTCCGATCTCCCAATAATCCTCTGTCTTCAGAAGAGCCTCATCCTCTTTTGCTGGGTTGGGACTTCAAAAACATGATGGATGATAGAAACCTATCTTTGAGTTTTGAAAATACAGAGCTAAGCATGTGTCCAAATTCATGGGGTTTACATGCTGATGATCAACAATTGAAAAACCATAGCAGATTCAGTGTAAATGGATCGTGTAAACCATCTTTGTTATGTCATCAGTCCCCAAACCTGCCTTCACTATGTTGGCACCCCTCACCCAGCCAGGACAGCCATGGTCTGGAAGAAGGTGTTCTTGAGATTAAGGAAAAAGTGGATAATGTTTTGGATGATTGCTCTTTGTCCTTGCACGACAAAGCCAGCAATCATAATTTAGTTGAATATTGTCATCCTTACAGCACATGTGATAGTAGAAGCATCCTTCTTTCTCCCCAAAATCGTCTTTGGTTTATTAGCAAGATTCTAGATGATGAGCAATGTCATACTGATAGAAAAGTTCTATTGTCCTCTGGAATCGATTTCAATTCTGTGCTGAAGCACTCTCCAGTAAGCAATTCCTTGAGAGATTATTACATAGCAAATCATCATGCTCTTGTATTCCCGAATAGCATTGACACATCTTCAGCCTTTCCTGCTAAGGACAAGTATGAGAACCATCCATGTGGTTTGGGACATGGAGCAGTTTATCATTGTTCCCATGAAGATATGACTAAGGAACATGACTGGCGATTATTTGCTTCCAGCTTATGTATTGAAAAAGCGCTGGCATTTTCATTGCATGAAGCATACAAGGAGGGATCTGAAAGAGATTTTTCTGATAATGGGGAAGTGAAATACTTTTGATGCTTCTATTATGCCTGGGGATTCGGCCCTCAGAAAAGGTTTGCTGTGATCCGTTGATTAGTTAGGCATTCTTATGAGCTATGAAGTTCCGATTGTGTGAAGTTGAAAGGTTAGTGGAAAGGGTTGGATGAGCTAGTTAATTACCAACGGTGCACATTTCCTCTAAGTTGATGCCTTGTAGGACATGATGTTCTGCTTGGAAGATTAGTTGTAATGATTGATATTCATCTTTCAGTAAGGATGTAGAGACCCGAGATTGCAGCTTAGTACAGGATTGTGAACGAGGTTATTGTCATTGAGGCGGTAAGATTTAGCAGCTGCTTGGGGCAATAGTTGATTGCAAAGAAATGCATGTCTATCTTACAGCATCCCCTTGATGAACGTGTCGTCTACCGGATCCAGAGAGGAGGGCAGCCTAAGTGCATCGCTCTTTGCAAAAACAATTGAATGCAGCGTGATTAGAAAAAACCTGTACTGTAAGAGTCTTGTCTACTATTCCTAACTCCAATCCAAAGTTTACTTTCACTTGCCAAAGAAATTCTTAGTTCTTTAATTCCGTACCCATTTTATGCCCCAAACATAATCGACTCTAAATTCCCGGCCTTTAGGAAATTGGATTTGCTCTTCTTTTGCCCACTTTGCTTATTTATATTCCGCCACCTTTTTTTTTTTTTTTTTTAGCAGAAAGCACAATCTAATTTAATTGCCATCTCGTGAAGACAAGAAGTCCAATTTGATATTCCGAGTAAAATAAATAAATGAAAAGGAAAATATAATTAAACTCGTAATGAACGTAAGGGACCGTCTCTGGATCCCACCGCCACCCAAATATTTAGTAGTATGATTAACCCCCTCTACTCTGTGATTGTTATTAGCGTTACTCCAACTCCGACCTCACCGCCTGACTTTTCTCACCACCCAATCCCCACCCTAGGCCTATATTCCTAGTAGCTTTAGACTGCACCTTAACTAAGCCACGCCGCTCATTTGTTACGTGATTGCCTCCAACCCTACTTGCATTAATTGTCACTCTCTTGCTTTGGTCGGTGGATATGAATTAAGAAAATAAACTGGCGAAAAAGTGCAGTCGGTGGATTTGTTAAGCCCTAGGCTCTACATATTCGTTAGTGGTTTCGTATGCAATTTGCAAATATAAATGTTATTATAAGAATGACCCCTTGTAATCTTGGCTTCAATACTTACGAATTTATAAAAATTAGTTTTTGGTATTTCTCCTTGATAAAGACATATCGTGAAACGGCTTTATTTCTATTGGCCTCAAGAATTAGGTTAGATTTAATTAATACAAACTAGGTTACTTTAGATTCACAACCAAGGTCCATGAATTGAAAGCAACGTAGCAAGTCCTTTTCAGTTGCATGTGGCTTATATCTGCTCGTTCAAGTTTAGAGCATTTATAAGTTTAGAGCATTTATTGATAATAATAATAATTATTATTATTATTATTATGGTGTTAAATGCGACATTTTGATTTTAGACTTCCTCAATTGCTAGAGGGTTTTGAAAATTACAAACTATATATTATGTACATTTATGTGTCAGGATTAGGTAACTGACAATATCGCAAACAAAATCATCAAGTAATGGGCAAAAGCGTAGTTGAAAGTATAATTATTAATTAAGGCAACAAAATTCACACTGATAAATAAAATTATTTTGCTATAGTTTTAAAACACCACAATTTTTTAATCAGGAAATAAAATGGATAATATTGCTTAAAATTTTGACGAAGGTGGCATAATAGTTTCAACCTAGCAACAATATTGAATGAATATAGTGACAATTTGAATCATAAGGCAACGAAGTAACTTTTTTAGGCAAGAATATCTAATAACAAAAGTAACAATTTATCATTTCATTAGCAATGACATGATAATATAAAAACAAATACTTGTCATTGAGTAGGCAACATCTATACATAAATTAATTTTCATTAACACAATATATAGTATTTAAAATAGTCGTACATACATTAATATATGTTCTAAAATATATACCGCCAAATGTTAATGACCAAAAAAATTTCATTTATAAATGCTATCTTATACTCTATATGGACTTAATGAATTTCAACCTTTAATATATCCAAAATACAATATCCAAAAATCATTAACTAAAATCTGTACCTATATTGACCCTATTTGACAATCAGCTGATTACATTAGCTGTTAGCTGATAGCTGATTATATCAGCCAATTTGATCAGCTGATTGCAGTAGCTATTTGTCATTTGATGTTTGGTAAAATTTGTTGTTTATGTGTAAAATTACTTATGAGGACATGACTTTAAAAAAATATATTAATATTATATATAACTTAGTATTTCGTTGAATATTCTTATAGGAATTTAAATTTTAGATATTAATTCTACAAAAATTTTAAAATTTATCGTAATTTACTTTTTAATTTTAATTTTTATATTTGAAAATTTTCATTTAATCTTGTATAATATAATTTAGTTCTCACATAATTTAAGCGAGTAGCCTTCTGCGAGTATCTTTTTTCATCACTTATTGGCTGCTTTTTTTCTCTTTCTCCCTCTTGTCGCCCCCAAAGCTCCAACCCTTTCCTTTTCCTCCCAAGCCCCACAAAGCCCCTCCATAATTCTCCATTTCCTAGTTGCTAAGGGATTTCAATTCCCTTTTTTTTAAATATTTATATACATATTTTTATTATAGATTCAAATCAAGGTAAGCTTTTTATTGGTGGGAGACCTATGAGGATAAGCTCAAAGACTACTTCTCCGAGCACAACAACGTTCTTCAAGCCCTGGTCATGAGAGACAAGACCACTGGCAGACCTAAAGGCTTTGGCTTTGTCGTGTTTTCAAATCCCTCTATACTCGATAGGGTTCTTTCCATAGGACGATTGATCTGGTTAAGAAGAAGAGTAGGGAGAAAACGAGAGAGTCTTTTAAAGAAAATGAGAAAGACAAGAGAGACGTAAAGAGATCAAACGATGGGATATTTTGGTATTTTTGGTTTGGGACAATCAGTTGATTACTCCAAACACTAGGGTAGAGTTGCTTCTTGATTTTTGGTTGGTTGGGTTGAATCAACCAACCCAACCAACCAATTACCAAACACATTTATCAACTGTTTGACTTGTCAAACAGCTGATTTTGGTCAATCATCTAATATTTTAGCTGATCAGTTGTTATCCAAACATGCCCATTATCTTCCTCTAGTCTATATGGCATATAAGTACATCAACTAAAATACAAAACAAAACCAATATGATGGGCACTTCAAAATCCTTCACAAAGTACCTCCTTATCCATTCCTGATCATCACCTTCCTACAAAATAAAACAAGTAGATTATGATTATTCCAAAATAACTATGCTCATAATAATAGAATGATTAAGTTCTATTTATGAACAAAGTCAGAAGGTATGAACTTTTCAATGCACATTGGGTGTACTATATTTGCAAATAGGAAAATAAGCAAAAATCATTTGCAATTAATCTTAATGGATAAGACATAAAGCTGATGTACAACAAAAATAAATCAAAGAACTTTATCACTTTATACTCTTAATATATATTATTTGGAGGAATATAACATTTTTTAAAAGGCTTTAGAAGTCTCCTCCTCCATTTTTAGATCTTAATAGGAAGAAATTATGGCAAAAAAAACATTGAAAAATGCTAGGGAGTATAAAAGATATGGATTGTGGTGTCACTACAAGAAATTGTATTTTTAGTGAAAGTAAAAGTTGTCATTAAAAGCAGTAATATTAATCACTACTATTAATAGTCCAATTTTTAAAGTTGTCACCTCTCGTCATAAATATCTCCGCCAATAATAAAATAGTAACTAATTTAGGAAAATGATCACAATTATGCAACACTTTTGTGGCAAAAGTACTAATACTAAAAACTATGTAATGTGTGACAAAACTATATGGTCACAGTAACTTTACATATTTATGACAAGTTTGTTGACAAAAATAATATAAAATAGTGACAAATAAAGTCGTAACAATATTTCATTTTATTGTGAAAACATCTTCGTCACTAAAATAATTGAAAATAATGACAAAATATTTGTCACTCGTGTTTTTTTACTAGTGTCCATTACTTCTTGATCACTAATATTTTAAGAAAAAAGTGTCAACATCATTTTGTTATAAAAATGAAAATTTGATATTGTTACTAATGTGTTTATTATTGTCACAAATAAAACCATCAATTCAACAATAGAATTGCATTAGTGGTAAAAAAAATTCACATCAGTGATCATATTGTCTATCAGATTTCGTCACAAGTATGAAAGTTATATGTTACAATAATGTTGTCACTAAATAAAGATTATATATTACAATAAATCTATCACTAATGTGTTCCTATTTGTCATAAATAATATTATTAAATTTAACAATTTAATTGCTTAGTTGATAAAATTTTTTGCTTTGGTGGCCATAAAATAGAAGTCACAAATAATATGGATTTCTAGTGCAAAGATATTGTCAAACACGCAAATAAAAATTATCAATATATATAAATATATATAAATCACGAAATGTACAAAATTCTAATTTCTAATATATAAAATTGGAAAATTAATATCCAAGATAATTATATTTATTACAATTACCTCAAACTAGTACGTACTAATTTAAGCTAAAACTCTCCAAGGTAAATTTTCCTGACTATTCTTCCAAATGAAGTTCATTGTTGATTTGTTTCTTCAAAATAAACAAAAAATGAAATCAATTAATTAGTTTATAAAATATTAAGCTATATATTTATTACTAACATTTTATAATAATATAATGATAATTATAAGAAATAGTACCAACTATTCTAGATTTTATAAATTTAGAAACTCACATAACTAGCTAGGATATTTGATGTTGTGGCACTTGATAGATCTCCATTTGAGGTAAAGTATTGAGTAACAAACTAGGAATTACTCTAGTATTTTCCAAATGTGCAAAAACAACTTAAATTTGTTTCATTTTCATGGCTTGCTTTGCAATAGATGCATCTTGAGCTTGAATCTTCTCATCTTAAGCTTGAATCTTTCCATTTTGTGTTTTTGTGATTTCAGTAAGTCTAGCAACTTCATCATCTAAATCACTTGCACATTTCTTTGCAGCTTTAACTTCAGTTAAAATTTGACTTTTTCTTAGGAATTAGATGTTATCTCTTTAACACCTAAAGCATGTGAAAAAAGTCCAATATGAAAGATCCTTAAGTTAGAAGTCAGATGTGTAGTACAAAAGATGCATCCCAAAACAACTTCCCTCAAACATTAATTTATTATTTTCGGATCCTATCAATGGAAATGACAACCATTATAGTATTACTTATCACATGTAACATAGACAGGCACAATCTAACCTGCTTGTGGTTATCACCAACAATGAGTGGTCGTTGATTTACCCCAAGAAAGAACACACAATCAGGACAATTGACAATGCAGACTCGTTTTGTCGCTATAATCACACAAATTTGCTTACAATGTTTAATTCTTACAGCTTGTAAAGACATCAACAACATGTAAGGAAAATACATTTGGTTTATATTTAATCAAGACATACTACATTCCCAAAATCTAGGGTCAAGTTATAAATAAAATCATCGTTAAAAGGAAAAGACTTTTGTTACAAACATATGAATAGAGATTTGCATTTCACAACAAAATATATAATGCAGATGTTCCTTCTTAAAGTAGTGTCAGCAATCAGTATGACAAAAATAGAAAATGTATATATGTCATGTCCCGGTACCACATCAGGCACATGACAACCGCCGCATACTTGGGCTAAGGACACTCACGATACCCTTAATCAAACTATGCAAGGCTAACTGAATATCTTTTAAAAACATTTAGACAACATAACGACTATATTTTAAAAATCTTAAAAATCAATCAAAATGTCTGCAAATTAGTTTTAAACGCACTTCTATATTCACATTAAAATCTCACTACAACTTTTAGACTTTTAAGTCTACTCAAAAACAAACTCAACAACAGCTCCAAAGGTTCCTACATAAGGTCTTTTACAAACTACAAGACAGCCAAGAGTTAATTTATAAAATCATAAAGCATATCAAGATAACCAGCCTAATGAAACTAGTTCATAAACCACTATATAATAAAAGTACAAAACAAAGACTACCCACGTGCGATAATGCCTCGAAATTGTCAAAAGACTGCACGACCTACTCAGAGCTTCAAGCTCACCAAATTAACTTGTATGATTGGAAAGAGGAGAGGGGTGAGTACACTATATACTCAGTGAGCAGGAAAAACATATATCACAAACAGAACTCGATACACACCAAGATGGTCTAGATACCCTAAGGATGATTTTTTCCACATATCTAGTATGCACATAACCACCTATGAAGTGAATATACTTGATGTAGAAGCACATAAGCCTAGCCTATGACTCAACATATATTAGTTAGGAACCACATAGGGCTAGCCTATTAATCACTCATCCGATGAACATAGGTTCCAGTTCCAATACACAAAAGTAGAAAAGCTTCATATGTATAAATCAAATCTCGTCAAAAAAGAATCTCGGAATAGGCCAAAACAATCATGTATGTCATCGCTAGTCGGCCAAACTAGTGTACACACTTACCGATTCCCAGTGTTGGCTCGACTTTCATCCGTAGTGAGTCCAGACTATAGTCAACAAAAATGTCATGACCTTGTTAGTGACCAGACCTCTAGGTGTAGAATCACTTGTAAGTCCGGTAGAAAGGTGTCAATACGGGGACTCAACTTTTATATACCAGCATCAAGGGTACAGGAGTTGCTTTGTAACACTGGACTTTCGGAGCCCTTTTGTGTTTTACTGTATTTGGAGATACTATTGTATATTGATATATACAAATGGTTGTATATGAGTTCAAAGATGTATTTAAGTCATTTGGGTGTAAATGATTTATAATGTTATATGTCCCTACATGAACTTGGAATTCATCGGTAATACAAAATCTTGGAGATTTTCAACATATGAGCTTTTAAGTGGATAAAACCGAGTCCATTGGATGTATATGACCATGGTGGTTAAATTAAATGATTTCTAATACCTTAGAGGTGATAGACATGATTTATAGGCTCATGGGACACATAGAACGCTTAATTGGAGAAGTTGATGTATATAAGGGCTTATTTGCAAATTGTCAAAAGTTAAAGGACTTAAATGTAATTTTTCAATTCTTGGAGGACCAATTCATAATTTTATAAATTTAAGGGGCTTAATTATAATTTTCAAAATTCCAAGGATCAAAATGAAAACAAAAGTTTTAAAGATGTTTAAATTTTGGGTTTAATTGCAAATTTAGGAAAGTTTGGAGGGTAAAATGGTAATTGCATACAATCTAAGGGCAAAATAGTAAATTCGCCATATTTTGGTCAAAAAAGAGTCAAAATTATAGACTCTTCTTATGTATGGACGTGCACCCCACATTTAAGACTTGAAACACTTAGTTTAATCAAAAGAAAGGAGAAGAAAGGAGAAAAGAGAGGAAGAAGAGGAAGTTTTGGCCATCATCAAAATTTGTACCGAGGATTGTTGAAGTTAAGAAAGAGTATTCTTCTTTTGAGGTGGGTTGGGAAAATCGTATTTCTCAAATAGGATTAGAACATCCTAAGACAAGCAAGATGACTTGTATGTGAATTTTGAACCTAGGCAACTTATGGAAGAATTGAATTTCAAATGGATGCTAATATGCTTAGGTATTTAATAAATAACATTTTTTAATAACTCTTTGCACTTGGAGTGCAGCTGATGTTTTATTATGTATTTTGAGAAATGATATTGTTTTCTACCAATCTGAACTTGAAATGTAAAGGACAACATTTTATTTTCTGAAACTAAATTTTTTAACAACTTTGCATTTGGAGTATAAAAGACGGCTTTTATTTCATGAGATAATGTTTTGGAATTTACATATGCATAATAAAGTCATGTGTGCTGCATGTTTTGGTTCTCTTTTGGCTTAGAGCCATGACACAGTTTTATTTTATCGGTTGGACCAATAAATAAAGGCATGGTGCCTTACTTGATTTTATACTTTATAATTGGACATGATTTGTTTTTGATTGGTGAGAAAACGATTGGCTAATCGTGTGCTGGGCACAACTGATAAGCGACCCCTATACCCTTGACGCTGGTACATTAAAGTCGAGTCGCCGTATCGACACCTTTCTACGAGACTTGTGGGTGATTCCACACTTAGGGTCTGGACACCGACTAGGTCGTCACCTAGGGTTATGATGCTCTTGTCAATTGTAGTCTGGACTCACCACGGATGAAAGTCGAGCTAACACCGAGTATCGGTGGGTGTGCATATTAGTTTAACCAACTAGTGGTGTCACATGTTATTATTTTGGCTTAGTCTGATATTTGTTTTCTAATGAGATTTTGATTTATACATCTGATGTTTTTATGCATTTGTATACTGGAACTGGAACCTATATCCACCGAATGGGTGATTAATAGGTTAGGCCTATGTAGTTCCTAACTGGTATATGATGAGGCATAGGCTAGGCCTATGTGTTTTCTATGTGATATATATTCACTTCATAGGTTATCTACACCGTCTTGGTATGAGTCAAATTCTATTTGTGATATATGTTTTTCCTACTCATTGAGTACCTAGTGTACTCACCCCCTCCGCTTTCCAACTATACAGGTTAATTTAGTAAGCTTGAAGATCTAAGAGGATCGTGCGGCTTTTTGACATTTTCGGGGTATTTCCACATGTGGGTAGTTTATGTTTTGTATTTTGGATTGTTTAGTGGCTCATAAACTATGTGATGTAGTTATGCTTTATGACTTTGTAAGTTAACTTTTGAATGTCTAGTGTTTTATAAATTATTTTATGTATTAATTTTCAATACTGCTATTAAGATTTCTTTGAGTGGACTAGAGAGTCCTGAAGTTGTGGTTGGATGTGAATAGAAGTGTGTTTGAAATCGTTTGTAGGTTTTGGGATTTTTAAAATACAACTGTTGTGCTCCTAAATTTTTTCAAAAAGAAAAAAATATTCAATTAGCCTTGCATAGTCAGATTAAAGATACTGCGAGTATCCTTAGCCCGAGTATGCGGCGATTGTCATGGGCCTGATGTGATACCAGGTCGTGACACGTTTAATCAGTTATGCCTAGCACACAATTGGCCAAACGTTATCTCACCAATCACAAAAATCATGTAAAAATATTAAGTACAAAAATCAAATAAGGCACCATGCCTTTATTTATTGGTCCAACCGACAAAATGAAACTTTGCTATGGCTTTAAGTCAAAAGAGAACACATACACGCAGCATACATGACTCGATTATGTAAATGTAAATTCCAAAACATTATTTTATGCAATAAAAGTCATCTTTTGCACTCCAAGTGCAAATTGTTATTCAAAATAGTGTCGTTTCTTAAATACACAAGTATGCTAGCATCTATTTGAGATTCAATTCTACTATGCATTACTTAGGTTCAAAATTATAAGTCATCATGCATGTCTTAGGATGTTCTAATATCATTTGAGAGATATAGTGTCCCCAACTCACCTCAAAAGAAGGTGTACACTCCCTTTAATTCAATAATCCTTAGTACGAGCTCCTTGATTCACAGCTCTCGAGCCTTCATACATAAAAATATACAATGTATTTACTACTCAATCATGTATCTCAAATTTATACACCATCACATAAGTGCATAAAACACAATATCACTATCTTTAAGCTATAGGATTCGATCA
>JAOQMP010000004.1:20527716-20546918 GCA_027563575.1 Erythroxylum pedicellare
ACAATATGATTGAGGACATAATCATGTTTGATTCTTTTGGCCATAACTTCATCATCCGACCTCCAAATGAAGTGATTATTGAACCAATAGATTCTTAACACATTTTTCTATCTCTCAATAAAATTTTGTAGTCATTGGTGTTGATTTGAAAAAGATTGATGGAAAGAAAGTGAGGGAATCAGTTAGAGGAGCATTACTTGGTTATAAACATAATTTGGCTTTTTAATCATATCTTGATCTATATTGATCAAATTGGAAATTTTTGGGATGTTATGAGAATGAAGATGAACCAATGATGCTTAAGGAGATTTCTTGAAAATAACCCTACAGGATAATACGCACGCTCACGTCTTATGATTCCAGATAGTTGGGCTCCGAAAATAGGGTTCAACATATTTGGTATCAGAGCAAGAGTTGGACTACGGAAACAGGGTCCTACAGGTTTGATATCAAAGCAAGAGTTGGACTTTAGAAACGGGGCCCAACATGTTTGGTATCAGAGAGCCTAGGTTTAGTATCTTACATGGGCATTTTTGGAAATATGTATCAAGTTACATGCACTCTTGATTGACATATCTTAGCATGCAGCAGCAACTGATCCTTAGTCTGAGTCGCATGTGTATGAGTCACACGTATGAGCAATTGTTAAAAGTTTGAGATGAGAGAAGTAGTGACAAAAATGGTACGCTTTCATGATATGAGAAGATGAAAGTTGTGGATAAATAGAAATGAGAAATAGTATATGGGTAAATATGATAGATAATGATTCAACATATTTGTAATGGGGGATGCATTATTAAACATGACATCAGTATTGCACTGTGGTGATATATCCTCTAATGTGAAATAGATGTAAATATATTGTCGTGGATTGGTTAAGGAAAATAGGGATATGGTAGAAATGACAAGATTTAAGGTGTATAAGCAAGGTTGGATGAAATCAAAAATTTATTATAATCTTATGGGAATGAACTTAGAACTGAAATGGTTGTTTGATTTATATGATAAGAGTTATGATCCACTATAAGAATGTGCTAGTGGAATTGAGATTAGAATTTCATGATGATTATACATCTATAATTTTAAATTGATTGCGAATATACGTATGTAAGATGTAATAAAGGATATTTGAAAGATGAGATGACTGATAGCGACACATATACAAGTTCAAAAGGTTAAGTTAAATTGTTATTGTAAGCGCACATTTGATAATGGGATCACCGTGACAAGTGAAAATATTAAGCATATGTGTATTATATGTGTGGAGGTGAGACTGTGATCAGAACCTCAGGCTCAGTTGTGAATGTACCTGATATCCACTAAGGGATATGGGCTAGTAAAAAGGTACTCTGTCACAATGATAATAATACATGAAAGTGAGTCTCACGTGTATTGCATTTATAATTGATATGTGTATTTTTGTATGAATGAAATGATTGGTATTATTGTTCGAAAAGTGATATGTGATGCTTTATGCAAAAATGCAAACATGTGGATCATATGTTATATGTATTAATGTTATGTATTAATTGAGTGAACCATCGATGATGGTTACATCATTGAGTTCACAAAATTCACCAAAATTGCAACGTTGATTTTTCAGGTCCAAGAGAAGACCTTAATTACTGAGAGACGCTACAAGAAGTATAATCTTGTACTTTTGGTAAGAAGAAGAAATGACTCAAAGGTCGGTCAGCTGGGATTGGAAATATTAGATAGATTTTTATGTAATTTCCTCTTTCACGTAGCATATTTTGTATTAGGATATGATGATGTACATATTACGATGATATTGAAAATTTTCAATGTAAATATTCAGTTTTTATGAAATGAAAGGAGGAATTTGGTTTTAAAATATGGTGTTTTTACTTATGATATATTATAAGAGAATAAAGAATGATGATGCCATGTTAAGTAATTGTAGTGACTACTCTAGTGCACCATTATCATAGGTTATGTATTAGAATGTCCTCTGGGTGTTCCAATACATACCTTATGGTAACGGTGCGCCATATATATGAGGCAGACATTGAGGTAAAAATAAAAAGAAGTTTGATTTATACTTACCTTATAAGTAGGAATCACAATACGTATAGAGAGAGAGAGAGAGAAATTAATTGGAGCAAAACATATCTAAAAAAGATTGATATAAGAAAACAAAAAAAAGACTTCGGGCTCATTTGGTAAATAGCTTATCAGTTATTTTTTAGCTGATTTACCATATTAAAAAGCTAATGAATGTGTTTGGTGAATGGCTGATTGATTGACAAATTTAACCCCAACCAATTGATTTTAGAAAATCTCCTATATAGGAGCGTTTTGATGTTCAACCAAAAATGTAATATGTAAAAAATCAATTATACCCTCCTTTCATGATTTTTGAATTATGCTATAGTATGTTGTCACAACATAGTTTTAATTATACTATAACATAATTCAAATTAATTATGCTACAGTGTCATGCATGCTACAGTGGCAAGTGGCATACAAGACACTATAGCATAATTTTAGTTTAAATTTATGTTACAATGACATCTCACTGTAGCATAATTCAAACTAAAAATCATACATGTATTCTATAGTGATAAATTTTTTTACAATGAATTAAGTTTTTTAGTTACAAAACTTGGGAGTATGTATTTTGCTAGTGACAAATTTTTTTTTACTAATGAAATAAGTTTTATTGTTACAAAATAAAAATGCTACGGTGACAAAATTTTTACAAGTATTCTATGTTTTTTATTAGAGTTAAAAACTTAAGTTTTGTAAAATAAAATATCTAATCATGATCTTATAAATTTTTTTTTATGTCCTCATAGTCATTTTATACTTAAACAACTAATATTAAACAATTAATTTTACCAAACATCTTTAATAAATAACTAATGTTATTTATTGATCAAATCAACTGTTAGTAAACTGTTGATAGAATCAGCTAACAGCTAATGTAATCCATTGATTGCTAATCAAGGCCTTAATTATTTGCCCATTTCTAAAACACGTCTCTAAAAGTTTTAATAGACTAGAAAAGAGCTGGGAAAGAAAAGACTAGACACAAACAAACACCATAATAAGCTAATAATGAGACCTTCCTATCCTTATCTCCAAAAAGTCTCTCCTTTGCCCTCTTAGAGTAGAAGACAACTACGATGGTGCTTTGGGTTAGCAAATAGCGATTTGAATCTTAAAATACCTACAACTCAAAGAACAAGCAAATGGATTGGAGGCATGAAGAAGCAAATGTTGAAAGAAATTAAAGAGAAATGAAGGAAAGAAGTTGAGTAAATTAGAAGCTCCTTAGATCTGAGATGATTTCAGCTTCGTCTCTAGCAGAAGGGAGAATCGATGGCTTAGGGCCACATTTGCGAAACGGTTCCACATTATAATATTTTGGGCAACAATATGTAGTTACTTTGCTAATTAGTAAGGTTTTTTTAATAAATTTTGTATAGAACCTTGGCTAACATTAAAATGTTTTTATCCTTCATTTGCATATAATGGAATATTATTGCTTTAAATTGTTCTTATAAATTAAAATAGTAATACTTTAGCTGTTAATTGAAGAAAAAAAATTTAAATTGTTGCATATAGAGAAGTTTAAGACAACTATTTTTTGATTTTGTACCCTTTTTAATATATAACAATAAATTATCATTATGATTGCCTTTTAATATTATTAGAGTCAAATAGTTTTGCATTATAATAATTTTAAGCAACATATTTTAAAAATACGATGGATTTGTATAAGATATGGGAAGTACTTAAGACGGGTTCATAATTGTACGAATAGCGATAGTAATTTCCCTATTTCGCCTTCATACAGATAAAGCATCAAACCATTTGAAGAAGCAACAAATCAGTCATTGAATCTATTGGTTCAATACGGCAAAGAAGCTTAGAAGGCACACTGTTTTTCATAATGATTCACAATTTAATGGAATTAGGCCTGAAGTAGGGAGCTGAAGAGTAGCGTAAATGTGTTAACAGATAAAATTTTGCCAAGGGAAGAAGACCTAAGGATTTTTTACTTGACCAATGGGATTTTCTCTTATCAGAGAAGAGGCGGTGATTTTGACTCAATACTCCATTGCATAAGTAGCCTCTGACTTTCTTACCCACAAACATAAAAGGAATGTGGCCAGTACAGGAATTCACCGCTAGTAATCAGCGACGGGCGATGGCGTTCTTAAGGCTTACGTGGTCCCTTTCTTCGTTGAAAGGAGAAAAGGTGGATGAGGTCAGATAAATGTTAATATAATGAAGTGGTCCCTTGGGGTAAGTAAAGTTGATAGTGGTTGGTGGTAGGTCTATTCCATTCCATCTCTCTATGTGCCAAAGTACCAGTTGTTGCTTGCGTTGTATAGTACCGATTCCTGCGAAATCTTCATTTCCATCTTCCGTGGGATCACCATTCACTACTAGCTAGGTCACATAACCCTCCTCACAATGTATGTCTCTCCACTACTGGGCTCTTTCAAATCTATTACAAATTCGGGATTTTTTTAGTACTAGTTAATATCCAAAATCAATGGCCCTTGTTTTCTTTTTATTGGAAAACAGTGTCAAAGATATTCATAAAAGTTCAAATTGTGACTTTTTTTTTTCTTTTCTAAGAATCAAAAATAACATCCGAATTCTAATTTCTAATTTTAAAGGATTAAATACTTCAATTTCAAATTCTAGTGTACGAAAGTGTAGGCCTTACAGTTTGGTTACAAGTGTGACAAAAAAGGTTAGGCCGGAGAAGATGGCTGTTCTATGATAGTGCGTACTTGCGAGTTGTCTTCTTTCTGTTATTTACCCTTGCCATGGGCTATGTAGCTTAATGGAAAGGGATTGAGGACAGGAAACGAGAGGAAAATAGGATCCACAATGATCCTACGTTGCATTATTCTCTTGCTAATATTTACAACGGAAGTTAGAAGATGGCGTGTTTTATATTATAGCTATACTAGTATGCTACTGACGGTGAATCAAAAACAAAAACGCCAGAAAGCAACAATTAGAAAGTCAAGTGCCTCAATTACATTATTACTATACTAGGATGCTACTGATGGTGATGATGAGGTGAACAAAAAACGAAAACAAAAACGCCAGAAAGCAGCAATTAGAAAGTCTTAACTGCCACAATTTACCCTTTTTCTTTCATCATAGATATAGAAATAAAACAGACAGAGTGACTCCTTAATCCTCTTTTTAACATAAAATACCACCAAACCAATGCATTATTATATATTTCAATTATTTACGCTATTTATGTGCCTGCCAACGCGTAATCGAAACTAATAATTAAATCCAAGTTAATGAGATGTCTTTGACGTCCGACACTCGGTCGGTGAACAAAATGCCGAAACTTGCCTTCTCTCTCTTCTAAAACTCACTCTTCAACGCCACAATTGCCCGTCTGTTTCTCACGATTATCTCACGACATTGCCGACGGGATACCAGATTCCGGCCCCCAGGTCCTTTCCCCTCATATCCTGCTTGTCACTCCACACTCATTGTGTGTTGTCGAAGTTCTGCTTTATCTTTTAAGAACCCCACTTTGTGCTCCTATATCTCCCTCTTTCAGTTGCTTAATCGAATCTATTTCTTCTTTCTCCCTCTATTCGCTTTGTGATGTTTTAAATGTAAAAATGTAGTCTTTCTGAAAGCTTTTTGGATCCTTTTTTGTTTTGTTTCTACAACTAATTAAAGACCACACCTTTTGGCTTTGTTTTACGTTTGTTTCTGTGATTCTTAACTGCTCTCTATCTTTTTTTGTGTGTGTAATTTCATCGTATAAAACAAGTAATTGCTCCCTTGATATATGTCATTCTGATATCGGAAGCTCGGACCTTGGTCTACATTTAGGTGAATGTTGGTTAAGATCTTGCTCGGTTTGTATGTTTTCATTATATTTTTTGGGGATTGGAGATTAATTGAGCTCACTCTGGGATTTTATTCCATAGACAGGGGTACGAAACGCTGACGCTTGATTGCGATGGATCATGAACGAATATGTCAAATATGCACTCTGAATTGACGTATGTTATCCTTTTATTCACTAACTTTCGCTTTAATCAAGGCCTTTGTTGTGATTTGATTGGCTTCTTCTGCTTGCTTAACTAACGGTTCCTTCTCTATCTCTCACTCTCTCGATTCCTGTGCCAATCTACTAGCTTTCCACTCTTAATCTGTAGCTTTCTGTCATCAAATTCCTGGGTCATGCTTGCTTTTAACTTATTTGAATATGTTTGTCTTGAAGCTTTTAGAAGAGATGTCGGTCTGATTGTTAGAGGTAATACTTTTGCCAATGGTCAGTTCCTTTGCCCGTCGAGGTTTGCTGATAAATCTTACAGATTAGCTGAAAAGAGCTTATGCTTGAATTTGGTTTTTTAAGTTTCCTGATTCTGTTTCAGAGCCGTGCCCCTAAATAAAAAAAATTAACCCCACTTGTATTTCTTGCTTGTTGTGATTTCTGTTGCACTGAGTATTTGTTTATGAACATTCTCATACTCTGTAATCATCTGTTTCTTTCCTGAAATAACTTTACTGTATATTTAGCTTCTTCTTGCTCTGTGTTTACAGGCCAATTGACTGACCCGAACTTTGTGGTTCTTTTATAACAGGTTTAAAGATGACAGGGCTGCAAAATAGAAACGCTAAAAGCATAGATAGACCTTTTCCTGGATGCTTAGGTCAGATGGTGAATCTTTTTGATATGAGCAATGGCATTTCTGGGAAAAGGCTGCTTACTGATAAACCTCCTTTTGATGGTAATGTTTGTTATTTCTTATTAATTTCTTAGGGTTTTCTTTTTTCTTTAAAAGAGTTGTATTCATTGTGTACTTCCCACTTATTGGCTGATTCGGGCCATTTAGACTCTCCAAGAAAACCCAATTTACAACTATGCAGTTTTATTGTCTATTAATAATCACTTCTCTGATGTCCATTCATTCTGTTGCAATTGATGGCTAAGTTGATGTTTAAAGCGTCAAATTAGATGCATGGACAGAAGTTTTTATCATTGGATTTAACTAAGTTAGTGTCCTCTGAAAAGTGTGTGAAATGAGATTGAAGTAATCTTGCACTATGCAATCTTCTTGTGGTTGATGATTTAGATCTTGACATCAGCGGGGATAATGTTTAGTTGTTGACAATGTGTGATTTGCAGGTTCTTCGTTCTCAAGAAGTCCTTCAGGTGTCACCAGAGTGTTGAGTCCAGCAGATGAAATAGAGGATAAAATGGTGAAAAAAGGGGATTAATTTTTTTTTTTGAAATTGGGGTATTAATGTTGCATGAATGACAGAAATTTGTGAGAATTCCCACCTTTGTATCATTTAAGTGATTTCTGGTTCTCTGCTGTGCATTTTTTCTGCAGATGGTGGCAGATTTAAGAAGAAGCTATTCAAACAAGAAAGTAAATGGGACCCCTATGAAGACACTCATAGCCCAAGAGATGTCCAAAGAAGTGGAGTGCAAGCATAATCCACCTAATGTTGTTGCCAAGTTGATGGGACTTGATACCCTCCCAGTTCAGCAGCCTAATTCAGGTACTCGAGGAGGCCACATGAAAGGTTATTCAAGACGTTCTTTAAGTCACTCAGGAGCACTTAGGGAGAGCTGGGAGGAAGATCTTGGCATCTTGGAGAAGCAAATGCAGTGTGAAGCTCACCATTGTCCTGAACAAAATCAACAAAAAGATGTACCTGTAATCTGGCAGCAGCCCCAGGAGGTGAATGCCAGAGACAGCTTAGCAAAAAAGGGAAGATATAATGAAAATGTTGATGAAAAAGGGATGGCTCTCATTCGCCAGAAGTTCATGGAAGCAAAATGTTTGGCAGCAGATTGCCAGTCCAAGGAATTCCGAGAGGCAATTGATGTTTTAAGTTCCAATAGAGACTTGTTGCTCAAGTTTTTGGAAGAACCAAATTCCATGTTTTCCCGGGCACTGTATCACATGGAGTCTATTCCTCCAGCCTCTGATACAAAGCATATCACTGTTCTTAAACCCTCCAAACTGATTGATAATGAAAAAGTTATGTCGAAGAAGATTGACAAGCAAGTAAAAAAAACTAACCAAATGGGTTATGCTACTGGTTATCAGATAAATGGTAACAGTTATTCTGCTAGTTTTTGCAATCAGAAGGTTGATGACTGTCCTTCTCAACCGACTCGAATAGTACTGTTGAAGCCTAGCCCAGGAATCAATCGCGACTTTAAGGCTGTGGTTTCACTGCCTTACTCATCAACAAGAATAATCCAGTGTGAAGATACTTATGACGAACCTGAAGATGATGAGGCGCGAGAATCGACTGAGCTTGCAACATGCTGTCAGATCCCTAGCAATGGTAGGGATGAAACTCACCTTTCTTCAGTTTTTTCAAATGGTTATATTGGTGATGACAGTTCATTTGATAAGTCAGAAATTGAATATGCTGACGGAAATCTGACTGAATCAGAAATCATGTCACCAACATCTAGGCATTCGTGGGATTACATAAATGAGTTTGGAAGCCCATATTCTTCTGCCTCCTTTAGTCGTGTTTCATGTTCCCCAGAGTCATCTGTTTGTAGAGAGGCAAAGAAGCGACTTTCTGAAAGGTGGGCAATGATGACGTTAAATGGAAGTTCTCAGGAGCAAAAAGACGCATGCAGGAGCTCTAGCACACTGGGGGATATGCTTGCACTTTCAGATGTAAAATGTTCTGTGAGATTGGAGGGAGAAGTTAGTAACAAGCAACAAGAGCCTAGAGGATCCACTGGTTACTTAACTAGTGACTTGAACAAGGAGGAAGGTCTGGCTAGTTCACCTAAAAACCTTCTGAGATCAAAATCTCTACCTGTGTCTTCTGCAGTACTTGGTGCCAGGATTAATGTTGATATTTCAGATCCTGAGACTGGTAAAATGCAACTTCCTAAAGAGGTGATTGAGTCAAAGAGCTCAAAGTCATCTTTTAAGGGGAGAGTTTCCAGTTTATTTTTCTCTAGGAATAAAAGAAGAAATGAAGAAAAATCTGCCGCTTCTCAGATCAAAGACAAACTTCAAGCTATTAACTCTGAGACAGTTAGTTCACCTGTAAATCTCCCTGGAAAACTTGTTGGTAATGTAACACAATTTGCTAATACTGCTTTTGAAGTTTATTCATCTGGTCTCCAAGGATCGACAACTAAGACAACTAATCCAGATTTGATGGGCGTGGAAACAAAAGAAGGCTTAGTTTCCAAGGAGGTATTCATTCTTCTATTCATCTTGTAATTTTTAAGGTATTCATTATTCTATTCATCTTGTAATTTTTACTGGTACATTTTGTTCTTTGTTTTTATTAAAATGTAAGTCTATTATGCTCCCACATGTTATTCAGTCATTTGTCTATATTTGCAGTTTTGTTGTATCTGTGTCGTTCCACTGGTGGGGTAACTAGGTTGCTGAAGAGATGAATGCATAATAATTAAGCAGACTTATTTGCATGATTCTATATTGGCATTGATCAATGTGCATCCAGTATAGGATGTATGCTTTGGCGGTGTTTATAAGTGGAAAACAAATTTTTATGATATTTTTCTCATCTTTCCTTAAATCATGTTTTTTAAGAGTGGGATTGCCCAAGGCATAGAGTAAGTATTTAATTTCAATATTTAAGTATTTATACCATATTTGTGATGCAGTGATTTATGTAGTGTTTAATTCTATCATCATATCTTGAGAACATCATTGTTGTCATATAATGGCACCAAGAATAATGTTCTATTGCTTAAACTGCAATGATGTCTTTGGTTGGGCGATGATTCTCATTTTCCCCTTCATTAAATGACTGTAACCTTAAGTTATTCATGTTTACAACATATGGAAAACTTGCAGAGAGTTTTATCTGTGGCAAAACCATTGTTGCCTGGGAATGCTAGTGAGAACCAGGATCAGCCAAGTCCAATCTCAGTTTTGGAACCCTTATTTGAAGAAGATCACATAATTCCAGAGGCTTGTATCAACATGAAGTCAGAACGTCGGGGTAAGGTCTCTCTTAGGCAGAACTCTTGGAAGTCTTGTAGATGTCTACCTCATTTACGCATTATATTTATCCAGTTTTGGGTCTTTGTGAATAAAATCCTTGTTTATTGGTTTAACAGGATTTGAAATAATGTCTCCCAAGTCTAATTTGATTGACAAGTCACCGCTTATAGGTTCGATTTCAAGGACATTATCATGGGATGATACTCGTTCTGAAATGGGGACCCCATTTCCATTAAATACGTCTTTAGCAGCCTCAGTTGCTGAGGAAGCAGAACAGGACTTGTTTTCCTTGGTTCAAACACTAATATCAGCAGCTGGCCTCGAAGATAAGGTACAGATCCACACATTTTATGCCGGATGGCATTCACCTGAAAGCCCACTCGACCCATCATTAAGAGACAAATATGCTAATCTAAATGACAAGGAGCTTTTGCATGAAGCAAAGCGCAGACAAAGACGATCCAATAGAAAGCTCGTGTTCGACTTTGTCAATGCAACAATAGTGGAATTCACAAGTTATGGATCAGACAGGAGTACAAGTTGCAACTGTCAGAACATGACAAAAGAAGCATCATTGGCCGTGCTTGTGGACCATGTGTGGTCCCAAATTAAGGAATGGATTAGTATTGGGGATGATGGGGACAGCAACAGCCTGGTTGTGGAGAAAGGTTTAAGAAGTGAGGTTGTAGGGAAGGGATGGGCTGACAATATGATAATGGAATTGGATAATTTAGGTAGAGAAATAGAAGGGAAGTTAATTGAAGATCTTGTGGAAGAGGCTGTTGTGAATTTTGTCGGATAGGCCGTGATGATTTTTTGTTTCTTTATATTGTTTTATCTTATCTCTGTGCATTTAATTTCCAGCCGTGGTGGTTTTCTTTTGTTCAACGGGGCAAGTTTATTCATAAATGCAGTTCCAGCTAATTTTAGTTACTATCTGGCGGATGAAGTATCAAATGTCATGCTATGTCTTTGTCCCCACTGCATTGCTGTATGAGTCTGACCACCAAAGAAAAGACACACCCTTAACAGGCCAATTTGTGGTATCGCTCTCCCCAGTGCGAACCTCTTTGTTCTTCAATGCATAACCAAATAACCAAACACCCCTTTTACTTATTCAATTGACATTTATTTGAATGATGTCTTCCAAAAGGCTTGGATTTATGTTTTGGCACATCATAGATAGAAAGAAAGAAGCTAATTTTACCCATCATGTCTGGCCTTGTATTGTTTGTGGAACGAAAGTTGTGGATATTATATTAGCTACTACTAAACTACCGCTAAACACAAATGTCACTAAAACCTGACAGGACGATTGAACTGTGTAAAATTCTATAAGCTCAGCCCACCGACCATAATCCATAATTCTGCGTCGCCAAACCTGGCTGTCAGAATATCCGCTACAAATGTAGCAGAGATCGTACAATCTTCATGTACCCGTCACTCACAAACGAAAAATCTCTGATGTGGCTCATAATCAACATATTACTTGTTCAAAAACTTGGCACCGTTTCTTTTAAGCGGACATTCCTGAACCCATGCTGCAGTAGTTGGGTCCATTTAATAATAGATAGAAGCCCGATCGCGTGAGTCGGTGGATGTATCGTTCTATCCATTTAACTTGGGGAATTTGTCCCACGGGACTCTGTGCCGGGTTGGGCAACAGTGGATGGTCAAAGAAGCGGGATTTATTTCCACATCATATTCTTATCATTGCTTTTCATGTTTCAAAGCACATCCTTTGTTCAGCTCCTTGAGATGCTTACGATCCTCACATGCAAGACTACGTAAATTAAGCAACAAATGTGTTAATCCAAACTTAAGTTCAAAAAGAACATGTTCAACAAAATTAAGAAAGGTAATGTATAAAGAGCCTTTGGGTTAAGTCTAGTGTAACAAACTCCCTTAATGTTCTCATATTAGCTATTATTTCTTCAATTTTAAACTCTTCTTGTACTTTCAAAGTTGTTCTTTTACTTTTGAACAAAATTAAGAAAGGTAATGTATAAGGGTCTTTGGATTAAGTCTGGTGCAACAAACTCCCTTAACGTTCTTAGATTAGCCATTGTTTCTTCAATTTTAATCTCTTGTTGTACTTCTGAAGTTGTTCTTACTTTCCTTGTAGTCTCCGGATCAAATTGTATAGATTCTTTATGAGGAGATCTTGTTACTATCGTACACCAAAACTAATGAACAAGTAAAAATTAAGAAATAACTAAAAGAAACGATTATAAACAAATATATATACAAAACATCAATTGAAATCAAAAGTAAAAGCTAAAGCACCACATTCTCTAGCAATGACGCCAAAATTGATTGTATGTGTCGAATGCATCACAAAATAACCTAAATCTGCATACTAAGATTTATAGCTGTGGTGAGTAGAGATCGAATATACAAGAAATATACGTGTAATTTTTTCAATGAAAAAAATTGATGTTTAAGATAAACAAAAGTGGTTTTGATTGGATGCAATTGAGGAATTAAAATTTAAACTAGAAAAGCAAATTAAAGAAAATAACCAAAATGATGAAAAAGATAAATGTGTTTAGAATCAGACTCTCAGATCAATCTCAGCCTAGACACAATTAAACATATCTTATTATTATAATATTTTTTACACTTCTCTTAGAACTATTGGTCATAGATTAATGACAAGTTCCATTAATCTTGATTTTCCCTTAGGCCATGTTTAATTAAAACAAACTTTTTAATTAAACTTAACTATAGAACAACCTAGAACAAGCTCTTTAGAATTAATTAGACAATCGTATTATGAATAAGTAAAATAGACCAATCTAGACAATAATCGCACAAGTTTGGGTTATTCAACTTATGTTATGTTGTTGTTAATGATTCACTGTCTTTAGTAGCTACAAAGTAATCTAAAACACAACGATTACGTATTGTATTGAAGATTCTAGCAATGAGTTTTCATTCAATTACCTCAAAGTTCAAATTTTACTATCTCATAATGCAATCTTGAGCTTATCAAACCTCAATCTCTTCAAACAAGGAGTATACCTCATACTTCTAGTACACAACTCTGATGTTCAATAAAAATATCTTTACTTGTCCATTTCTAATACTATAAAACACTAATGTGACTCATAACTTAATCTGGGACTTTATTAGTTTCTAAAATTTTTTAAACGTCTAAAATATCCATGGTATACTTGTTCAAAGGTCTTATACCTAATTCTTATCATTCTCCCCATCATCAATTATAATTATCTATAAAATAATAGCTATAATTTCTAATGAGATAATTCTCCATTATGGATCAAAACTTATCACTAAAATTTCCATGAAAATTTTACCACCATTTTCACTCATCCTATTTTCAATAAATAAAACAATTGACTTACATCAAAAGACACTTAAAATAATGAATGTTCAATACTTAGAATTGATATCCTAATATACACACAATTGAAAGCTTACATCAAACTAATTATTACTACAATTAATAACATTAAAAAATAGAATTCTCCTAAAAATATTGTTCAATGATCCATTATGATTAAAGATTCCATCATAATGTCATCCATAACATTACTTTGTACGACTCCAAAAATCACCTTACAATCAAGAATAAACTTGAACTTAAAAACAAAATTTTATGCTGAGATTGATATTTATTCTAATGAATCACTCTATAAGATCATAACATTTAAACATATCAAAATTCATTCACCAATTAATCGTATCAATAAGTAATCCTCAACTAATTCAACCATAATAAGCAATTTCATCATCCAAATATGTTCACAAATTACTTTTCCAGTATTAAAAGGCTAAATAACCTAACAAATTTTTGTAATTATCGAGCCATAGAAACTAAATAACTTGTATACCATATTCTTAGTACTTTTTCAGCTATCATGGCTGATATGCTAAGAGATGCGAGCGTTTTACATTTCCTGCAAAATACTAAATCTAGCTTCCCATGGGTACCAATCCTAACTTCATTTAGAAGCAATCCACATCGACAAAATGCATTATTAGTCAATTCCCTTCCTAGTATGACTTCATAGTCATGGATGTCTAATAAGATCAACTCATTATTAAACTTCTAATTCTAACTACTATGTAACTATCTTTATGAATGTTCTACGCTACTGGTGTAGCTTTAGTGAAAATAGTTATTATCATATGGCACTCTAAAAGCTCTAAGTTCATATTAAGCTATATAACAAAATCTTTTAGAAACATAAGAGTGCATATTTTTGGGATCTATCTAAATGTATTCATCACTATTGAAACTATAATCGTACCTATCACCATACCAGATGTATCCTCAACATCTTGTTCGGTTATTGCATTTTCCCTAGCCTATGCTGGTGGTCTCTTTCCACATTAGCCACACCTTGATACTAAGCTCTTAGTATTTTGGGAGTTTTTGGACACTATAGGTGGTTTGACTAACCGCTGACTAGACCGTATTCCTCATCTCATCCTTATGTCATCAAAACATTTAAATTTATTATTTTTAACCTAATCCAACCAAATAAGGGCACTTTTGGGATCTCTACTCCCATCGAGCGATTTTGTGCCTAACTTACAAATACGCTTGATCAAACTCCCTAGCACTATTAGGGTTTCCTATGACTAGCACATTGTCACTGCCCATATTTGTATTGTTCATTCAAGGTTAAAAAATTCCACTGACAATTATTTCATTCTTAATGGTTCTAAACGGGGTTGATTCGCAAGGAAAAATATTTACTGATCCATCCCCGTGCTGGGCCTCCAAAGCTGAAGGTACTTCAAGTGCTGGAGCCTTTGGTGTGGCTTTGGGACCCCTAAGGTTTCTTTAATGCATAATGTTGTGAATTCAAAGATAAAGTATATAACATTGGAAGTTTTTAAAATCAGACAAAACTTTCTAGGTTGCCTTGTTCACCAAAACAACATAAAAACACATTATCAAATCATTACATATATAAAGACAACCTTATTTCAAAAACTAACTCTGATACCACCTAAAAGGACCCATCCCAAAGTTTCCCTTCTAAAACCTAAGTGGAGCCCTCTCCGTGACCCCACATTAGCCCTCCAATCAATATCTAACTCAATCAAAGGGTTCCCGCAAAGCTAAGTCGTTTAATTGTTAAAAACTTTTATACTTTAAAGTTAAAAATGCAAAAAATAGTGATTTTTTTTAAAAAATCTAGTAGCATAACAGTTGCTTTTTTTCAAGATTCCCAAATTTTAAAAACCTACATAACACAATTTAAAACACTTTTAGTATTTCACATACCATCTTAACTTCTAGAATGGGACCTCAGGTCCATATCATATGTAACCACAAACATATAATTCTCAACACTTTAAAAACATCATTAAGGCTCAAAGCCCTCATAGTTCATTAAGTAAAAAATATTGACAAGCCTGTAAATATTTACAAGATCACACGTTTAAACCCTTTCTAAAAAAATTTAAAACATATATACAAGTAACTAACCCAATTTCAAGAAAACACATATATAACAAAAATGACATAAGCACAGTAGCACCCGATGATACAATTAATCCTACGGTGGGGTCCCAACTACTGTAGCACCTATATGCATACCTAGGGTGGTTTATTTAAAAACATAAAAATACGGGTGAGCTAAACGAGCTCAGTGAGTGTTAATCAGTTCACTAAAAATTAAACTTTTCATAACAACATAATTGAGACATTCCAATACAATAATAAAGCTCACGGTAAAATAATTGCCATAAAAATTCATTCAAGCATTATAAAATTCTTTTGTGCATCATACAATTTGGTTGTAAAATAACATTTTGTAAAACACAACTTCATTTTTTTGAAATTACTATTTCAAAATGCCTTTTTAAAATTAAACTCATAAAATAAGAGTTTCCATTTTCATTTTCCTTTTTCCTTAAACAATATATAGTGGTAGCAATAAGTTTCTTGAAAACTTTTATACTGAAATAAGCCAACTATTAGAATTGGTACCATACGGTGCCTCTCAAATTACTTTTAAAATAAATAGTAGTGACATTATTATTTTCATAAATTTTCTTGCACAACATGGCCGACCATTAATTTCTTACCATATGGTACCCTAGGCATAAAGTCACGAAGCTAGTTTTGCATCGCTTACGTGTAAATGGTTAACCACTAGTTATAGAACTGATTCTACATCATTTACCTACAATAGTTTAACTACTACAAACTGGTAGTTACGGAACTAGTTCTACATCGCTTACCCATAATAATTTTGGCTAAGACTATATATACTCCATATGTGCAGAGGACGACCCACGAGACTATTGATAGACATAATAACACTCACTATTAGTAATTGACACCCCCAATCACTGTTATACACAATTTGAATACTCTGACTGGTGTAATAACATGTATATAACCTAACAATGTACCGTAGGCTAAAACTTCATTTCCTTTTTGTCAACAAATACCACAATTTCAATGTAACTTCCAATCATATAAAATTTAACTTTCAAATTAAAATTCATATATTGCTAAATCATAAAATTATGCTAACATTATTCAGCTGTAAATATCATTCACATAAAGCTCAACATAAATATCCTTTTCATTGTAAAATAGAAACCATTTGCATTAAATCAATTTAAAGTACATTCACAACTTCCTAGTTTCCTTTTCACTACTTTGAAATCCTTCACTTGGCTTCGTTTTTAGATCCGCAAATTGAATACAAATACATTCAACTCCTTAGTACATATTCCAACCAAATACACCATAAACCATGTCAACTTCATCACTTTCTACCTACACTCTATATACTAATTTTTCTCCAAATAATAACACAACACTTCATTTAAAATTTCCAATACCACAAATACACTTAATGACCATCCTTAATCACATTCACATGGTCATTACATCATAACCACACTTTTATACCAAAAATGCTTTTAAGGCTAAACTTAATATATTTTACACTAAACTTTTCCAACTCAATTCCATTTGATCTGTAACACTTAAAACCTATCCAAATTCACTCTCATGACATTTTAATATGCACATTTAAGCCATAAAATTTCATTCACAAATTTTTACATAATCATGCACCCTTAGCTAGAATTAAACCAAAATCAATTCTTTTTCATTTCTTTACTTCAGCATCGTCAAAATCATGCTATGAACATCATAAAACATCAAAATAGAATTTTGGTTCATATCACATTAAAATCCCTAGCCATGGTTGAAATTTCATCTAATCATTTTCATGATTTTTCTTCCATTCTTTCATCATTAAACTAACTTCCTATTGTCATTCACTAATCTTACCTTTGGCTAAAGTTCCACATAATAAGTTTGGTGATTTTCTTCTCCTAATCACTTCCAATGCAATAAAACCTTGATATCACATCATAAGGGTGTATTTCACACCATCAAAACCAAATCTCAACTAAAACTTCTCATAAGGGTGTAACTTCTCCTAATTACATCTTTACGTAATGTTAGATACCGTTTCCGGAGCCTAACAACCGGAGTCATAAACCTTGTGCTTATTACCCTGGAGGGTTATTGCCATCATTCCACAAGGGTGATGTGCCCACACCAGTCAATCACCCGAAATACAACTTGACTTCTTCAAAGAAATTGTAGCTCTAAGTATCTAGTTTGCTTTGAAGCAAGAATCATCTTAATCGGAGTTTTACAACTCAAGATATACTTAAAAAGCTAAAGCGTGTTCATATCCCGATCATGCTTTCCCAACTGACCTCTCACTTACTCTAATGCAAACTTTCTCAAAACAACTACAAAAGATGCAAATTTTCATGACAAGATAGAAAAAGATTTTAGGAATCCATTTCTTTAAGAATCACTTCATTTGGAGGTCGGATGAGGAAGTTATACCTGAAAGAATTGAACATGTGTATACCATCAATCAATTTGTACCTATCTTGGGGAAATTGCCATAAATCCCACTACAAATGTCGCATTAACTTTGTTTTTTGACGGTTTTAAAGAAGACTTCTATGTATACAACTTTCATGAAGACCTCAAAGACAAATTTCACCTTATAGAGGATCAAAAATGGAACAGAAGATGATGATACAATTAAGACGATGCAGAAGGTCAAACTAAGACGGTCAAACTAAGATAGTCAAACTAAGACGAACCAAAACTAAGACGAACCAAAACTAAGACGAAGAAACTAAGACGAATCAAAACTAAGACGATGCAAAACTAAGACGAAGCAAAACTAAGACGTAGCAAAACTAAGGCGAATTAAAACTAAGACGAAGCAAACTAAGACGAATCAAAACTAAGACGAATCAAAACTAAGACGAAGCAAACTAAGACGATGCAAAACTAAGACGAAGCAAACTAAGACGAAGTAAAACTAAGACGAAGCAAAACTAAGACGAAGCAAACTAAGACGAATCGAAACTAAAACAAAGCAAAACTAAGACGAAGAAAAACTAAAACAAAGCAAAACTAAGACGATGCAAAACTACAACGAATCAAAACTAAGACGAAGCAAACTAAGACGATGCACCGTGTTTAAGAAAATGTTTCAACTGGGTCTTTCTCACATCCCCAAAGTTCTAAATCACTATCTATACTCTCCAGAGTATCTCTACTCATAAAGACCATAACTTCCAATTCAGATGTATAATTATTCCATGCTATATATCGTTGGAAAGATAAAAGAAAGACCTACGACTTTCTAGGAGATAACTTTGCCTAAATCAGCTCACATCAACCCAGAAATATACCTGAAGTCAGTACACGAATTTTCCCCTATGTAACCTTGAGAATCATGGGCGAAACCAAAATCATAAGCCATTAGTATCAAAAGATTGTAGTTCTACAAAGCTTTAGTGGGCATTTCAAGCCCCCAATACATGAATGTTTAAAAAATATCTCAAAATACAAAAGATACATGAACAATAAATTGCTCAAAATGCAACTAAAGTCTTGATTTACTAGATTTGCTTAAATTACAACAAAATTTCAAAAGTGGAGTGATGTCTTGGCCCTTGACTACTCAATTTCTTGCTCATCACCTACTTATGGGGAGGAAAGTGGGGGTGAGTTTAAAGCCCGTGGGAAACAATTTTATAGTTTGTAATAAGCAAAGACATTTTTAAAACACTTTTCCATGTAGAAATTTATGGTTATGCAAATCATGAATGCATTACTCCAATCAACTTGTCATGAACACATAAACACATCAAATGGTTTGGGTA
>JAOQMP010000004.1:20557476-20582876 GCA_027563575.1 Erythroxylum pedicellare
CTTACACAGGCACATACACGGCCTTATACCTCTAAATTGGTTCAAAACTTCATTTTATGTCACATTCTCATCCGAGTTCTTCTCCTTTTAGTCCATCAAGGAAATTATAACCTACAAATGCACTTAGAGAGAATTAAGTACCAAAATACATTAAAACTACAAAATATCAAGAAAAATACATCAAATATGAGTGCATAAAAATATTCAAATATGCATCTGTCATAACTCCTTTCAATTATGTTATATATATTCATACATTAGATTTCTTAAAGTTAATTACATGAAATCTTATATGAATTAACATACTAACAATGTTAATTTAAGAATAAATATGAACATATAATTGAACTTAATGAAATCAAAGAATAAATTAAATTAAATTAAAGTTAATACAAGATCCATCATAGGGCTTATGTAATCTTAGTAACACAATGAAGTTATCTTACAATCATATATAAAAAAACACCAAAATTGAAAAAACCCAATATATACCCTTGAAGTATTATAGCATGTCTAGGGTGTATTAATTAGTGAACATAAAGAATTAAGTGCATCTAAGCATAGTAAGAAACATAATGGTACTGAATGTAAAAGACATGGGTAAATACAACCAATAAGATTAAAACATGTGTGTCGAATAGGATTGAGACATGTGTGGCATTAGATGAGCATGTAAGAGAGGAGTGAGGGACGTGCATTTGGGGTTTGAATGCAAAATTTGCTTATCCTCATTTTCTATGCATTCCATCTTCTTCATCACACCATTTTGCATATAAGGAATCAAGCTAACCATAGGTGGAAATCAAGGTAAACGTTAGTGGTTTTCTCTTCATCTAGCATTTTGTTATGTGTATGTAATTATTAAAGATGAGTTTTGAATGGGTGTGTTATGTGTAGAGAAGAAGAAGACCAATGCAAAGGCAAAGGGAAGCAAGTGGAGTGAAGAAAAAGAGTTTTGATCACTTCTTCAAGAGGTATGGGAATTTTTGATATGTTTGCTTGAATTTATGAATGTGACGTGAGGGGAATTGATAAAAGGGGTATTTCATAAGCAAATGGGATGTTTTTTTAAATTAGATGTGCTTTTGCATTGCTCTTGTATGATAAGACCGAAGTTAGTTGATTTGGGATGTGTACCTCACTGGATGTATAGGTTATACTAAACATATTTCTGTAATTTGGCCATATATTGTCCTTTACACCCCAAAATTGGATAATTCCAATTAGATATTAAACTAAAAACATAGGTCTAAACTTTCATGAAGGAACTGAAATTTGATTCTACCTCTATGATTTTTGAATTTTGACCACTATCCCTATTTTCAAGCATCCTATAGTGTTTTGGGTATAACTCCCGAAATAATTAACCAAATTGGATGAAAATTATGCCATTATAAAATGTATACATAGGTAAATAAATGACTAGAAGACCTTAAAACCTAAGTTTAATGTTTTCTATGTGAAAATTTCGAAACAAATGGAGATTGTCGTGTAATTTGCTACTGGACTATTAAGGTTGTTTATTTTTAGACCCACTATGTGCTTACCCCAAACGTGAATTTTCCTTACCCGTATGCTACAGAACTTTATTTGAACTTTTTCATTTTGGATGTCACTGACGCTTAGCAAACCCAATTATAATGGTAATATGAGATTCATCATGCATGTATTGTGTATATAATTTAATGCTTTCATTGATGTATTATTGAATAGGAGTGTGATCATAAAGCATATTAAATACGATTGGGAATGATAAACCTTTTCAAATTATGATGCAAGCATAATGGAATGAATTTGTATGTTATGAATTGTTGCTCTTTAATTTTACTCTGAAATGTAATTATAATGTTTTGATGCTTGGCTTTAACTTGCCAAGTCTTAGTCGTGGGTAAATAGGCAAGCCTAAAAGGGTCTGGAACTACTTTTTTTTTAGACACTATAATGTCTTTTGTTTTAAAGACGTATGTCTATTCTATTTTACATGCTATTGGCTCTTCTTTAGATACCAATCATAGGTATCTTCTATTATATTCCCATTACCCACATCTGAAGAAATTAACATGCAATTATTTAGATGTTCTGATATTTGTTATGATTTGATGCAAAATTATATTCTGAATAATCTCTAAATTTCATTTTGAATATTGTTATATATATTAAAATATTTATGATTTTTATTTTATAATGTATTTTCCATCACTTAAATATCATGAATCATTTGTATATGGATTTTAGGCGATTGTTGTAAGTAGTTTCCATCTTTCATTATTATTCCCTACTAAGCTATATGCTTAGCACGGAGGTTTTTCCTTTATGTAGGTCTTCATAAACAGGGTTAAGGTTGGGACAACTGCAATGGCTAAAGAAGAACGAGTAACCTTTTGGAAGATTTTGTATATAAACATTGTGTTGTATTTATAAATATTAAAAAGGAGCAAATATGAATGACCTATACTAATCATAACTTATGATAGAAGTTTTTTGTATAGATATGATAATTGTAATCTGTGACTTGTATAAACCACCTTGAAATATAAAATGTGATGTATGTTTTCCTTAGCCCTAAGAATTGTTGGATTGTCTAGGTATGTTTTGTGTGCATCTGTATATCCTTTTAGGGGTATTAGGGTGTCTCCCTTCTTCAAAAAGAGGCCTATGAATGGTAGAAAATTGTTTTGAGATATCCCCAGCTACCTGAAACTCTGACCTGGGATTTCTTTTCCCAGGAGTTTAAAGAGAAATATGTTACAATAACCTATAAAAATGAGATATGGAACTAGTACTTGAGCTTGATATGAAAGAGAATTAAGTCGACTCAACAAATATACACCTTACCTATGCTTAATGAGGTTTTCCAGTGTCATCAGTTTAAAGATGTCTTGAATGACTTAATTAAAGAGTATATTGCAACATTCACGCTTCTGTAGCAAGTGAATTATCATCAGCTGATTCAAACTGCTATCAAAATAGAGAAGCAAGAGATAGATAAGGAGAGAAAACTCAGTAAAGGGTTTTGCTAGAGGAGGTCAATCCTCAAGTAAGAGAAACCGTGAAGGTGCTTCCACTACACAAGAATCCACCCAAAGATCTGCAGCTAGAGGAAGGTGATAAGGCTTTCCCATCAACTTATTTTGGTATGGGTTCCTCTATAAGTCAATGGTCTTGTACATCGAAGTGTCCTCATCGCTCCAGATATCATTGGGGTACTTGTATGAGGACTACAAGTGCATATTTTTGATGTGATAGTGCTGATCATTTTATGGCAAATTGTCATGTGAATTAGTCTCAAGTGTCACAAACTAGCAGTAAAGCTTCTAATGCACCTACAGGAAATAGAGGACGTGGATCGGGTTTGGGAGGATTTGGCCAGTTTAGGCCTAATCTGAGTACTACTTCAGAAATTGTTGATTGACCTACTGCCCTTTCTACTGCACCTTAGGCCTATGCTATAAAGACTCACGAGGACTAAGACACACCTGAGATCATTATTGGTACTGTTTCTCTCTAATGCAAGCTTTGATTGATCCTAGATCTACCCATTCTTATATCTGTGATGGGCAATTTCTTGATAAAAAGATGCCTGTAGATTGGTTAGATTATGATATTTATGTAACCAATCATTTGGGTAATGGTGTGTTGATTAACAAGGTTTATAGAAATTGCCTTGTTTTGATCCAAGGTAGTGAGTTTGTAGTAGATCTAATCGAATTACCTTTTCATGAATTTGATTTGATTTTAGGTATAAATTGATTATCCAAGCATCAGGTAGTTGTTGATTGTAGAGCTAAGACTATTAAGCTTAAGAAGCCTGATCAAATTGAAAAAATATTGTATGGAATCCACACTAGCTCTCTGTCTAGTGTGATTTCTGCTATGTAGGACCGAAGGTTTCTTAGGAAGGGATATGAAGCTTATTTGTCTTTTGTACTTGATTATAAGAGGGAAAGTGTATAACTGCAAGACATTTTGGAGGTGAATGAATTTATAGATGTTTTTCCTAAAGAATTATCTAGGCTTCCTTCCAAAAGGAAAGTGGAGCTATGTATTGAGATTGTGCCTGGCACTGCTTCTATATCCAGAACACCATACAAGATAGCTGCTACTGAAATAAAGGAGTTAAAAGTTTTGTTGTAGGAGCCATTATATAAGGTATTTATTCAACCTAGTATCTCACATTGGGGAGCATTGGTTCTGTTTGTTAAAAAGAAAGATGGTATGAAGGTGCATTGATTAAAGGCAATTGAACAAGGTTACGGTGAAGAATAAGTATCTATTGCTAAGGATAAAAGATCTGTTTGATCAGTTAAAAGGTGCATGGCTATTTTCAAAGACAAATCTATGATCAAGATATTATTAGCTCGGGTAAAGGGTGTGGATGTTCCAAATACTGCATTTAGAACCCGATATGGATACTATATACTCCTGGTGATGTCATTTAGGCTAACTAATACACTGACTGCATTCGTAGATCTGATGAATAGGGTGTTTAGGAATTATTTAGACTAGTTTGTTATGGAATTCATTGATGATATTCTGGTTTATTCCAAGAATGAGCAAGATTATGCTCAGCATTTACAAATTATTTTACAGATTGTACGGGAAAAATAGTTGTATGCCAAGCTAAGAAAGTGTGATTTCTAGCTTAAATAAGTATCCTTTTGGGACACGTTGTCTCTTCTCAAGGAATTAGAGTTGATCCTAGTAAGATTGAAGCGATTATTAATTGGAAGCCACCACAAAATGTGATTGAAGTGAGAAGTTTTCTAGGTTTGGCCAGTTACTATTTTTTATTTGTAAAGGGGTTTTTAGTGATGGTATCTCCATTAACTAAACTAATATGAAAAGGATTGAAATTTGAATGGTATACTAGATGATAAGCTGGCTTTGATTAGCTAAAAAGAATGCTTATCGAAGCTCCTGTATTGGCTTAACCCACTTCTGGTAAGGAATATATTATGCTTAGTGATGTATCTAGAAATGTTTTAGGTTATGATTTGATCCAAGATGATAAGGTGGTTACATATGCCTCTAAGTAATTGAAGCCACACATATAGAGCTATTCTACGCCTAATCTTGAGCTTGAAACAGTAGTGTTTGCTTTGAAAATTTGGCGACACTACTTGTATGGTGAAAGGTGTAGGATTGTCACTAATCATAAAAGTCTGAAATACTTGCTTACTCAGAAAGAACTTAATCTAAGACAACGATGTTGGTTAGAACTATTTAAATATTATAACTGTATTGTAGACTATCATCCTGGTAAGGCTAATGTGGTGACTAATGCCTTAAGTCGGAAGACCATTTTGACATTGTCAATGCAACAAGGTGAATAGGGAATTACACCTGATGGGGCTTTAATGGCTCAATTCAAAGCTAGGCATACTTTGAGACAAGAGATCATTGATGTTTAGAAAGTTGACGATAAGTTGCAAAACTTATCTTAGCAACTCAGGAAGGTAAACAACCTAACTTTTCTATGAAAGGAGATGGTAAACTGTATTACAAAAATCGGATGTGAGTACCAGGTAGTGAAAAATTACAGAAGAAGTTATTGTATGAGGCCCATAATATTGTCTTCATAATGCATCTTGGTGGAAATAAAATGTATCAAGAGCTAAAGCAACACTATTAATGGTCTGGTATGAAATTAAATGTTGTACATTATATATCCAAATGTTTGACATGTCAGCAGGTTAAAGCTAAGCACCAAGTTCCATTTGGTTTATTGAATCCTATGAGGACTCTCCTCAATGGAAATGGGATAACATTACCATGGATTTTGTGAATAGGCTTCCACTTACCCAAAGGAAGCACAATGTTGTATGGGTGATTATGGATATGTTCACCAAGTCTATTCATATTATACTAGTTCCTCCTGACTATCCGATGGATAAGCTGGCTAATATATATGTGAATGAGATAGTGAGATTGCATGGGGTACCATTGTCTATTATTTCTGATCGTGATCCTCGATTTACTTCGAGATTCTGTAAAATTTCACAATTGACTCTAGGTACCTAATTTAGTTTTAGTACTGCTATCCATCCCTAAACAGATGGATAATTTGAATGGGTTATTTAGGTGTTGAAAGATATGATTTGGGGTTATGTGTTAGAATTCACTAGAAGTTAGGATAAATCTCTGATGGAGTTTGCTTATAACAACAATTATCAGAGTAGTATTGGCATGACGCCTTATGAAGCAACATATGGTAGAAAGTGTGGAACTTTGATTTATTGGACTGATTTAAGTGAAAACAAGATGATCGGGCCTGATATTATAAAAGATATTGAAGAGAAAGTTCAAATTATCAAATAGAGATTAAAAGTCAACTCTAATAGGCAGAATTCCTATGCTGATTTAAAAAGGAAAGATGTTGAGTACCAAGTAGGGGATAAGGTATTTCTAAAAGTATCACCATGAAAAAAAATACTTCGGTTTAGGAAGAAAGGTAACCTCAATCCACGCTACATTGGTCCCTATCAAATTCTTCAAAGAATTAAGCCAATAACTTATGAGTTAGCTCTCCCTAAAGAATTGTTCAAATTGCGTGATGTGTTTCACATTTCTATGTTGAGAAGATACCGGTCTGATGATACACACAAGGTTCCTGTGTAAGAAATTCAAGTATAACCAAAATTTTCTTATAAGGAAAACTTGTGCCTATGTTGGCTAGAGAAGTTTGACAACTCAGAAATAAACAAATAACCTAAATGAAAGTACTCTAGCAACACCATAGACTTGAGGAAGCAATATGGGAACTCGAATCGAAGATGAGGACTCAATACCTATAGCTATTCAATATATGTATGAATTTCGAGAATGAAATTCTTTTAATGGGAGAGAAATGTAAGGCCCCCACATATACCCTTGAAGAATTATAACATGTCTAGGGTGTATTAAGTAGTGAACATAAAGAATTAAGTGCATCTAAGTATAGTAAGAGAACGAAATTCTTTTAAGGCGAGAGAAATGTAAGGCCCTAACATATACTCTTGAAGAATTATATCATGTCTAGGGTGTATTAAGTAGTAAACGTAAAGAATTAAGTGCATCTAAGCATAATAAGAGACATAACGGTTTGAATGTAAAAGATATAGGTAAATGGGTAATTTGTTCATTTCGGCATGGATATACATACTTAGACGTGAAATATGGATGAGAATGAAAATAACTGATGAGAGTGTATACCAATGTGAGAATTAAAGAAGGACTAAATATGCAATTTTCCTAAAGTCAACACATTGACCAATTGGATTAAAGCATGTGTGACCAATAGGATTAAAACATGTCTCACTAATAGGATTAAAGCATATGTGACCAATTGGATTAAGGCATATGTGACTAATAGGATTGAAGCATGTGTGACTAATAAGATTAAAGCATGTGTGTCCAATAGGATTAAGACATGCGTGGCATGATATGGGAGTGTAAGAGAGGAGTGAGGGATGTACAATTAGGGTTTTCAATTCAAAATTTCCTTATCCTCATTTTCTCTGCATTCCATCTTCTTCATCACACCATTTTGCATATAAGCAATCAAGCTAACCTTAAATGGAAATCAAGGTAAAAGTTAGTGGTTTTCTCTTTATCTAGGGTTTTTTTTTATGTATATGTAATTATTAAAGATGAGTTTTGAATGGGTGTGTTATGTGTAGAGGAGGAGAAGACCAAAGGAAAAGGCAAAGGGAAGCAAATGGAGTGACGAAAAAGGGTTTTGATCACTTCTTCAAAAGGTATGGGAATTTTTTATATGTTTTCTTAGATTTATGAGCGCGATATGAGGGGAATTGATAAAAGAAGTATTCCATAAGCAAATGAGATGTTTTTGGTTAAATTGGATGTGTTTTTGTGTTGCTTTTGCATAATAAGACTAAAGTTAGTTGATTTAGGATATGTACCTTGGTGGATGGATAAGTTCCATTGAATAGGTTTTTGTAATTTGACCATATCTTGGAATGTATACCTCCAAATTGTATAATTATAATTGGAGATTAAACTAGCGACATAAATCTAAAAGTTTCATGAAGGTACTGAAATTTGATTCTACCTCTATGATTTTTGAAATATGGATTGAAGTTGAGTTCCGGCTGCTATCCCTGTTTTCAAACATCCTATAGTGTTTTAGGTATAAATCTAAGAATAATTAACCAAAATTGCATGAAATTTATTCCATTAGAAAATTTAGACATGTGAGAATAAATTTCTAGAAGACCTAAAAACCTAAGTTGAATGTTTTCTATGTGAAAGTTTCGAAATAAGTGGAGACTGTCGTGTTGCTACTGGACTATTTAGGTTGTCTATTTTTAGACCCACTGTATGCTTAACCCAAACATGAATTTTCCTCACCCGTAACTTTTTCTTTTGGATGTCACTGAAGCTTATCAACTCAATTATAACAGTAATATGAGATTCAAAATGCATGTAATATGTATATACTTTAATGCTTTCATCGATGTATTATTGAACATGAGTGTGATCATAAAACATATTAAATACAATTGGGCATGATAAACATTTTCAAATGATGATGCAAGCACAATGGAATGAATTTGTATGTTATGAATTATTGCTCGTTAATGTGACTCTGAAATGTAATTATAATGTTCTAATGGTTGGCTTTAACCTGCCAATTCTTAGTTATGGGTAAATAGGCATGCTTAGAAGGGTCAACAACTACTTATGTTCTGAGATTGTTGTCTTCTATTTTAGAGACTTATGTCTCTTCTATTTTAGAGGCTATTGCCTCTTATGTAAATATCAATCATATGTATCTTTCTTTATATTCACATTAACCACGTCTGAAGATATTAGCAGGCAATTCTTTAGATGTTTTGATATTTGTTCTATTCTGATGCAAAATTATATTCTGAATAATCTCTGAATTTCATTTCAAATATTATTATGTGTATTAAGATATGTCATGAGTTTTAGTTTATAATGTATTTTCCATGACTTAAATGTCATGAATCATTTGCATGTGGATATTAGGCGACATCTTGCATCATCATTCCCCACTAAGCTATAAGCTTAACATGGTGGTTTTTTTCTCCTTGTAGGTCTTGCTAAACAAGGCTAAGGTTGGGACAACTACAGTGAACAAAGAAGGACAAGTAACCTTTTGGAAGATTTTGTATCTAAACATTGTTTTGTATTCATAAATATTAAGAAGGAAATTTGTAGCATATATGAATGGCATGTACTAATCTTAACTTATGATGGTTTTTTTAATGTATAAATATATCTGTGACTTGTGTAAATCACCTTGAAATATGAAATATGATGTATGTTTGCCTTACCTCTAGGAATTGTTGGATTGTCTAGGTCAGTTTTGTGTGCATCCGTATATCCTAGGGGGTATTAGGGTGTCACAAAAACTATAGAAAAAGCTAAAATTCAAAGATAACATGATTAAAATCTTTAAAAACTTCACTCTAAATTAATCAAAATCTACTCCAAAGTGGTTTCTTTGGTTGTTTCTCTTGCTTTGTGTCGTTCGATGGTTTTTCCTTAAATTGTCCTTGGCCTCCTCTTCCATTTGTAACTCAATCTTATCTTTTTAAATTCAAAATTATAGTCTAATGAGATATACAGGTGTGTTGATGACTATGTTTTTCAAATTAACACACAACAGTATCTGAAGTTAACATAAGCACAAAAACAAGGGTGTATAGTCAACATGGCCTTCTCATTATTCAACACGGGTGCATTCCATAGGAAACACTCAACATGCCTCCAACCTCTCCATCATAACCATGTATATTTTCATAGCCAAGGTGTAATGACGTTTAGGTAAGATATGGTGAAGCGTAGATTTTGGGTTAATTAATATGAAGGAAATTGTAAAAATAAGATCATACAAAAATTTGATTCATCCAAACTCAAATCTCTACATAGAATGTAAGTAAGGTGTAAAACACATCATATATCTTCTATTTCTCCTCGTAATTTTGACAATATAAAACACTTTATTTTTATATTATTTCATTTATTTATTTAATATAAAAGGAGAATGTACAAAATTTTAATAAGTAGCATATGAGAACATGAAACTTTAGATATATAAGCTCTCAACTTTCCTTATTATTGATACTTCTTTACCTAATCAAATACTTATCCAATAAAGTAAATATAATCCTTCAGGGTGAAAAAAGTAAATATAAGGCTAATCAACAAAAATGACTATCAACTTGTAGCATAGTCAACACAATCTAAAGAAAAGGTTGAGGCTCAAAATTGGCTACACCAAAGGGATAAAATAGGGTAAAGTAAAATATAAAGAAAAGGGCTCAATAAAGGTGTAATCTAGGTGCCTTTTTCATCTTAATGCCTTTAATTTTAAAATGGTAGTTTCAATATGCATATTAAAAGTAAGTCCTAGAATCATCAAACTGTGCACGATATTAACATGACAAAGGAAAATAAAGCATAATATAATGATAATAAATGCTCGTAGGCTTAAAATATCACAATTTAGGCTCCTATGTGCAAAATTCTTAGCACTTTCATCCAAATCAATAATCAAAACATGCATTCATAATGTAACATGTAAAAATCAATCTAATCATTCTTTCATCCTTTCATATTCTAACTTAACTCCATAATTCACAACAATTAAAAATGCTTTAAAATGAGAATTCACAAACTAGACATCTTTATAAAGAAGAATTAATTAAAATTAAAATATGCTTGAGTCATAATTAATTCCATAATAGAAAACATTATACCCCTTCCCGACATTTAAAGATGTAAATTATCCCTATTATGTAGAAAAATTTATAAAAAATAGAAAAGCTTTATATGGTTTTCTCATTTTGTTTCCTAGAATTTTGTATTCGCGATGTGATCTCCATCTGTTATCTTCCTTATAAAAATAAAATTAAACAAAATAAAAGGAAAAAATAATAAACACTATTTAACTGTATCTACGAAAAGAAACAACAGTTTAGTATATTAATAATGAAAAAATAAAAGAAACAGAAAATGTAATGGTAGTTTAGCAGGGCTAATCCCCTACTAACTATTAGAACAAAATAAAGTAGAAACAATACATGAAAAATAAAAATCAAACACAAAATAAATAAAAATGCCCCTATCAAATGATCTGCCTTTATATGGAGATCTATCATTATAATAGGAGTGAGCAGGCCTTGAGTATCTTTAAAAACAACCTCTATAGTAGATGGAACATTTAGTTGATGAGGATTCAACATTGATGTGGCGTGAAGTCACACCATAACTCTTAGATGTCCTACGATTCGTATTAGTACCTCCTCCATCCATCGATCATATGCCTCTAACCATGCTATAGGTTTCACTAGATCCCACTATCCCTATCAAATGGTATATTGCACTCCCATAATATATTCAAATGGTCTCAATGCAAAGGTGTAGAAGGCCTACTAGGGGATTATGCACTATTCGAGGAGTTATCCTAATTCTTAGGTGCTACTTAGGTTGTTGTGAAGGATTATGTCTAAGCTACTGCTTTCGTATATTGTGGTCATCCCATTCTACTCTACCTACAATTACAAGCTTCTTAACTCTCACTAGGATGCAAACTTATCCCTACTAACATAGCCTCCTCTGGACTATCCCTATTGTTATCAATATCTTGAGAGTGATTAGCATATTTGTTGCCCAGTGTCTTCCAAGGTAAATGCTTTAGTAGTCTCATGCCTTGCATCACTCTAATCACATATAGCCCTTCACATATGGCTTTCGCTCTAGTATCAAAGACTTGATGCTTAAAGAACCAGGCTAAGGTTCCATGGAAGTGGATGGGAACCTTCTCTATCATGTTATAGAGTTAGAACATATCTGCCTTCCCCAACACTTCAGTGTTATCCTGTCTCTCGCTAATCGTGTGACTAATTAATGTGTACACATATCTCATCACAGGAGATAACAGCTACATCGTATTGGACCTCACTAGAATATACGACCACTCACGATTGATATTATTCCTTAGTGTCTTCTCCATAAATCTTACTAGAAAGCATACCAATCCACCAACACTAATCAATTCTTGAACTCCTTAAACAAGTTTGATATAGTCTAACATAGCACAGTCGATGCTTTGACTCTCACTATAAGGATTTGACCTTAGCCTCTCAAATTTCAAGATATGAGTTCATGTTATGAAGTGCAACACAGAATGTGTGAGAAGTGTAGCATGTGTAGTGCTAACTATTAGGGTGGTTATTATGAAATACCCTCACCCTCTACCCCTTCTTTAGCACCTCTTTTTGTAACGCCGGACTCTATGAGCCCTTTTCTATTAATCAGTATTTAGAAATACTGCTATATATTGATATATACATGGTTGTATATGAGTTCAAAGATGTATTTAAAATCCTTTTGGGTATACATGTTAGTGATTTATAATGTTATATGCCTTTACATGAACTTAGAGTTCATCGGTATACGAAATCTTGGAGATTTTTGACATATAAGCTTCTAAGTGTGTAAAACTGAGTCCATTGGATGGATATGACCATGGTGGTTGAGTTAAATGTGTTCTAATGCATTAGAGGTGATTATATGTGATTTATATACTTATGAGACACTTAGTAATCTTATTTGGAAAAGTTAATGTACATAAGGGCTTATTTGCAAATTGTTAAAAGTTAAAGGACTTAAATGTAATTTTTCAATTCTTAGAGGACCAATATGTTATTTTATAAAGTTAAGGGGCTTAATTATTATTCTCAAAAGTCCAAGGACCAAACTAAAAATAAATTTTTGGTGATTCCCAAATTTTGGGCTTAATTGCAAATTTATGAAAAGTTGGAGGGTATAATCGTAATTTCAGATAACCTAAGGGCAAAAAGGTAATTTCACCATATTTTGGTCAAAGAAGAGTCAAAATTCTAGACCATTCTTATGTATGACCGTGCACTCCATTGTTAGCGACTTAAAACATCTTCTTTTAATTAAAAGAGTGGAGAAGAAAGGAGAAGAGAGGAGAAGGAGAAGTTAGTTTCAACCATCCTTGAAATTCCACCCTCTTTTTGATTCTCTAACCCAAATCAAGGTGTTCTAAGCTAATTTGGGGTCAAGGAACTCAAATCTACCATTAGATTTGAGAAATTTTCAAAGTATTTGAAGATACGATCAAAGAAAGATTTAGGTAAATTTTGTCTCATCGCTCTCTACATTAGGATTTTGAGTTTGGTGTTAAGATATGTTTTTCTCCATGCTTGAATATGCATGAAACATGGTTTAGATGAATGAAATGTGTCATGGAGATGGTTCTTTAAGTTAAAACCGAAATGCCCCCTTTTTGGTGAAAGTTGTGAATTTTTGGATATCTTTTGAAATTGATGATTTAAATGAATTCTATGGTCTTAATTGTACACGTATAATGTGAATTGATGATGAAAATGAAAAAGACGTATATTGGATGAGGCTTGGTTGAAATGATGGGAGAAGGAATGGATATATGAAATGAGTTGTGTAATTATGATAAATGTAGCTAAAATGAAGGGAATTGGATTGAATGGAGTGGTGAAATCTGTCATTATTTGGAAATGTTTACTATATAACAAGATAAGAGCATGAATTACTATGATAAAGTCTTGAAAATATGACTTGAAAGTCATGCACATTAGGTGTTTGGTAAAATGTCTAAGTGAACTTAGCTTAGGATTTAAGGAATTGCAATGATATGCATTAGAAAGCGACTTTCATGTTTACTTAAAGTAAACTTGAATCTTACTCAAACTGATGGGTAATGGTCGAATTTTATAGATTAAAGACAATGATATTGTGTTTTATACACTTATGCGATGATGTATAAATATGAGATATATGTTTAAGTAGTAAATAGATTGCATATTTCTTTTATGTATAAAGGCTCGGGAGTGTACACCCTTTTTTGAGGTGAGTTGGGGAAACCATATCTTTCGAATGAGATTAGAACATCCTAAGACATCCATAGTCGAATTGAATCTCAAATGGATTCTAATATGCTTATGTATTTAGGAAACAACATTGTTTTGAATAACACTTTGCACTTGAAGTGCAAAAGATGAGTTTTATTTCATAAAACAATGTTTTGGAATTTACATATGTATAATCGAGTCATGTATGTTGTGTGTTTGTGTTCTCTTTTGGCTTAGAGTCACGGCAAGGTTCCATTTTATCAATTGGACCGATAAATAAAAGCATGGTGCCTTACTTGATTTTTATACTTAATATTTGTACATGATTTTTGGTGATTGGTGAGGTAACGATTGGCCAATCGTCTGCTAGGCACAACATATTAAGCGACCCCCGTACTTTTAACACTGGTACATAAAAGTCGAGTCCCCGTATCGACACCTTTCTACGGGACTTGCAGGTGATTCCACGCCTAGGATTTGGACATTAATGAGGTCATCACCTAGGGTCATGACGCTCTTGTCGACTGTAGTCAAGTCAATACCGGGAATCGATGGGTGTGCATACTAGTTTGGCTGACTAGTGGCGACATACATGATTTTTTGGCTTATTCTGAGATTTGTTTTCTGACAAGATTTGATTTATTCATGTGATGTTTTCTGCTTTTGTCTACTGGAGCTAGAACCTATGTTCACTAGATGAATGATTAATAGGCTAGGGCTATATGATTCCTAACCAGTATATGTTGAGTCATGAGATAGGCCTATATATTTCTATATCATGTATGTTCATTTCATAGGTTACCTACACCGTCTTGGTGTGTATCGAGTTCTATTTGTGATATATGTTTTTCTTGCTCACTGAGTACATAATGTACTCACCCCCTTGGCTTTCTAACCATGCAGGTTAATTTAGTGAGCTTGAAGTTTTGTGTGGATTATGCAGTTTTTTTTTACATTTGCGGGGTATTACCGCACGTGGGTAGTCTCTGTTTTGTACTTTTGTTGTATAGTAGCTCATGAGCTGTGTTTATTAGATTGGTTATGTTGATATGCTTTATGACTTTATAAATGAACTCCTGACTGTCTTGTAGTTTGTAAAAGATTTTATGTATGAACTTTTGGTACTATAGTTGAGATTGCTTTTGAGTGGACTTAAAAATCTAGAAGTTATGGTAGAATTTTTAATGTGAATATAAAAGTGCATTTAAAATTTTTTGTAGGTGTTTGATTGAGTTTTGAGATTTTTAAAATACAACCGTTGTGCTGCCTAAATTTTTCAAAAAAAGGAGAGATATTTAGTTAGCTTTGTATAGTCGAATTAAGGATACCGTGAGTGTTCTTAGCCCAGGTATGCGGCAGTTGTCATGTGCTCGATGTGGTACTCGGTCGTGACACTCCAACTACTACTACACTTGCAGATAAGGCATCACCTTCTGTATCTACTACTACACTATCCACCACCCCTATACCGATATAGATATCAGGGCAAACGATGCGGATGAAGGAGGTGACCTCCAGCTTGGAGCTGAGGGAGTTGATGGAAGAACTTACATCACAATTGTCAACAATCTGCAAGTGAAAGTATATGAAACACCATATGTTTATAATTAAGTTATAGGTTTAAATTTAAAAATGGTATAAACTTAATTGTTTTAGTATTAGGTTGATTCCATCTAGACCATGCTCAAGAAACATGACATCCAAATTCAAAAAGAAGATTGATGTTGAGGGTTATATATGGAAGAATATCTCTTAGGCGACAAAGGAATTTTACTATAAAGAGTTTGAGGTAAAAAAACTATTTTTTTTAAAATTGATTTTTATATATTTATTAAATAAATATTTTTACATTATAAATACTTATCATATGTTTTTCCTTTTATTTCAGAAAGAATTTTTTTGGGATTATGAAATTAACACGGTCATTTATAAAGTATGAGATAGACGAGTATGTATAAGTTATCGAGACTTCGTTGGTGCGATACACAATACTGGTGTACAACCGCCTTATATTTCTGAACAAATATGGAGTCATTGGCAACAGTATTGGACATCACGCAAGGCAATGTCCATTTCAAAGCGTAATTCTACCAACAGACGTGTAGGACCGGGGGAGAGATTCTTCCCATACATACTGAAGGATTTATTACCCGCCTGCACTTTACATTTATATTCTGGTTTTTTTAATTTGGTGCATTTCAATTTAATTTGATGTGTGAATTTTTGAATGAAAATATGCATACTATGAAGAATGATGATAATGTTATAAATTGTAGTTCACTTATACCTTTTTATTTTGATATAGGAAAAGCCTATAGGCACAAAGCCTACACCTCGTCAACTCTTTTTGCACACTCACATTAAGAAGCATGACGGTGTAACCTTCGTCAACGCCTGATGTAGAGAACTAAATATATGTGAATTTTATGCTTTAATATTAATGCTTAATAATTATCACTTACTAACATAAACATTACCTTATGATAGAACCATATACAAGAAAGTATTCAATGACAATCTCAGCATTTTGAAGATGTTGATGAGACTCAAACTTATCTTCATGCAGTGGGTGGTAGGGACCATCGTGGAAGGATATTTGACTTAAGTTCATTTGCAAACACATGTTATTCACAATCCTCCACGTCCATTATAGAAACATCTAGTAGGCGGTCGACAACCAATGAAGTCAATAAGCTTCGGAGCACAGTATAGACATTGGCAACTCAGTTGCAACAGTCGATGGAGTATATAGCTCAGCTCCGTAATGAGGTGGATAAGTTGAAGGAGAGGCGTAACACCTCATCGCAGCAATCAAAACATCCACGATCACCAAATAAATAGCATACTTGTAGTCATTTTGTATGAATTACAAATACTTATTATGTACAAAATAATTTTTATTATCAATTAAGATGATTTTTACTTTATATCATTAATCAACTTTCTGTTTTTAACAAATTAAAGGTTGAAACAAATCAAAATATTATCAACAGATAACTCAATTATGCATCAACCATAAAATCTTCAAATAAAATTTAACGCAGGGAAATTTTTAAAAATAGTTTTTAGTAAATTTACCAAAGGAAAAATAAAGTTCGTTGGAAAAATCTATTCAATTTATCGAGAAATAACTAATAACTGTCGGTAATGACAACATTAACTTACCAACAGAATAACAAATTCCATCAGTGAGTTTACCGACGGACATATCTTATCCGTCGATAACTTTACCGACCAAAGACAAAAAAGTAATCATCAGTATACTCACCGATAGTTAGACAAAATTTTTGTTGGTAAATTTGCGACTAACATTCTGTAATTTGTCGCAAATTATTACCTACGTCCACTTCTCTGACACCTTGGTCCGTCGGTAAATTCTATCGTTAACTTAGTTTTTCGATAGAATGTGTAGTGTTATGTCGGTAATTTTCATTGCTAAGCTTCATTTTTCTTGTAGTGTTTATGGAGCTAAATGAGTAACTTTAAGTGATAAAAGGTAGGAGAGTGATTTGATTATAATAAAAGCCATTTAAGAGTGCAAACACAAAGGTTGAGTGATATTAATTTGAGGGAAAACATATGAGGGAGTGTTGGTAAGGAATGTTTTTCAATTTTCTTGGAAGTTTACAAATATGACTTCCAAAGATAAATGTATGTTTAGGGAAGGAGAAAAGAATGACTAATTCATGCTCAAAGCAATGCAACAGCAATTTCAGCTCATTAATAATATATGTGGTGAGATAAAGGATATAATAAATAACCTAGATTTAGAAATTGTAGATTTACAGAGGGGTGAGTTCTTATTGTCCCTATTGTTAGAAGGCAAGAAAGGCTTATGGATAACGAGTCCTATGATGACAACTAAGGTGATGATATTGATTTTGATGGTGACGACTTATTGGCTAGATTTAATAATAATAGAGGTGGTGGGAGGTTTGAATGAAGTCATTATACTTATGATCGAGATTTAGCAAGTGTCAAAACAATGTACCTTTTGTTCTTCACTTTTGAGTTTTGATTGGCATAAATTCATTTTTATCTTTTAAAAAAATTATTAAAGAATCTTTAAAAATGTAAATTGCGAAATAGAAAGACTAACTAAAGAAATTAAAATTGAATAAAATTTTTCTCAAAAAATATATATGATGGAAAATAAATAGGAAAATACATTTATAAAATAAAAGGTTTCCTAAGAGAATGTTGGATGCTAAATAAAAAGTGAAAAAAAAAATATAAACTGATAAATAAAAGAAATAATTATATAGTAAAATTTTCCTTGCAACAAAATAGAAATAAAAAGGAAAATAGACTTATAAAACAACATCACAAGTAGTAAGGAAGCATAGATAATAGGAATGTCAAATAAAGAGCTAGAATATGCAGAATTGCTTTAATAAGATTACTGCAATTTCATATGATGCTGAAATTATAAATGTATTTTCATTGTAAATAATAGTTTTATATATGTTTCTTAAATGATGCTAAAGTATAAATTGGGTTTCATACACCAAAATCTAAAATTTTCTTTTTATTACTCTTTATATATATATATATGTTAGCTCAAGGCTTTTTAAATTAATGATTTTGATGATAACGATCAATAATATTTAGTTACAAAATTCAAATTTATCTAGATTATCTTATTTATTCAAAAAGATAACGATGTTAAAAGGGATTATATATTTTAGTTATCTGTTTAAAATGAAAGGATATTGTTTCCTATTTTACAGAATTATTTTAACAAACTTATTTGATTATTAAGATATAGTTCCACAAAATCGAGAATGGATAAGCTCCCATCATTTTTGTACAAACCAAGGATCCTTTTATTTAATAATTAACTCTGAGATAAAGTCAAATATTTATTGAAATGTCTGAATTTTTGAAAATATTGCCAAAGATGATATTGAAGATATCTTTTAAAGGGATTTAAGGCAGATTAAGTTAGTTAATGATATAATTAAACAATAGCTAGTTGAAGACAACACCTATTTAAAGAAGAGCTACTGTATTCAGAAAGCATGGAAGATTTCTTGAAATATATCAGTAGCATCATTACTCTCAAAATTCATATCCGTATCAAATCCTTAGTGCTTTCAAATGGGAAAATACTTTATTAAGAGAGATTGTTATTCTTTGAAGCTTACATTTAGCATTTTCTATTTTCATTTCTTGAGAGCTTGTAGGGGCTAGCTAAATGTTACTAATGTGGAAGGTTGAAGAACGTTAAAAAATATGCACTTGTGAGGTTAGAGAGACTCATCAAATAACTACTTCAAGATTTATTAGTGAAATACTCAAGTAGGACACTTAGGAGACTAGGCATAAGTTTCATTATAAGCCAAACTAGTATAAGTTAACTATGTCGTTCGTTCTCTTTCCTGAACTTTTAAATTTTTGCATTTTAGCTATTGTTGTTTTCTTTTTTGCGAGGCTCCTTTCGTTTTAAAGCTTGACAGGCTCCTTTCATTTTAGTAGGTTCCTTTTATTTTTAAACTTTAACGATTTTCTACTGTTTTAATAGGCTTCTATCTTTAACACGAATTGAAAGTAATTTGCAAAATTTTTTAAGTCACACACAATTCACTCCCTCTTATGTGTGTTTGCTTTATCATTTGGTATCAGAACAAGGTTTCATATTTATTGTGCTTTACAGCACGTGATAGATCATGACAAACAACATGAGAAGTCTTGAAGGACAGTTTGTTACAAAGTCTCCTTATTTTAATGGAAGCAACTATTCATATTGTAAGGAAAGAATGACAATTTATCTTCAATATATGGATATTGAAGTCTGGCAAGCTATCAAAATGGGAGATATAGTTCTTGCTACTGATAATGTAAACTTATGAACTGATGCTGATAGATGAAATACATAACTAAATGCTAAAGCAAGACATCATTTAATTTGTGCACTCTCTCCAGAAGAGTATAAAAAGATTTCCTATTGTTCTTCACCAAAGAAAATGTGGCACAAATTTCAGATTACCTTTGAAGGAACAAATGAGGTAAAGAAACATAGGATAAGTCTCTTTGTACATCAATATGAAACTATTTCATGGAACAGAGAGAGACCATAGACGAATTCTTTGGATGATTCAAAAACATCAGCACAACTTTGAAGAACTTGGGAAAGATATATCCGAATGATGAGCTCATAACAAAAATCCTGAGGTCACTACCAACGAAATGGAGACCCAAAGTGATAGCTTTAGAAATTGTAAAGGATCTAGATACTATTTAACTTGACTAGGAAAAAGGAAATTTGATGATTCATAAGACAAAGTTTAAACTAGATGAAGGATTTTCCTACAGAAGAAGAATGACTCTAAAAGTAGTTGATGAATCAATTCCATCAAATGGTGATGAAAGCGAAACTGATTTGAAAATAGATGAGATAATGAATTCAATTTTATGGTCAAAAAGTATTTACACTTCTATAAAAAGAAGCTAACAAAGAAAAGAGAAGGAAATAAGAAAACTAGAAACAGCAATTTCCTGTCAAAAGGTAGCAGTTACAGTAGCAATACACAAAATAATCAAATCATATACTATCACTACATGGTACTGCTATCACCTGCAATTAAATTTAAAAAGAAATCAACTTCCTGCAATACAAATTAATGTAGTAGTGGAAATAAGGGATCGTTCCCACGGGAAATTTTTAACAGTAAAGGTTAACAAGTTTAAAACTAAAATAAATGGGAGGGGGTTGGTTTTAATTCATGCCAATTTAAGAAAAAATGATAAAAATGAAAAATTAACAAAACTAATCAAATATGGAAATTTCAATAAACAAACCTTAGTTTTGGATTATCGATGTTATCACACTAATATGGATCCTTGATATAAAATTCAGCTCATCAATAAACACTTATTGGGTGATGTTTTTTCTTAAGTGTAAATGAAGATAAACATGTATTCTAAGCATTCTTATTAATTAACAACTTAGATACTATCGTAAGTTAAATTGAGTAATAGCTTTAAGAACTAAGAAACCAATGAGCAAGACAACACATATACAACATGCATTTAATCAAGATGAGTTTTATCTTAGAATTTCTAACTCTAATGTAAAGATGGTAATCCTAATTGCTACTTGTGATTAGCAAAACTTAACGTCATATTTTACTAATCTAGCTATTAAACGAATCAATTCCTAGTTGCACACCCTAGAGATCAAACAATTCAATCATAAAAGCAATTAAGAAGGCACTCAATATTCATCAACGAAACAAGCTTTATTGGAACATCTCACACATAATAAATGATAACTTGGTTCCCTTTAACCAAGAAAAAGGATTTAGCTACTTATAACGAAAGTGAAAATCAAAGAAATAACAAAACACAAAGTCTCCATCCTTAGTCTTTTTCTAGAAAATCTGAAAAATCCTAGAGAAACTACTGCAAAAATGTAAGACTCCTAATGAAAAACCTACAAAAAAAACTGCAGAAAAATTAAACTATCCTAAAATCAAAAGCTACGTGAACAGTAAAATTCCCCTCCTTTATGCTTTTCGATCCCTTCCTCTCTTTCCTTTTTTGTGATCTTCAGCAGATAATCCATCCCCCAGATCAGGTGGTTGTTTCTCATCAATAAGGATGCAATTTGGTTCTCAAAATCGTAAAAATCTGAAATGGATCGGATCTACATTTAAAAATAGATCTTGCGGATAGTTTTTGTCCTTGTACGTACCCACGCTTAGTCACTAAATTTCTTGCCAGTCTAGAATTTCAAATTATCCTTGCTTCCCTTGCATCCTTTTGATTCAATTTCATCTCTTAAGTGTTGAAAATCATCTGAGAATAATTAAGAAACAATTCCATCAATTTTGAATAATAATTTCAACACATTAAAGAGATTTATATAAAATAAGCACAAAATGACAACTTAACAAATTCTCCCACACCAAACCTTTGCTCGAGGGCGAGCAAACAGGCCAAACCATTACACTCTATCAATTTATGCTTCATAAAGATTAAGTGCGTACAATCCATTAACTTAGGCCAGTAAGACTTAGGTTGCAACATACATTATAATCATTTTTCACTGATACAAATAAACAAAATCAAAATAAGACATCTTTGCTCAAAAGGCAAGTACGAAACTAAAGTGAATTCTTCTCACAGATTTTTCTCTTACACTCAAGTGTTTAACGTCAAAGTATTTCTCTCAAATCTCCCTCTAATAGATTGCACTACCAAAGACTTGCAAATTCACCAGTTATCATTCATTCGAATTACATGAGTTCATAGATCAGAAGGACTTTATTATTGGTTGTAATGGGGCTAGGTTCAAAGGTAAGGTAAAAATGACAAGGGTTAATCATAGGCATTCACAAAGTACTAAGTAAAAGGGACACTCGAATTAAAATTATGTGATAAGCACATGAATACAAAGGACTACAACTAACTAATGCTACTATGCTTTATTCCTTTTCTTTTTCGTTTTCTTTTCTTTTTTCCTTTTTCTGATTTCTTTCTTTATTTCTTTCTTTTTCCTGTTTCTTTTTCTTCTTTTTCCATTTCTTTCTTTCTTTCTTTTTCTTTACTTGAATAACGCTAAAAATAAGGGAAAATAATAAAAACAAGAGAAAATAATAGCAACATAATTTAACAATCACATGAGTAGAAGTACTAATAAAAATATCTCAGAATACAATACATAACAAAAGTCTCAAATTACTCAGTGTTTCATTCAACTTTTGATAGGGTAAGCCTAATGGAGTTTTTGGGTTTCAATGTAAGATGATTAAATGAAAAACAACAAGGTTAAAGGCTCAAAAGTGTTTGCAAAGGGAAAATAACTAGGTGGGTCATTTTTAAGCTAAAGGATGTAAAAACAAAGAATCTTTAATCATTTCCATAAACCATGAAGTCAAACAAATTCAATCTAGTTCACTGCAAGTTCTGAAGGCAAGCCTAATTAGAGGAGCATCACACAATACAAGGAAATAGTATGACATAAAGATGATGCCATTTAAAGCTCAAATCTACTTACAGGTTTAATTTAAGAATTCACTTTAATTCCACAAGCTACCTCATCACTCAAATGTCAAAATTTTGACTAAGTATATAAGATCGGTTATTACAATCAATCCACATGATTCACTTTAGAATCACATAACCTACTTTAATTTCACGCACACATTCAATCTCATCCAAAGTAATATGATAAAGCTTCATGGTTTAGTACACAACACAAGCATGCAAAGAAAAGAAAAAAAGAATCAAAGAAAGGCAAGACCATAAATTCACACACATGTGCTCCATATCCTTTCCCCACACCTAAAATGGGCATTGTCCTTAATGTCCAAAATCAATAAAAACACAAAAGAGGGATGGGAACAGAAGTACTCCCCTAGATTGAAGACACCATATGTAGCTTTGAAATGAATGATTGCAGTGTTGAAGTGAAAGATTGTAGCTTCCTTTTCAAATGCCTACAAACAAAACAAACTAAAGAAAATAAGTAAAACACTCAAAGAAAATACCCAAAGATATGCATAAAAGAGAAAAACGCATAAAAGAAAGGGATATAAATAGGGTGTCTCCCATCAAGCGCTTATTTAAGGTCAGAAGCTTGACCTTTAGCATATGTACATCATCCATTATCAAATGAATGCTTGAGCCCAATAGGAAGCATACTTAGACTCCGTGAGGAGCCTAGAGTAACTTCCTTTGAAGTCAACCTTTTCTCATCATGATGTTCCATGACTTCTGAGGAGTGGAACTTCATTGTTTCACCATGATACTCTAATGTCCACCCGTCTTTTCAGGCATCGCCATTCTCACACCAAGATAGTCTTCGTAAGAGTTTCGCTAATGAGTGTGGAGACTTGACATCCTACTTGCCACTTTTAATCTTCAGCTCGCTTGTCGACAAGTCGTTCAACTTATATGTGATTAGCGACTTTTCTTTTTCTTGCTTCTCTTCTTGTTCTTCTTCTTCTTTTACCTATAAACAACTAGGAAAAGGAAACAAAATTTGGCTAGCGATAACATGAACTGCATCGGTTACCTTAGGAGGTTGCAAATCCTCCATCTTTTCTCAAACTATAACCTCTTCCTCTCCTAACTCCACTTGCTCTTCCTTCTTTGGACACTTGCTTCAGTATTCCGCTGAAACGTCAAAGTGTTAGTGGCCAAAGATTGAACTATATCTTCCAAAGAAGACTTACCTTTGGAATAGGATGTTATATTTTGATGTTGTTTAGGAATATACAGTTGTCTATACTGCTGGAAATTCATAGGTACTTACTACCCTTAAAGATTTCCATAAAGTAAATTCAGGTGGTCTTGCCAACTCGGTTTATAGATGTTAGAAAATGGGTCATATTTCCTTTGATTCGGTCCAGTAAAACCTCCCATGACGTTCACTTCACTACAAGAAATTGTATTTTTAATGAAGGTAAAAATTGTCACTAAAAGCAGTAATATTTGTCACTATTATTAATAGTTTCTAATATTTGAAGTCGTCACCTCCCGTCATAGATCCCTCCGTCACTACTAAAATTGTGACTAATTTAAACAATGGTCACAATTATGCAAAACTTTTATGACACTAATACTGACACTAAAACTTGTTAAATTTGTGACAAAGCTATATGGTCACAATAACTTTAAATATTTATTACAAGTTTATCGTCACAAATAATATAAAGTAGTGATGAGTAAAGTCATAATCCAAATTCATTTTATTGTGACAAAATTGCCGACCTCAAAACCTATCAAATGTGTGACAACACTATATGGTCACAACAACTGTATTTATTTATGATAAGGTTTTGGACACAAATAATGACAAATAAAGTTGTAATAATTCTTCATTATATTGTGACAAAAGTTTCGAAACTAAAACATATGGAATATGTGACAACATTATATGGTCAGGGCAACTTCATATATTCATGACAAGTTTATTGACATAAATAATATAAAGTAGTGACGAATAAAGCCGTAACAGTACTTTATTTTATTGTTACAACATTATCACCACTAAAATAATTATAATTATTGACAAAGCATTTGTCACTAATAGTTTTTTTCATCAGCGTCCATTGCTTGGTAACTAATATTTTAATAAAATAGTGTCAATATCATTTTGTCACAAAAATGAAAGTTGGTTCTTACAAAGTATTGCCACTAACTATGTTTATTATTAGCTATAAAAGAATTTTGCATCAATGTCTATATTGTGTAAAAGTTTTCGTCACAAGTAAGAAAGTTATATATTATAATAATGTTGTCACTAAATACAATATATATGTTACAATAAATTTATGACTAATGTGTTCGTGTTTGTCGCAAATAATATTATTAAATTTGACAATTTAATTACTTAATTGATACAAATTTTTGCATTGGTGGCCATAAAATAGAAGTTTTCACAAATGATACGAATTTTTAGTGCCAAGATATTATCAGACAAGCAAAAAAAATTATTAGTATATATAAAATATATAAAAATCACCAAAATGTATAAAATTCTAATTTCCAATATATTAAATTGGA
>JAOQMP010000004.1:20592449-20606566 GCA_027563575.1 Erythroxylum pedicellare
AAGTTTGTATATAAACCTAGCTATTCCTTGTTCCTATGTACAGAAATATAGTGAATACAAACAAACACTTTCAACAAGAATCATTGCTATAATCCAAGCATGGTTAAGGTAATGGTGTCAGGTACTCATCTTGGTTCATTCACTTGCGAATTGAAATCCTGAATACCTCTATAACTCAAAGCATTGCTTTTGTCTATGCTGCAAACTTTGCTTCTCAAAGAGTTGATCTTTAGAATGATTTGATAAATGCACACCTTGAGATTACCATTGCTTGGCTGATTCTAGGAGAATTTAACAACATTCTTTCCTCACATGAAGCAAGGTGTGTTAGGGATGAATGTCTTCAATGATGGATTTAGAGATTGTGTTAACGAAATTGGATCAACAGATCTAAAATATGATCTAAATCACTTCACTTGGAGCATCAATCAAAAAGGAAAATGATTTATAAAAGAAATGTTAGATAATGTTATGGTGAATGAACATTGGTCAAATCCCAACTAGTAAAGCCCATTTCAACAACTATTTATCCTTAGATTACTCTCTAATTGAGATTCAACTTGATCAAAATTTTTCCAAAAGAAACTCCCCTTTAGATTCAACAACTTCTTAATAGGGTTAAAGGGGTTTGAAGAAGCAGTCAATGGATTGCAGAAAAATTTAGAACGATTTAAAGCATACAAATGCATGAGAAAACTACAAAAAGTGAAGGAGGAGTTGAAGATTCTGAACAAGACTAGAGTGAATAGCATGATGGAAAATATATTTGAGAAGAGAAAAGCCTTGAACTTTGCTCAAAGTAAGACGTGGTGATCCTTTCAATGCAACTCTTAGGCAATTGGAAAAAGAAGCATTGCAAGGTTATACTCAAGCTCTAGACATACACTCCTTACTTTTAAGATAGAGATTAAGGGGACTATGGTTGAGGAATGGATATAGGAATACAACTTATTTCCACAATGTTGTGCTAATAAAAAAGGAAACAAATAGGATAACTTCTCTACTTGGTGTTGATGAGGTTACTGATTGACCTATTTCGTGATTGGGTCAATTATGTAATAACTGCAAGTGCACAATGTAACTATAGCTAGTGCTGGCAAGTATGAGTCGATCTCACGAGGGCAGTGAGTACTAGTAGTTATTGTTATTCTATTACCTGGCCTAAGAATTGATCGTGGCTTTTAAATTAAAGAAACTAAAATTAGGCAAATAAAGTAAATTAGCAACACGATTAAAGCAGAGAATTGGTGAATCACTGAATTAATTACCGATATCAAATAATTAATATCTAGGCTTCCAATTCCCCCTAAACCCTTAACTGATTGATCTTTTGTCATGCAATTGTGTTATTGATTAATTGGACCGTAAAGACTCGTAAAGTATGCTGGTAGTTGACCTTGACTCTACTAATACCTAATCTTAAGGTTTCTAACCGAATTACTCAGGTTAAATTTTATAGGATTGTGTTACCGAATTATGAATCCTTCTATTAGGTTTGACCCTAATTCGGGAGATTTATGTCATCTTATCTCTAATGTTACAATCAACTCTTTAGAATTATTGTAGATCTATTTAAATTTAGGATTTCTCAATCGCTACGTATGAAATCAAATTTAGGTCTAATAAATCATATTACTAGATAATAATAAAACAGATAATTGGATTGCAATAATCAAATTTAGGTCTAATAAATCATATTACTAGACAATAATAAAACAGATAATTGGATTGCAATAATCAAATTTAGGTCTAATAAATCATATTACTAGACAATAATGAAACAAATAATTGGATTGCAATAATCAAATGACTTAATTGCATTCACAAAGTAATCAACATATGTTTTGGTATTAGATAGGGTTCATCTAGCCTAAATACTAACAAAAAAATTAGTTACACATTGGCGAACACAAAATCAGATACACATACAGAAAACTGAATCGAAAGTAATAGAATCATAATTTTAAATCTCCCTGGTTGTTCTCTATCGAGTATTCTGATGATGTAGATGTTAGATCTTGTGTTCTGAGGGATCTGTCGATAAAAACTCTGCATCACCCTCTCCTTAAGCTCCAAATTTCCTTTGAAATTGCCTCTGCACTCTTCATAGCGATGCCTACCGCTTCAACCCCCTCAATTGCCTCAGAAACGTCTCTTTTATATGAAATTCTAGGTTTTTGGTTTATGCATAGATATTGAAAGGCATGCTCAATTCCATCATTAATCAAAACCCAACAGCCTTCATTCAAGGGAGGAGCATTGGGGACAATATACTTCTACTATGAGAGATAGTCAAGGATTATCATAGGAGCAAAGTTGCTGAGAGCTGCACAATAAAAATTGATATTCATAAAGCATTCAACTCAGTGGCTTGGAGCTTTGTTCTCGAGGCAATGGAAGTCATGGGATATTCTTTACTCTTCATCAAATGGATCAAAATATGCATAACAACCACTTTGTTTAGCATTTTTGTTGATGGAGTAACCACTCAAACATTCAAGGGAGAAAAGGGATTAAGGGAACCTTATTTCTCCCCACCTGTTCACAATCTACATAGAGTTCCTTAAATTAATATGAATATTAGAGGAAGGGGTAGCTTCACATACTACAACGAATGCCATAAGGTAATGATTAATTATTTATCCTTTGTTGATGATGTTATATTATTGTGTGGAGTTGATGAAAGTGCTATAAGATTGCATATGGAAGCAAATTTGGTGACATATCAAGCCTGAAATACAACTTGGAAAAGAGTTGCATTTTTCTTCCACCCAAGTTGAGCATATGGAAAATATAGGAAGCTTGATGTTATCCAAAGGAGGAGTTGGAACGACAAAAACCTTTCTTCTGCTAGAAGATTGCAAATAATATCTTCTATCCTAAGCAATATTCATGTGCACTTGTGTTCCCACCTTTGCATCCCTGTTAGTATGATCAAGACAATTCAAAAATCGTTAAGAAAAACTTCTTGTGGTCAAGGGGTCCAAATAAATCATCACATACCAAGGTAAAATGGACAAAGTATGCACCACTAAGGAGGAAGGAGGATTAGGGTTAGGCTCAATAAAATTAGTTAACAACATGCTCTTGGCTAGGGAGGGCAATGGGTTGGCCTGTGGGCCTAAATTCAAGTGTTTTTAATGGGCCGACCTATGGGTCAAATCAGGCCCAAACTAATTCGAGGCCCAATTTTTCTGCTTAGAAAAGTTAGGTCTTGGGTAGGCCTAGGCTAGGGCAACTTAGGCCCATACTCAATTAAAAGAAAGACATATTAGCGGGACCAGCCCATGGGCCAACCCATTGCCATCCCTACTCGTGGCCAAGAAAGTATGAAAGATTCTTACAAACAAGGAATTCTTATAGGTCAAGCAGATACACACTCATTTCTTGCTACGTGAGAATCTTTGGAGCTTTAAACCTCAAGTACCTGTTGGACACTAATGCAATTGTTAAAGTTGAGGGATACCTTGATCCAGAACATAAAATGCATCGTTGGCTATGGGAATACTACAATTTCTAGTTTGATAATTGGCACAAACAAGGCCTTTTATACAAACTCCCTAGGTTCCACAATGTTAAGTATTTGTTCAATCAATGCTAAGGTTCAAGAAGTGGCAAGGGAAAGAGATCAGAATTGTCACCTGACGAGTTTCTCTTCTATTATGTCCAACATACCTTCATAGTTCTCCAAGCCTGCATTGCTCATAGTTTAGGCATATTCACAAACAAAAGATGCCTAAATCTATTTAAACCTTGAAGGATGAAATTGTCGTAATCTAGCTTGGGATAAATGTTGCATTCCAAGAGATACTTTCCTCTTATGGTTAGCAGTGAAGCAAAAACTAGAGACCCAAGACAGAATTAGAATCATTCAAAGCAGCGTACTTTTTACCTCTGTCAGCAGTAGAAAGAATCTTTGGATAACTTATTTTCTGATTGCAATTAGTCAGCAGCAGGTTGGGGACAGGCAATGCAGTGGTGCAACCAGGTCTGAACAGGAAATGTGTGGTAAAATATCATCACATGGGCATGTAAGATCAAATATAACTCCAAAGGGGACTTGAAGCTATTGCTGCTGCATCTACTTGATTTGGATGGAAAGAAACTCAAGAATCTTTCAACAGGTTCACCAGGACATAGGAAGCCAGATAACATTCTTAAGGAATTGGATTAGGGAAGTTGTCATAGTTAGGGCCATTACCATACAACTAAGTCAAAGAATGACAAAGTAATGGAATGTGTAGCATTGTGGCAAAATTGACACTCACTGCTCCAGCTGATGAAACACAATGGAAGAAGAGTTGATAACTCACAAAGCTACCTAGTTGATGAAAGGAAACCAAGATATGGGCACTATAAATCCAAGAAGCTGAACTTCATGCTATAAGATCGAGGGTTCAAAACTCATTAGGGGAGGAAAATAGTTTTTTGCAGCTTCCTTGGAACACTAGCAACTGTCCTTTTCAGTTGCTTCCATTTTTCAGGGGATTCTTTTGTTAAGTTTGATTGTCCAAATCTTGTTGGTTGAACTCTGTATTTATACCTTTCATGGTAATGCAATGTTCTTTTATTCCTTTTCCCAAAAAAAAAAAAAAAGGGGTGCATAACCTATGTAACTTGACAGGTCAGATCAATCGCAAGAATGTGCTATAGAATGTTTGCCAAAACTTGGCCAGAGCGATCACGTTGCCTCTTTTCATCCTTTGATCCTGTTATTCAACGGGTAAAATTTTTGTTCCAGTTACTGTACAGTTTTGATATTCATTTTTATGATTTTTTTAGTGCCCTTTTCTTTTAGCAGCTTATTAATGAAGAGGATGGAACTTTGCATAGACGAAATGCATCTTCTTCTCTCCGGGATAGTTGTTCTCAGGTTCTATTTGCCTCTCAGGCATCTGTCCCCTCGAACTTTCCTGGATATAGAACTTCTGCCATTGTTGCAATGGATCGGACTTCAAGTTTGTTCTCTGGGAATTCACTTTCTTCTGGCCTCTTGCTTTCACAAGCAAAATCCCTTGCTAAAGGTCGTGAGCGTAGTCTGGAAAGCGTGTTGCATTCAAGCAAACAGAAAGTCACTGCAATTGAAAGCATGCTTAGAGGTTTTGAAGTATCTGACAAGCAAAATCCTTCTAGTCTTCAGTCATCTAGTTTGGATCTAGGTACTGAATTTCTTTTTCGTATGACTTAGTAGAGAAGAGAGATCTGATCTCTTTTTCTGCTTTCAAAATTTTCTTGGTCATTGTTAAATGGTTAGTGAATTAAATTTGTACATATGGACAGCTAAATTTTTCTCTTATTGTCCCTAGCGCAGGAGTTGACCCTCCGGCATCTTGTGATCCACCATACCCTGCCGCTGTTCCTGTTTCCAATCACCTTATGAACTCTTTGGCGGCAGAATCAACGGTTTCCAACATCAGTAAAGGTGGTAGCCACAATGGTGGCTTGGTTTTGTCTGATATTATCACCCAAATTCAAGCTTCCAAAGATTCTGCTAAACTATCTTACCATAGTACTGCAGCGGCTGAATCTGCGCTAGCATTGTCATCATTCTCAGCAAAAAGACTGCCTCAAAGAGGCTCTGTTGAAGAAAACAGTGATGCAAGGGAGGCTAGGCGCTATAAGAATTCAAACTTTGATAGGCAGTACTCAGATACACCTTACAAAGATGCAAACTTTGGGGATTCACACAGCAGTCACATTCCAAACTTCCAAAAACCACTTCTAAGGAAACATGTAACTGGACGGATGTCTGCTGGCAGGAGAAGGAGTTTTGATGATAGCCAGCTCTCCCTTGAAAAGTTATCAAATTATGTGGAAGGACCTGCATCGCTCAGTGATGCTCTAAGTGACGGATTCAATCCAAGTTCTGACTGGAATGCTAGGGTAGCTGCTTTCAATTATCTTCGATCTTTGCTCCAGCAGGGTGCAAAGGGGATTCAAGAAGTACTACAGAACTTTGAGAAAGTAATGAAGTTATTTTTCGAGCACTTGGATGATCCTCACCATAAAGTTGCGCAAGCAGCTCTTTCAACACTTGCAGACATCATTCCGTCATGCCGAAAGCCCTTTGAGAGTTATATGGAAAGAATCTTACCACATGTTTTCTCACGTGTAATTGACCCCAAGGAGTTAGTTAGGCAGCCTTGCTCTACTACTTTGGAAATTATAAGTAAAACCTATGGTGTTGATACTCTGTTGCCTTCCTTGCTCCGATCACTGGATGAACAGCGATCGCCAAAAGCCAAATTAGCTGTTATTGAATTTGCTATTAATTCCTTTAATAAGCATGCAATGAATTCTGAAGGTGCTGGTAATACAGGCATCTTGAAGCTTTGGCTAGCTAAGTTAATGCCATTGGCCCATGATAAGAATACAAAACTCAAGGAAGCAGCTATTACTTGCATTATATCTATTTATTCCCACTTTGACTCAGGAGCTGTTCTTCATTTCATTCTTAGTTTGTCAGTTGAAGAACAAAATTCACTAAGACGAGCTCTTAAACAATACACCCCTCGGATTGAGGTGGACCTGATGAACCATCTGCAGAACAAAAAAGAACGCTCCAAGTCCTTGTATGATCCATCTGATGTTGTTGGAACATCTTCAGATGAAGGATATATGGGTCTATCAAAGAAAAGTCATGTATTTGGAAAGTATTCTACCAGTTCAATTGATATTGATGGGGGCAGGAAGTGGATCTCTAACCAAGAATCAACACTGATCACGGGAGTTAATCACCCTGCAGCTTCTGATGAAACCCATGAGAATTTGTATCAGAATTTTGAGACTGGTACCAGGGTTATGACTTACATAGCCACTTCTACAGGTCAGAACATAGGAACCCGACCCAACCAAGTGGAAAAGGTTGAAAAAAGCCTAAACTTTGACAGCCTCTCTACTCCATATGTGGGCATTGATGGTGTGGTGAAATCTGAAGCTATTGTAGTCTCTGAAACCTTTGTACATGACACTGACACTGCATGCATATTGGACCTTGATCATCAAAAACCTGCTGCCGTGAAGATTGACCCTTCTACAGAGACAGGCTCTAGTATCCATCAAATGATTCACCTGGTTTAATCCCGTGATTTCTTTGGCTAATGATTGATTTGAAAGACACTGATGAAGTCTGCAACTTTGAGAGCCATTGAAAATATGCCTTTTTCATTTGTAGATTTGCAACGGAAGTAACGGAACCCCAGGAACTAGGTGCAGTGCCCTTCAGCAGTTAATCGGAGCATCTATGGCTAATGATCACTCTGTTTGGTCAAAAGTATGCTCGTAATTCCTTCTCTTTTGCTCTCTCTCACTTTTTGTTTATAACCTTTTTTTTTATTACACTTTTTGTGGATTATGCTCCTTGTTCGTAGTTCATATCGTGACCCCTTTACAATTTGGGGTGCAAAATTTTGATGTTAATAATGTAGCCTTAGTTGTTTTCATTATTGCAGGGGAATTTATAACTGCAGGTACACTTGTGACAATCCATTATTGGCTAATGGATGGCTTCTATTATTCTTGACTGATTTATGATAATTAAGGGGCATGATTTATAGTTAATAGCATATTGGGGTTTATATACTTTTATATAAAGGGTTAGAAATTTCATCAGAAGGAGAGCTTGTCTTATTACCTTTCTTTTCTAGTTGTCTTTTCTCTTCCAACATTGTTACCCTTGCATGAACAAGTTGCCTGTAGTTGGATCAGTTTTGTTTCTATGTTATTTGTGTAACATTTTGTTTATGAGAATCTTATTTTTGCAGTACTTCAATCAGATTTTGACCACTGTACTTGAAGTCTTAGATGATTCTGATTCATCAATCCGGGAACTTGCTCTCTCTTTAGTTATTGAAATGCTCAAAAGCCAGGTATTTTAATGTTATTTGTTATTAGCTGTTTTCCTTCTTTATAGATAATTATTATTACAATTTTCTTTTCGTTTCCTGCTACATTTCTAGAAGGATGCCATGGAGGACTCTGTTGAAATTGTGATAGAGAAGCTACTTCAAGTTACCAAAGACATCATTCCAAAAGTAATTGCTTTTCTTTTTTCTTCTTGATGTTTGTAGTTTTTTTTTTAAAAATTTTACCTGCATTTCTCTAATGTTTTACGTTTTCTGTCCCCATATTCAGGTTGCAAGTGAAGCTGAACATTGTTTGACAGTTTTGTTGTCTCAATATGACCCCTTCAAATGTTTAAGTGTATCTCTCTCTCTCTCTCACACAGACACACACATCACTGGTGCATGTTAAAGTTTTCCTTGGTTTTTTTCTAAAGAAATAATTATTTGTGTCATTGTTTTCTTGTTAGTCATTTTTCATAATTGATGCTGCAGGTTGTTGTCCCTCTTTTGGTTACTGAAGATGAGAAAACTCTCATCAGTTGTATAAATTGTTTGAAAAAGGTATTTCCCTTGGATTTTATTGAGTTCGATAGTTTATTTTAGGAATTAATTGTGTACAGTTTCTGGCTGTAATTTTTATATCAGCTACTATTATTTAGTTTCATTTGATATTCTATGAATCATCTTTCAGCTTGTTGGTCGGCTCTCTCAAGAGGAATTGATGGTTCAGTTACCTTCATTTTTACCTGCTATTTTTGAAGCCTTTGGAAACCAGAGTGCTGATGTTCGCAAGGTAATAAGACCTATTGATTTGTATATTGCATTTTCATTGTGCTACATACGTGAAAATAATAGTAAGATACAAAGTTACATTAAAATCTATCATGGACAATGCTTCTTAAAGGCAGCAAACCCTTGGATAAACTTTTATAAATAAGATCTGCATGGTCTTTTGTTCTAACATTTCTTGTGTTTTGCTGCTTGGCGCAGACTGTTGTTTTCTGTCTGGTGGATATTTATATAATGCTTGGAAATGCATTTTTGCCGTACTTGGAGGGTCTTAACAGTACACAGCTGCGGTTGGTGACCATCTATGCTAACAGAATATCACAGGCAAGAACAGGTACAGCTATTGACGCTAGCCATGATTGACGTGGTTTGTTGAGGATGAAATTGTGGTTATGTGGGTGTTCTCTGTGTATCTTGTATATCTAATGTCAACGTGTTGAAGTGTCTTTTAGTTTTTCTCTCATTCATTTTGGTCTATTTAGGCATTTATTTCACCGTGTTTCTTGTTTGTCTTAGCGCTAGGTTTGGTTGGTCATGGCGGGGAGAGTGCCTGTTGGGGGCAAATATTGAATTGTATTATTTTGCAAATGGGTTAATCAAAATATTTCTGTTGCGCGTTATTGATATACATAGAAGCAATTGGTACCTATTTGGAACTGGATGGCATTTTGAAAACAAATAGCTCAGGAATCCCATGGGAGAAAGAAAAATGAATACATTGAGGATCTTGTGGGAATTGTAGGCATTTGAATTGGAAGAACCTGCAACATTGGATCTCTTGATCTCCAAGTTCTAAAACAATACAAGGGAACAATTTTCCTTTCCGTGGAAATAACTTGTTAGCTCGGGAAAACCTTTGTGTATTTGTAGATGTTTAAAGGTCCATGGAAATGCAATAGAATACCAGCATATCCCGAATTTCATTTATATTCGGGTCTAGTGAAACCGGTGACCTCCTCCTTTGGAGTAGCCGTACGAAATTCAAATCCCCCATCCGCGACAACAAACAGTGTTCGTCTTATTTTTACAAAAGATTGGATGGAAGTTAACTGAATTGTTTGATTTTTTAATTTTTTAATTTAAAAAATTTATATACAGCATTTATATTAAGATATATTAAATTTTAGTGTATTACTAATTATTTTATTAATAACCAAAAAAATATTTATTAGTTTAATATAATAATACATTAAGTTGGTATTAATTTTATTAATTCTTTAATATTATTAATAGATAAGATTATCAATTTATTATTTTTATCTATAATTCATAACATTGGTATTGTTAATGTTACGGATTTGATGCCAAATTGGGTTCTGGTAGGGTACTATATCGGTACAGGTTAATATCATGTATCGTTTTAGGTAATTTTTTAAATATATGAAATAGTTCTTGAATTTTTTTAAAAATTACAAAATAATTAATTGTCATATAATACAGTTGTATTGTATATTTTTAATCATCTCTCCAAAAGTCATAATAATAAATAATTATCACAATTAAATTTCAAATAAAATTTTGTTTAATAATTAAAAATATATAAAATAAATATTAGTTTATAAATAACAAATTTTATATTATTTATTTTAAAAATTAAAATATTTTTATTAATACATTATTAACAAATATTATATAAAATATTAAAAATAATTTATTTATTATAATTATTATTAGTAATAAAAATATATATTTTATTTTTAAAACAAAATCTAAAAATTCACAATAATTAGAGGGAGGGAGGAAGGATTTAAAATTTTTTGAAAATTTTGCAAAAAAGTTCATCTATTTTTTTAAAATTTTCGGTATTGGCTAGTATTTGACTGATATTTTGAATATTAGCCGGTACTGACTGGTACTATCTGAAACGAGCTGGTATCGATCGATATTTAAATCCAGTATTATTGACTCTTTGTTTTGTATCGGTTTTGGTTCCGTCGGTACAGAACGATATCCAAATCTCTAGATATTGTTCTAACAAGAGAATTTTTTGACTTTACATATTTTTTTTGAATTAGGTATATTCATTTATTACTCTATTTGAAAATTAATAGACCTATGTTTAACAAAAGGTTATGACATTATCATGTAAAATAATTTCATTAAAAACTTTAATAACAATAATAATACTACTAATACTAATAATAATAATAAGTAAATAAATAAATAAATAATAAAAGTAGCAGGAAAAGATAGATAATTTTTTTGAGAAATTAAAAATGTATCAAAGAATAAAGGGTTAACAACAAAGAAGTCTGTCAAAGGACCTTTAAAACACCGAACCACTAATTAGTACTGCCAACTGCTGCATACAAAAGCATGCAACTAATAGATTAGTAGCAAAACGACGACGCAATGAGTCTTGAGTATATCGTTGTTCAATTTAAGGTATAACCAATTTCCTTTTTCTCAACACTTTCGGAATTTTCTTGATTGGGAATGGGTGAGATCTGGCGAAGGTATCATCTTGGCTTTCCTCTCTTCTTCTTTTTCTTTGTTCACACTCAGTGCAGCTTATCTCAAGTAAGTCTCGTCGTTAGCAGCTCTTTGATTTTTATCATTTTAGGGTGCACTAACCTTGTTCCCATAACTAGTCAGACAAGGCTGACCTAAAGAGTAAGCGATGCGCTCTGAGGGATCTTTCTCAGGTAGGTATATCCAGTTGTTTTGCTCTTATATGCCTTTTGATTTCATTATAACGCAGCCTCTGACAGAGGGACAGCTATACCGAAAGCTGGGAAGGGAGTATTGCTCTAGTTTCAGGTGAGTCACGAACTCCTCTTCCTTGTTTTTGTTCATAGAGGCATGAATTGTCACTTATTTTCTTGAAGATGAATGCTGGAATGGTAGATAGAAAGAACTCTGGTTTAGCATTACTGAGAAATTTGTAGCGGGGATTAGATTTTCCATGTGAGAGCTATTCCTTTGCTATAGTGAGAATTCAACTGATTTGATTAGTTGTTCTCTTATGCTAGCTACGATAAACTCAATAATAGAAGGTAGGGAAGTAGACTTTTGTTCAAATCTTCTGTAGTTTCTCTCCTTCCAAATTTCTTGAGTACATGTGGCCACTAAGATTAGAATCACTGCTCTGTCAAAATTTGAGACAAGTAGATGGGGTAACTCTAGTAGTATTTCATAGAGATTGTTCAAAATTGGAACATTAGTACTTAGTTTTAACATTTTTGCCCATATTTCTTTAGAGTAATTACACTCAAAGAAAATGTGGTCTCTAGTCTCTTCCTTTAGATTATGTAGAATGCACATCTTTGAGGAGGGTAGGAATTGTAGCCTATCCATTGTGCTGAGTCTGTTCAACATTGCTAGCCAAAGCAGAAAATTAGTTTTAGGTTTAAGAACCTTGTTCCAAACCATAGAGTACCATTCCACTCTATTAAAAATCTCCTCCCTCAATTTCTTAACTTCCTTTAATTTTATTTTTAAAACTGGGATACTTTTCCATAAATAATTATCTTTTTCTCAAAGGCTTCTGAATAGTGGAATGGACAGAAGTCTAGTTTCAACAATTGATAATGACCAGCTTCCATTTATAATAATTTCTTTGAGCTTAGTATTCATAAGAAACCTTACCAGTAGGGTTCTTGCCATTTGATTTTGAAATAAGGCACCTTGCCCAGTCCAATTATCATACCATAAGGAAAATCTTTCTCCATTCCCTATTTGACAAGAGATATTCTGTTGTACTTCATCCTTCATTTTCAGAATTTGGTTAAAGAACCAATTGTAACTTTCTTTGGGTTTTAGAGCCAAAAACTCCCATCTTTCAATATGTAAATGTGGAACCATTTGATCCACAGTGACTGCTTATCACTAAGGATTCTCCAGATTCTCTTAGTCATAAGTAATATGTTCTTCTTGGTTAAAGAACCAAGTTAATTTACCATAGTTTGGTCATCTTTCGGGGGAAAAAAACCCATTCGGCTTATGTCCACTCTCCAAGTGGGAATTCATTTTCTTCTTTAATGGAAAATGATGAACATCCATACAACATATTTGTCATAAATGAAGAGGAACATTTATAATCATCTTGCTTTACATTTAGTGATGAATAGCTCTTTTTAAATTTTATTAGAGCTCAAGACAAACCTTCATAATCTTAATCCAAAGTGATTTCTCCTAATTGTTATGATCACATCAATAAACTAAGATAATAGCGGGAGTTTGTTCAGATTTTTTTGTCAAACATTAAAATGAAAATTGCAATAATTGTTCCAAAAATTTATTTTTAAAACTACACAATTTGGTAGGTCAAGATTGCCTAGTAATGTTGCCACCTAATCTAAGTTGACAATCTAATCACTAGAAATTAACAAAAACCTAACTTCGTTAATGTCTAAGGTGCTACTAATACTATTTTAAAAATGTTAAAGTACAATGTGATACTATAGATTATAGTAGAGGCTTACCTAGATCTTTTAAAAAATATTATGGTACAATTCAGACTTTTAGCCTTAAATTTTCAACCCTCCATATTCTTTCAAAGATTTAAAATTATTTTCTTTAACAAAAATTTGATCTAAAACTATTTTAAAAGTTCTAAAATTTGTTTGAAGATTAATAGGATTTTCATTAAAATCTTTTTAGATTTACTCTTGGTTATGATAAAGTATATGTAATATAATTTATATGTAAATGATCCTGCAATGATTGAACTTGTAATCCATTGAAATGACCAAGATAAGTACAAGATAGATTTAAAATGGTTGTTACATATAGAGAGATTTCATTCTTTCTTATCTTGGTCAACTTGAATTATTTTGAAGTCCTATTAAATTGTATATGTGCTCGATTAGCTCATTTTCTCTATCCTTTGATTAGTTGATTTATTCATTTGACTTATTTACTCGCTTGTCTCCTTCTATTGAACTTAATCTTTCATATATTACTTAATTTCATTATAATAAAACTATTAATATTAGCAAAAGTAAATTTATTATTATTACCAAAAGAAGAAGATGCTAATCAGATATGGGAGGAAGTAATATATATTTTAAGGACTGCAGCTAAGGAGATCTTAGAAATTTCTAAAAGGTTTAGAGGTAAAAAGAAGGATTCTTGGTGATGGAATGAAGACATGCAATAGAAGGTGAAGATCAAGAAGGATGCTTAGAAAGATTTATTTGATAGCCACAAATGAAGATAAGGTACTAATAGAGAGTTACAATCTAGTAAAGAAAGAGGTAAAGAAGATAGTCTCATAAGGCCAAAAGTCTCATAAGGCCAAAAGTAGAGCCTACGAGAACTTTTATCAATGATTGGAAAATAAAGATAGGGAAAATGATATATTCAGGCTAGTAAAAGCTAGGGAATAGAAAATGAGGGTGATCCGAACCTTAGTCTTACCCTTGGAGGTCAAATAAAAAACATAATCCAAGGATTGCAATAGATGTTGCAATCTTGGGTTGTCTTACTTAATCGAAACCTAAATGAATGGACCTAAGCTAACTTATATGTCATAAAATGCAA
>JAOQMP010000004.1:20612943-20629430 GCA_027563575.1 Erythroxylum pedicellare
CATATATATCCAAAGGACTTATATACATCTTTGAACTCATATACAACCACGTATGTATTAGTATACAGTAGCATCTTCAAGTATAGCACAATACAAAAGTCTTAGAGAGTCTAGCATTACATATGCTATATTTTCGTAGCAAAAAGCTATTAGTGACGTTTTAGGGATCGGGTTTGGGTATGCTTACTTTTTTATTAAAAATTTTTGTCTGTAAATTTCTTTTTATACAAGATTTTTATTACAACTTCAACAATTCGTATATACAAAATAATAAATAGAGAAACTAGTTTACAAATTATAAATGTTGAGATTACAAAAAGTTACAACTTGTTAGTGAACATGAAATAATCCAAAAAGCTTGGTTAAAATATTATGATTAGTGAAACAATATTGCAATTAAAACAAACATCACATAACTTTAACATTCAAGACATAATCACTTAGCTGTTGCATCTTTTTCAATTTTGTAATTCAAGAAACAAGTATTAAATTTAAATTATAATACATACAGGAATTCAAAGAAATAAGTATAAGAGATGTAATTAATACCATTCACTTTCATCTTCACTGTTATTATAATCCTGGCTAAGTATTTTTTTGAGGTACTTATCAGGCTTGACTAACTTTTTTTTGACTATATTGTAATTCAACCTTAAGCGTCTTGCTTTCCTTTTTAAGTTGTTGAATGGATGTTTTACTTGATGAGGTTTAAACATTTGGCTTAAGGTCAAAGCTAAGACCTTTGACATAACCAAAATGTTTACCAAGCATGGTATTGTAAATGTCTTTTACATTGACCTCATTGCCCTCAAACATTGATTTCTATAATAACTCTTGTATCTTATTCTAAAATTAAAAAAACAAAACCAATACTCATTGAAAATATTATTAGTTACTACTAAATAAATAAATAAACTTTAATAGTAAAAAAATTTATACTTACATTATTAATTTTTGGTTTTTTTGACGTCCACCTTTTACCTTCCTTATAGCGAGTAACTTTGTATAATATGATCCTATCACACTCTCGCCATTTAATTCCTTCTCACTTTGTTTGATGAAAGAAAAATAAGGAACAATAAATAATATAATGTTTATTGATAAAGTTATAACTTGTAAACAAAGATCTTACATATTCATTTTAGAAGACTACAAATGATTTGGACCTTTGATTATGAGGTACTTTCATATTTCCTCCATTAACCTTTGCCTTCTCATAATTTTCCTAAATAAAGAAAAAAGATTAGGTAGTCATTAAATCATCTAAAAAGATTAATGGAAGCAAATGTAAAAGGAAATAAAATAAACCTAGACTTTAGGAGAGGCCTAATAATCACACAAATTATTGCAATTTTCTTGAGACATTCGTTCTAGAACATGTCTCCGTTCCTCCAAATCAAAAGGAAAAGATTTATAAAACTAATGCAACCTATAATGATGATCCCTATTCCTTTATTCAATAATAAAGTTATATAGTTTGAAACATCAGGGCTTTCATTGCTGACAATATTTAATTTTAACTACGAACAATAAGTAAAAGTGTAATTAATCTTAAAATAAATGAAACAATATTATATATAGTTAAATATATTAAAAATTATCGCAACTTTATCGAACAAATTTTCAAGCAAGTTGTCTTCCTTCAAGTCCTTTGCATGCTTCAGACAAGGTAATTTTATTCTCGTAATAATCCCCAACTCATATAACAATTTTGTAGATTGGATCCTGTCTATAAGATGACCTTGCGAAATATCAATCTGTATTGACAACTTGGCTAATCATTGCAACATTCATTTGTTGCAATTCACAACCTTTAGTTTTACCTCTACATCTTTTTTTAATATTGACACAAGAGCTTGACAATAAATCAATAATGATAAGAAAATATGTATTAAACATGTAAATACATATTTGAGCATAAGTATATTTGTAAATATTAATGATTAACAAACCTGTAGATCCTTTTGTACTAGTTGATTTATTATTGTTTAAAGAAGAATGAGGCTGTGTATTACTAATTTCACTAGTGGATAAGGTCGAATGTTGTTGATAGCTAGGAATTGAATTAATGTCACCAACTGATTGATTTGGTTGAAGTTGCGAATCCCTCTATTCTACATGCCAGCTTCTTCCCTTTGTTTCTACCAAGTGACCAAAAAGAAAGCGTAAATTTTATTAACATTATAATACATCCAATCATCATTACAAATATACTTTCAATCATAAACATTAATCGCATTAATGTAAGATAATAATTGTAATTAATATTGTAGTCACAAAAGTGTTTTCTTTTTTGCCAACGAGTTTTAAAAATCTTCTCAAAAGTTTGACTTTTTTGCATTGATTTTTGTATTTGTTACCAAAGATGAAGTCAAAACTACATTGTTTTATCAAATTGAAAACCTAATTACCTAAAGACAGGACAAAATTCCTCTTCTTAGCTATGATTAAGTTTTTACCAGCTGCATGCCCAAGTTCCTAGCATCGTCTTCGTCTTTGGTGTACATCATCGTCTCCAATGTGCATCTTCATTGCTAGGTTGCATCTTCATCTTTGTCTCCACACGAGGGTTTTCATCTTTTAGGTAATTCATTTTCACAATACCTATATACAGTAAGTTGGATTTCATCTGGTTGAGTGTAAACCTTGCTTTCTTTACAAGCGGGGCAGATTTTCAACACTTTTTGAAAACAATGAAATGAAAGGGGAGCCCATGCCCTTTAGATCCCCACAGTTAATGTTCTTATGCTATTTTTAAAAAAAATTGTTGTTTTTCTTTTGAAATTTAAAATCAGTGAAATGGTTGTTTTTCTTCTTTTTCAAATTTCTTCAGAATCACCATTAAGAAATGTCATAATAATTATACTGCAATGAGAATGTTGGAATAAACTTTCCTAATTAAATAAATGAAATCGAAATTGTATAATGGTAGTGATATGGGGATCGAGGCAATTTAATGTGAAAAATTTATGGGAAAGTGGGATATTTATATGCGTGAATGATTATCCAAGATCTCTAATGTCATTTCTTTCATTTACAATGTTTCTATTGCTTGTTATATGTTTAGGTTTAAGATGTTCTCTCTTATGATGCTTCTGGTTAGAAATAATGCATTATATTTACATCCATGTTCAAAATTAATGTATGGATTGATCGCAACCACAAAGAAAAGTAGTGAACTTTTCCTTGATTGATAAGCAACTTTGTATTCGATTTGATGATAGAAGACTTAAAAAAGTTATATGTATATATTGTATAATTTGGCAGTGTATTTATGTAGGTTGTGAATTATGCTTGGAATAGACAATGTATAAAAGTACTGATAATGTATGTAATAGAAACTTTCTTTTCTTATGTCAGTAGGTTATAAACTCAACTTCAACCAACTATACTGACTTATTGATGTCCATTAATAATCTTAGAAGTGTGTTAGATTTGAAAATGACATTCAAATATGAAATCTTTTATTCTTAAAGATGTCATATCACTTATTAATCTGTGGCATACGCTCTGGGTTTTATTAATCTTTAAGGGCGAAAGGCAAACTTAGAATGTGCTTGTATAGGGGATTTTTGACTATCTAAAAAATTAATTTCAGATGATTGTTGCTTCTTATATGAATATTTTGTTAATTGCATATAACTTGATATAATGTTTTGTTTCCTTATTGAATTGTACACTCTGCTTCTATATTGCTTATATTTATGACTTGTTTTTGTTTCTTTTTATGTTTTCAAAATAAAACCATTAACATAAATTCATCATAAAATGTTGACGTGGCAATTATTTTCTAATATAAAGAATGAACTCCAGTGGGAGGTATCTAGTAGAATCCTCCATGTTAAAGAACAAATCGGTGCACAACGAATCTATTAACTAGAGTCTAATCACCGTTTGCCTTTAATGGCTGATCTTCTTTTCCAAGGATTTTAGTGTCACTCTAGTTTTCTCTTTATCTTTATTCTTTGTATCTCATTTTCTGTTAACAAGCTATTGGATGGATGTGTGATTGTATATACTATATGTTGTGTAAAACTTCATTGAATCTTCAAGAAGATATAGATGAAAATGAAGGTGGTAGCAGATCAATAGTTTTGAAACAGTCCTTGATTGTGAAAACTATGTCCGTTCGTTGTGACGATAATGGAGTCATTCAATAGGGTATGTATGTGTTCAAATTTCAGTTCCATATATTGTTTGATTTAAGATTTAATTTATGAAAGGATTGTGAACAAATTAATATGATTCTTCTATACTGTTTGCTCCTTAACTATGCGTAGTTCATCTAATTCATTTGCATACTACGTTTAGGAAATTGTTCAATGTATTTTCTATTAGTTTAGTTAAAGCCAAGAAGTTGTTAGAAGAGGCTGTCTATAAATCAATTGTTGGGGGAGATTGTTTGTTTCAATTGATGCCTTCAAAAGTGCAAGGAGCCTTTTTGGCAATCTAAAGGGAATTTTTTCACCTTATTTACCGAGTCTCTTGTTACTTAGAATCTAGAAAATTAATTTTATCTTTTTCTCTTCGATGGAATAGTTGTGAAATTCATTATCTTTTTCTCCTTATTTATTGTTTTGTTTGTAAGAATTGTTAAAGTTGTAATTAAAATCTTGTATTACTTACCATATATCATTATTTTTTGTTTTTTTGTAAGAATTATATATCATTATATTACAAACTTTATGTTAAAGCAATTTGAAAATTTTGCGACACCATATACAATTGTCAAATCATATAATTTAAAAGAGTGTCGCCAAATGCTTACTCTTTGGCAACAATGTTGCTGAGTCATTGCCAAATGCTTGCCATTTAGCAATGAGTTTAGAAAGTGTTGCCAAAGGGTAAACCTTTGGTATCGATTGCCCAAAATCATCGCCAAAAGCTTATTTTTAGCTACAGTTTTCAAATTGTTGCCAAAAAAACGTAGCCACCAAAGGTCTGCCTTATTGTAGTGTTATATGACCTACAAGATAAAGAAACCAATGTATTTTAAGTATACATATACATTTAAGTCCTTGAAAGTTATTTTCTGCAATGCTATGACGCTATAGTTCAGTATTGTAGTATGATCTCGCAGGATCTTAAAGGTCTTTTGTGCTCATCATTGAAGGAGAAATCTAGGGAATATTTACTTAGGAACTTTAAAATATCAGGTTTAAATTTTCTTGGGATGTCCTGATGATTTTACGCAAAATGACACTGACTCTTATGTAAGAATCAGGAGCCGAAGGCTTTAATTGGTCGACAAGATTGGGCTTCAAAAACATTTTCTTTATTACTAGTGGAGAGAACAATTCCCTGAATCACGGTGCAACGTTTGGATCTCTTGTTTGGATAGGTAGTCTTGTGTATCAGGCAGAAGGTCAATAAGAAAGAGCTGCTGTTCATTTTAATTTTACTACAGAATGAGGAATCACTCAATTAAGTACGCATTGAAGGCACACAATTCGCTATTGATTGTGTTCTTGAGAGTTATGCTGCCATATCTGATTGGAGGAAATTAGAGTCCTAGACATTAAAGAAACATTGTGCTCTAAACATGCAAGGAAGATTTGTTCTGGTGCTCTAACTAGAGTAGGCAATGAAGTCAATGCAATTCATGCACCAGCGGATTTTGATGAGGGCGACTATTTGACACCAAAGGGTAGCAATCAACTCACTTTTGGTCCTAAACTAGGCTTGTAAAGGAGCGAATAAATGCTTTTACGAGTAACATTGCTATTTCTTTAGAGAAAGGAGGAGTGTTTCCACATGAAATACAGTAAGTCGTTAATGCTGGAGGAAAAATTTTGTGTTTTGCCTCTTGAAAGTTTAGGTGAGGCTGCACTGAGTTGCGCTGCATCTTTGCATTTCAAGCAGATTACAAGCTTCACGACACACAAGCCAGTATTAAGCAGCATGCATCAGTATTGATATTGGTACGTTGAATCAGAAAAATCCCTCACAAAAGAGTTTGAAAAGATTGCAACCAGCTGTTATAAGCTTTGCGACTCTAGCGAACCATTTTCCCAAATTCTCTGGTGACCTTAAAGCTTTATTTGAGTTTTTCAATTGTTCGAAATTTGCAAGTGAAATAACCCCGCGTTGAAAAGAAACATGAGGATGGAGTGCCTTGTCTTCAAAGAGAACTCATAACTCATTGTCTTAGATATGATATTCTAATTGTTTATAATTTCACTTTAAAATTTGTTCAACTTTTTTTAAAGCCCCTTCAAAACCCATTATTGTTATTAAAGTCAGGTTAGTAAAGCTTAATGAATATAGATTTATAGATTTGGATCAAATAAATAGTGATTCATAAAATAACTTAAATGACTTTGCATTAACTGATGGTTGAGGGAGAGTTATTCCAATGTGGATACATCGACTTGTAAAAGGGAGACGTTAGAAACTTTTCAAGGAAGATGTTAGAAATTTACAAGTAGAATAATCCCACATGGAAAAGAAACATATGAATGAAGCATTTTATATACGAAGAGAACCACAATCTATTATTTTGAGATTTTTGAATTGAGATATAATATTCTAATTATATATGTACTCACTTTGAACTTGGTACGATATCTCTTAAAACCCTCTCAAAAAGTCATTCTCAAATTTGGCCAGCTAACACGGATACTTAATATTGGCAAAATGCCTTTCTAGAGGGACGTCTTGATTTTCTATTTTTGAATTTGCATTGTGAGGACTTCGATCTTATGCATCCTGAAAAAAAAGCACTGTCACACTAGTTAAGAAGTGATTATCCAGATCTGCATCTAGAAAATGGTGTCCACAAAGCAGAAGTAGATTTTAGTATAGATCGCAAATCTCTGCTTGGAAATGGTGGATCTGCCATCTATACTAAAAATAAGTCTATCTCTTCTTAATTGTTTTGTTGCATTATCCATTTTTATATTTTTCTTAAAATTTAAGTTTTGCTTTTCTTTCTATCTTGATTTTTGATTGAAGGACTATAGAAAAAATGAATTAAGTTGATATTTAAAAATTTGAAAAAAAGCATTCCAATACGATTGAAGTAAGAAGCAATCTAAAGCACTATTGGACTTTAAACTTGACATATAAGCTTTCTTTTATGATATGATTTTCAACGTTTTGTAAATTGTAAATTGTATTTTTTAGCCTAGTTTAATTACAATCATATTTTTAAAAAATTAAAAATTTATCTGGACCGTATATTCTTTTAATTCTAACTTCAGTAACTCAATTCTAGGACTTTCTTTTAATTTCAGACTTATTATCCATTTTAACCTTCTTCCCGATTTCAAATCCTAAGACACTATCTAGGTAATCTACTTTTATTTTCAAACTCTAGGTAAGATCATAAACTCTTATGTATGCAATATCTGCTTTGATTTTTAATTTCAAAACCTTGACATCTCTCAAAGAATTTTATTTTATCCCTTAGGACAAACTATAAACTCTTAGGACCTCATCTATATTGTGAAAATTTCTTAACAAATCTAGATATACTACAACATAGTAAGGAAACCAATTTGGTCTTAAATTAGGAAAAACTTCATTTTATGGTGCAAGAAGCATTGTTCTTGGTCATAAGATCTCTACATATGCTATTAAGGTGGATGGAGCCAAAATAGAGGTAATAAAAGATGCCACCTCCTACCAATGTGAAAGGGATTAGGAGTTTCTTAACAAATCTAGATATACTACAACATAGTAAGGAGACCAATTTGGTCTTAAATTAGGAAAAGCTTCATTTTATGGTACAGGAAGGCATTGTTCTTAGTTATAAGATCTCTAAATATGCTATTAAAGTGGATGGAGCCAAAATAGAGGTAATAAAAAGATGCCACGTCCTTCCAATGTGAAAGGGGATTAGGAGTCTTCTTAGGTCATGTAAGGTTTCTACAAGAGGTTCACCAAAAATTTCTCCAAAATCTCTCAACCTCTATAGAACTTATTGAAAAAAGGTATATTGATCCAATTTGATGTTGATAGCTTGAATGCATTCAATAAACTGAAAAAGATGATGTCATTAACCACTATATTAGCACTAGATTGGTGTTTACCATTTTAATTGATGTGGAGTGCTATTGACTATATAGTAGGAGCAGTTCTTGGTTAAAGAAAGGATAAAAAGTTGTATGATATTTATTATACTAATAAGAATTTGAATAATGATCAAATGAATTATGAAACTACTAAAAATGAATTACTTGTTATTGTATTTGCTCTTAATAAGTTTAGGTATTGTCTGATGAGTTATAAGATGATTTTCTACAAAGACATGCAACCATTAAGTACTTACTAATTAAAAAGGATGCCAAACCACATTTGATTCACCAGATATTATTTTTTGCAATAATTTAAACTTGAGATTGGGGATAAAAAGGGATAAGAACATGTAGATGTAGATTATTTTTCTATATTTAAGAAGCCAGTGAGTTGAAAAAATTTGTCCATCATTGAGAGATTTTTGTCTGAGCAATTGTTAGTAATTTCAATTGTTCTTTGGTATGCATATTTTGTGAACTAACTAGCATTATTTCATTTAAATTGAGCTATCGTTAGAGGAATTATTTTTTAATAGGATTTCATGCATTATTTTAAAGAAAACCACTACTATTTAAGCATTATGTAGATAGAGAGATTAAGAGATTAGTCCCCTTTTGAAGAAACCAAAGACATCCTTAATCATTACCATTTCATAAAGTGTGGGGGTTCCTTCATTACATCCAAGATAATTGCTAAAAGGTCGTCCATTCAATTTCTAGTGGCGATTATATATCAAGATTCTAGACATTATGTGAATATATGGGATAAATGCCAAAAGGTTAATAATATCTCTAGGAGGAATAGATGACCTTAAGTAATATTATGGAAGTTTAATTGTTTAATGTGTAGCATATTGATTTTAAGGGTTAATTTCCATCTTCCTTCAATAATCAATGTATTTTGATCACTATTGATTACGTATCTAAATAGGTTGAGATATAAGAACTCTAGCTAATGACTCTAAGGTAGTGATGAAATTTGTGAAGAAATACATATTATCTAGGTTTGGTGTACTTAAGCAATAATTAGTGATGGGAATTCCCATTTTTGCAAATGTTATTTTGATGCCTTATTAAAAAGGAATAGCATTACTTATAAAATGTAAACTTTGTACCATCTTCAACTTGATGGTCAATTAGAATAGGTAAATAGAGATTTGAAAGGAATATTGGAGAAAATAATTAATAGTTCAAGAGAGGATTGAGCTCTTGAAATGGATGATGCACTTTGGGCTTACATAACAAATTTAGGGCATCATTAGATATGTTTCCCTACAAACTTGTATTTAGAAAGAGATATCACTTACTTGTTAAATTAGAGAATAAGGCTTATTGGGGCTATAAAGATATTAAATATGGATTTAAAAGAAGTTATAGATAATAGACCATTATAATAAAGTGAATTAGAGGAAGTTAAACAAAATTATGATAAGAATGTTAAGATCTATAATAATAAACCAAACAGTGGTATAATAAGCATATCCTAATGAGGTCATTTGAGATTAGTTAGTAAGTATTTCTCTTTAACTTAAGATTTAAGCTATCTCTTGGAAAACCCTAATCTACTGGCCTAGTTCTTTCATTGTGGTCAAAGTATACCCCCATGGTGCTATAAAAGTGAATAGTGAAGCAATTGGGACATTCAAGGTCGATCGACAAACTTTAAAACCTTAATTGGCTGATGAAGCGGTGCCTGAAGGAGTCATATATTTCTTAGTTACCCATTCTCATATGTAATACGTATATAGTAAAAATAATAACAGTAAGCAAGTATGAAGGAAACTAAAGCATTTCACATTGAGACATTAGAGGAGCTTCAAAACACAAAAAGTATAAATGAAAAAAATTAGGGAAGTCTTTAAACATTTTTCCTTTCTGTAACAAATAGAGGAGAATGTGTGATTTGAATTTGGGGGAGTCGAGTTATTTTGAAGATATGTTTGAATTATTATATATATATGGTATTGCATGATATTTTTCAAAATTATTATTTTATTCATATATGAGCTCCTCCAAACTATGATTTTTAGTTAAAGAAATATTGTAGATGATGCTAAATTGTATTAAGATTGATTTTAAACTCTTTATTTCCTAATTTTTCTTAGTCTTTAGATTTTCTTATATAATAACTAACAACTGATTAACTGACTATACTATTATGCCCATATTTGGTGGTTTGTTTGTTATTTAATAGTTTTATAGTATTTTTGGTATTTATTTTGCTTCAAATTTTTTTGTAGGTGGTAATTTCCTTCATAGATCAAAAGGAGAAGAATTAAGGTGAAATCTAGGCATAAAATAGAAGAATTTAAGTAACTATGGAGATACATGTCCATGTATAGTGACTTTGTAAGTGATAGTTTATGACCTTGCAGCTAATCAATTGGATGCAAATTAATGTATGAAGTTATTTTGATTTAATGAAAAGGGCTTATTTATCTTTATGTATTAATTTAATTGATATTTTATGTTTTAATATTAAAGATAAAATCTTTGGAATAATTATTGTGTAATTGAAATTATGATGAGATTCAATTTACACTTATGTGTTATTTGGCATTTTTTGGGTTTACTGCCTTTGCGTTTACTTAATACAGATATGTGATTAATGCCCATCTATGAAAACCAGTGTCGCTAGCCACGATGCCCATCACGATGCCACTGGTTGGCATCACTATGGTGCCATTGGATGGGGTCGCAGGTGACATTATCAGTTGGCGTCGTTGGGGCGATAATAACCCATCAAATGGCAACGCCACTGGAGAAGTCAATGGGCATTAATCGCCCATCGAATGGCGATGCCATCGTATGCGACACTACAGACAATGCCATGGATGGCGTCACTTGGGCAGTCTGAGGTAGCCACGGTGGAGAAGCAGAAGGCGAGGTCGGTTGAGGATGAAGCAAGCGATGTGGGTTGGTAGGTTGCGACGTGGGTGTTGGTTGAAGCAAATATGGGAGGGTTTTGGAGAAGAAGATAAACGCTTGTGGAGAAGACAATGGGCGAGTGTGCACACGCCCACCATTCTCGAGAATGTCAAACTCCATTTTAACCGTAGGCGGGTGTAGTGCACGTTCTAGCGTGTCATCATCTGGCACGTGCACTACACGTGCCAGACACCCTCCTAACCCCCTTTTATGTTTTTAAAAATGATTTTAATAAATCTTCAATTTAATTAATTTAATAGAGATTAAATTAATTTATACTCTTAATAAAATTGAAAAATGTTTTATTAATTTTGAAAAATTGTTTTCAAAACATAATTTTATTAAGAAAAGTTTTGGAATTTAGTTTAATTTTTCAAGACTTGAATTATTAAATTAAATTTATTATCACATCAATAATTACAATCAAGAAAAAGTTTTAAATAATTTCTTTCATAATTGGATTATGTTGGAAATTATAAATATAATAAGATTATATTATTTTGATGAGATCGAAATTTTTTTGAATTTTAAATCTCTCAATAAAATATTAAGTACAGATTATGAATGTGATAGTTGTCTTCCATTATTTGAGAATAAAACCAGAATTCTGTTTATTGTTTGGCTTGTTAAGTAAACTCAAGGTCACTTTAACCTAGATATATTTTATCTTAAATTGATGGTTTATACTTAACTAAAATTGTATGATTTGGATGAGTAAACTCATGATCATATAAATTTAGCGGCAGGATTACGAATGATATATGTGATATATTTTTGGCAAAAGTTGTCACCTAATAATTCTAGGGGTCATATGAGATGTGACTGAAAAGTTGTTTTCAACCTAATTTAGTTTTAGTTGGTTTGTTGAGCAAACTTAAGATCAATTAATTTTAAATAGGATCCTAGCCAACTAAGAAATTTTTTGATATAATAATAAGGGCTATTATTTTAAAGAAAATAGTGGGAGTAATCAAATATTTTAAAGTCCTTAAAGAAAATAGTGGGAGTAATCAAATATTTTAAAGTCCTTATTTTATTTAATTTTTGGATTTAAACTAATATATGCTCCTTTTATGTTTTTCGGTTATTAAATTCGAAGATGAGTACGAACTTGACATTAAGAAGCATCATAGATGCTAACAAGCAGACTGGATCCAAATTTTTAGACTGGCTATGAAACTTAAGAATAATTATTAGGCAAGAGAAGAAGTTGTATGTTCTTGATACTCCTGCTTCATCAAAACTTTGTTCAGATGCAATTGATGAAGATTGGGAGAAATATCAACGTTATATTGATGATGTTGAAGAAGCTACATGTGTGATGTTAGCTTGCATGTCTCTTAAACTTCAGAGGTAGCATGAGAATATGGATGCACCTACTATGATACTGCATCCTAAGGAGTTATTTGATGCACAAAGTAGGGTGGAGAGATATCAAATCTCTAAGGCACTATTTCAATGCAAGATGACAGAAGGATCTTCAGTCAACCTTTACGTGCTGAAGATGATTGGGTATATTGAAAAATTAGCCCAACTAGGTTTTTGTCATCGATCATGAGTTAAGCATTGATCTGGTGCTATAGTCTCTAAGTTCAAGCTTTTCACAGTTTGACATGAACTTCAATATGAATCAGAAGGATATGATATTGCCCGAACTGTTGAACATGCTTAAGACTGTGGAAGGGTGCCTTAAGAAGGAACCTAGTTCTATATTTGTTGTTAGTTCTTCCGAAAGTAAGAAAAATGTCTTTAAGAAGAATAATAACAAGAAATAGAAGGCTTCTACTAATGTAGTAAAAGCCAAAGGAGGTGTCAAGAAGAAGAATAATGATAAGGGAACATATTTTCATTACGGAGTCAATGAAAATTGGGAAAGGAACTGCCCATCTTATCTTGCTAGCCTGAAAGATAAAAAGCTTAAGGAAGCTGTTTCTTCAAGTATGTTTATGATTGAGATCAATCTTTCTACTTCCGTTCCACATTCTTAGGTATTAGACACTAGTTGTGGTTCTCACATATGTAATGACATGCAGATGTTAACAAGGAGTAGATCACTAAAGAAAGGCGAAGTAGACCTGCAAGTTGGCAATGGAGTAAGAGTTGCTGCATTAGCTATAGGAACTTATAGTTTAACTTTGCCTTCTACCCTTATATTGGAACTTGATAATTTTTATTATGTTCCTGTTATTAAAAGAAACATCATTTCTTTTTCTTATTTGGATTTGATTGGACTTGTCTTTATAATTAAGGATAACAGTTGTTCTTTTTATAAATATGATGTTTATTGTGGATCTGGATTGCTTATAAATGGTTTGTATGAGTTAGATCTTTAAAGGCCTATTTTAAACATAAATAGTAATAAAAGAAAATTGAGTAACTAAACTCCATCTTATTTATGGCATTATAGGTTCATATCAATGACATTAAAATCACAAAATTACGTAAAGAACGATATTTGGATCCTTTTGATTATGAACCATATGAAATTTGTGAATCTTGTTTATTGGAAAAGATGACCAAACCACCCTTTAAGGGAAAGGGGTAACGTGCTAGTGAGTTACTAGAATTAATACATTCAGCTGTATGTGGCCCTATGTCCACAAATGCTAGAGGTGGATACTCATATTTCATTATGTTCAAAGATGACCATTCTAGATATGGTTATGTGTACTTAATGAAACAAAAGTCTAAATGATTTGAAAAGTTCAAAGAATTTAGACTAGAGGTAGAGAAATAAACTGGAAAAAGTATTAAGAAACTTATATCAAATTGAGATGGTGAATACTTAGATCACGAGTTCCTTGGTTACTTAAAAGAGAATGAGATTCTCTCACAATGGTCTTCTCTTGCAACTCCATAACATAATGGAGTTTCTAAGAGGAGAAATTATACACTATTAGATATGGTACGTTTATGATGAGTCATGCATTCGTTCCTATATCCTGTTAGGGATACGCAATTGAAACCACAATATATCTTGTAAATAGAGTTCCATCTAAATCAGTTGATAAGACACCATATGAGATATGGACTGGTATAAGACCTAGATCATCACACTTAAAGATTTGGGAATGTGAAGCTTATATGAAGCACGCTATATCTGATAAACTTCAAGCTAAATCAAATAAATGCAAATTTGTTGGGTATTTGAAAGAGAGTTTCAGTTATCAATTCTATCATCCTATTGAGTAAAAGGTGTTTATCTCAAGACAAGTTACATTCTTAGAAAGAGAATTTATTCTCAAAGAAATTAGTGGGATTGAGGTTGAACTTAGAGAAGTTCATGAGCCATAAATTCACATCGAAATAGAACAAGAACCTCAAGTTGATACATATAATGTATAACTGAGAGTTCAAGAAACACATAGTCCGCAAACTAGTAGGATATGTCATCCTCCCATTGGATTAGATCTACGTATTGAGCAAGGAAGGGATAATGTATCACTCATATATGATGAGCCTACTACTTTTAAAGAAGTAATGCCAGACATTGATTCTTTAAAATGGCAAGAAGCCATGAAATTCAAAATGGAATCCATGTACACTAACCAAGTATGGACTTCAATGGATGCATATGAAGGTATAGTACCTATTGGGTGCAAATGGATTTTTAAGAGAAAAACTGACATAGATGGAAATGTACATAGGTACAAAGCAAGGTTGGTGGTAAAAGGTTACAAACAAAATCAAGGAGTTGATTTTGAAGAAACTTTTTCTCCATTAGCAATGGTTAAATCCATAAGGATTTTATTAGCTATAATTGCATACCATGATTATGAAATTTGGCAAATAGATGTCAAAAGAACATTTCTCAATGGGAAATTGTAAGAGGATGTTTATATGACACAACTTAAGGGTTTTAAATCTAAAGAATTTCCTGATCAAGTATGCAAGTTGCAAAGGTCCATTTATGGACCTAAGCAAGCATCACAGAGTTGGAACTTTTGTTTTGATGAAATAATCAAAGAGTTTGATTTTATAAAAAATGTGGATGAACATTATGTTTACAAGAAGGCAAGTGGGAGTGCAGTCATTTTCTTAGTGCTTTTATATGGATGACATATTGCTTATTGGAAATGACATTTCAATGCTCCAGTCTATTAAGATATGGTTATCTAAGAACTTTTCCATGAATGATATAGGAGAAGTAGCTGATATACTAGATATAAAGACCTATTGAGATAGATCAAAAAGGTTTTTTGGATTATCTCAATCCACATACATAGATAAAGTGCCAAAGAGGTTTAGTATAGAGAATTCCAAGAGGAGATTCTTACCCATATCGCGTAGGATTTCTCTCACACAGAGTATGTGTCTAAAGACATAAAAGCAGAGAGATAAAATAGATTGTATTCCATATGCATCAACAATTGGATCAATCATATAGTGATGCTATGTACTAGACCAGATGTTGCTTATACTTTGAGCTTAATAAGCAGATATCAAGCTAACCTCGGTGAGGGTTACTAGACGGTTGTGAAAAACATCTTGAAGTACTTAAGAAGGACTAAATATATTTTTTTGGTCTATGGAGGAAATGAGCTGAGAGTTCAAGTTCATTTAGATGCCAGTTTCTAGTTTGATCAAGACGATAGTAGATCACAGTCAGGGTATATTTTTACTCTTTATGGTGGTGCGGTTAGTTGGAATAGTTTCAAACAACCAACCATTGCAGATTCAACAATTGAAGCTAAGTATATTGCAGTTTCTGAGGTAGTGAAGGAAGCATTTTGGATAAAGAAGTTCATTACTGAACTTGGAGTGGTTCCTAGCATTGTTGATCTGATAGTAGTATACTACAACAACAATGGTGCTATTGTACAAGCAAAGGAACTCAAGTCTCATCAATGGTCCAAACATGTACTTAGGAAGTTTCACTTGATTAGTGAGATAGTGGAGTGGAAAGACATATCATTGGGGCGAGTTCCCACTGAAGAGAATCTAGCAGATCCTCTTACTAAGTCATTGTCTCAAAAGAGACATGATCGATATATGGTGGATATGGTATTAGATTCATAGGGGGATTGGTTTTAGTGCAAATGGGAGATTATTAGTTTATGCCCTTGCAGCTAATCAATTGGATGCAAATTAATGTATGACATTTTTTGAATTAATGAGCTTTATTTATCTTTACGTATTAATTTAATTAATATTTTATATTTTAATACTAAAGATAAAATCCTTGGAATGATTACTGTGTAATTAAAATAATGATGAGATCATAAGTATGATATTCAATTTACACTTATGTGTTATTCCCAAATGTTTCTAGTTGTAGTTTCATCAAAACTTAATGTGTGGGTGATTATTAGACAATAAGTTACTGAACTAACCCTATTATGAGAATTATGGATGGAATATTACTTATATGTCTATAGATTATCTCATAATGATGGTTGTATAATTGATCCTCAGACTTGACATTACCAAGGTATCTAGTGTGAGAATTATTGTGTTTTGATGCTACTTATGAATCGTCCTAGGATAATTCAGTTAGTAGTAATTGGATATAGTATCAACGATATGGAGATAAAGAATAAG
>JAOQMP010000004.1:20662478-20676654 GCA_027563575.1 Erythroxylum pedicellare
TGTCATACATTAATTTGCATCTAATTAATTGGCTGTAAGGGCATAAACTAACAATCTCCCACTTGCACTAAAGTCAATCCCTTATGAATTTAATACCATATATATCCATATGTCGATCATGTCTCTTTTGAGATAATGGCTTAGTAAGAGGATTTGCTAGATTCTCTTAAGTGGAAACTCACTCCAATGCTATTTCTTTCTGCTCCACTATCTCCCTGATCAAGTGAAATTTCCTGAGTACATGTTTGGACTGTTGATGAGACCTGGGTTCTTTCACTTGTGCAATAGCACTATTGTTGTCGCAGTACACTACTATCAGATCAACAATGTTATAAACCACTCCAAGTTCAATGATAAACTTCTTGATGCAAACTGCTTCCTTAGCTGCCTCAGAAACTGCAATATACTTAGCTTTTGTTGTTGAATCTGCGATGGTTGGTTGTTTGAAACTCTTTCAATTAACCGTACCACCACAAAGAGTAAAAATATATCCTGACTGTGATCTACTATCTTCTTGATCAGACTGGAAACTAGCATCTGAATGATCCTGAACTCTCAGCTCAATTCCTCCATAGACCAGAAAAATATCTTTCGTCTTTCTCAAGTACTTCAAGATTTTTTCACAGCCGTCCAGTGACCCTCATTTGGATTGGCTTGATATATGCTTGTTATGTTCAAAGCATAAGCAACATCTGGTCTAGGACATAGCATCTCATACAGATTGATACAATTGTCGAAGCATATGAAATACAATCCATTTTATCTCTTTTCTTTTGTGTCTTTGGACACATACTCTGTGAGAGAGAAATACCATGCGATATAGGTAAGAATCCCCTCTTGGAATTCTCCATGCTAAACTTCTTTAGTATTTTATCTATGTACGTAGATTGATATAATCCAAGCAACCTTTTTTATTTATCTTGATAGATCTTTATACCTACTATATAAGCTACTTCTCTCATATCCTTAATGGAAAAGTTCTTAGATAACCATATCTTAACAGACTGAAGCATTAAAATGTCATTTCCATTAAGCAATATGTCATCCACATAAAGCAATAAGAAAATGACTGCACTCCTACTTATCTTCTTGTAAACTCAAAGTTCATCCACATTTTTTATAAAATCAAACTCTTTGATTGTTTCATCAAAACAGATGTTCCAACTCCGCGAAGCTTGCTTAAGTCCATAAATGGACCTTTGCAACTTGCATACTTGATTAGGAAATTCTTTGGATTCAAAACCCTCAGGTTGTGTCATATACACATCCACTTGCAAATTTCCATTGAGAAATGTTGTTTTGACATCCATTTGTCAAATTTCATAATCATGGTATGCAGCGATAGCCAATAAAATCCTTATGGATTTAAGCATTGCTACTGGCGAAAAAGTTTCGTCAAAATCAACTCCTTGTTTTTATTTGTAACCTTTCGCCACCAACCCTACTTTGTATGTATGCACATTTTCATCCATGTTATTTTTTCTATTAAAAATCCATTTGCAACTAACAGGTACTATACCTCCAGGTGCATCCACAAAAGTCCATACTTGGTTAGTGTACATGGATTCCATTTCGGATTTCATAGCTTTTTGCCATTTTAAAGAATCGATGTCTGACATTGCTTCTTTAAAAGTAATATGCTCATTATGTATGAGTGATACGTTATCTTTTCCATGCTCAATATGTAAATCTAATCTAGTGGGAGGACGATGTATCCTACTAGTTCATCGTGGACTATGTGTCTCTTGAACTCTCGGTTGTACATTATATATATCAACTTGAGGTTCTTGTTTTATTTCAATGTGAATTTGTGGCTCTTGAACTTATCTAAGTTCAACCTCACTCCCACTACTTTTTTTGACAATAAATTCTCTTTCTAAGAATGTGGCATGTCTTGAAACAAACATCATTTGCTCAATAGGATGATAGAATTAATAACCAAAACTCTCTTTTGGATATCCCACAAATTTATATTTATCTAATTTAGCTTGAAGCTTATCAGATATAGCACGCTTCACATAAGCTTCACATCCCCAAATATTTAAGTGTGATAATTCAGGTCTTCTACCAGTCTATATCTCATATGGTGTCTTATCAACCGATTTAGATGAAACTTTATTTAGATGATATATTGTGATTTCAATTGCGTATCCCCAAAAGGACATAGGAAGAACTGCATGACTCATCATGAAACATACTATATCTAATAGTATACGATTTCTCCTCTCATAAACTCCAATATGTTGTGGAGTTGCAGGAGAAGACCATTGTGAGATAATCTTATTCCCTTTTAAGTAACCAAGAAACTTGTGATCTAAGTATTTACCAGCTCGATCTGATCTAAGAGTCTTAATACTTTTGTCAGTTTGTTTCTCTACCTCTAGTCTAAATTCTTTGAACTTCTCAAATGATTGAAACTTTTGTTTCATTAAATACACATAACCATATCTTGAATTGTCATCTGTGAATGTAATGAAATATGAATATCCACCTCTGACATTTGTGGACATAGGCCCATATAGATTTGAATATATTAATTCTAGTAACTCACTAGCACGTTGTCCCTTTCTCTTAAAGGGTAGTTTGGTCATCTTTCTCAATAAACAAGATTCACAAATTTCATATAATTCATAATCAAATGGATCCAAATATCTTTCTTTATGCAATTTTGTGATTCTAGTCTCATTGGTATGACCTAACTTACAATGCCATAAATAAGATGGAGTTTGGTTACTTAATTTTTTTTCTTACTATTTATGTTAAGAATTGGCCTTTTATGATCTAACTCATACAAACCATTTGTAAGCAACCCAAATCCATAATAAACATCATCTTTATAAAAAGAACAACTGTTATCCTTAATTATTAAGGCAAATCCATTCAAATCCAAATAAGAAATAGAAATGATGTTTCTTGTAATAACAGGAACATAATAACAATTATCAAAGTTCTAATATAAGGCTAAAAGGCAAAGTTAAACTACAAGTTCCTACAGCTAATACAGCAACTCTTGCTCTATTGCCAACTCGCAGGTCCACTTCGCCTTTTTACAATGATCTACTCTTTGTTAACATCTGCATGTTATTACATATGTGAGAACCCTAACTAGTATCCAATGCCCAAGAATGTGGAACAGAAGTAGAAAGATTGATCTCAATCATAAACATACCTAAACAGACAGCTTCCTTAAGCTTTTTATCTTTCAGGCTAGCAAGATAAGATGGGCAGTTTCTCTTCCAATGTTTGTTGACTTCGTAATGAAAACGTGTGCCTTTTGTCATTATTCTTCTTCTTGACACCTCCTTTACCTTTTACTACATTAGTAGAAGCCTTCTGTTTCTTGTTATTATTATTCTTAAAGCCATTTTTCTTGCTTTTAGAAGAACTGACAATAAGTATATAACTACCACAGTCTTACGCATGTTCAACAGTTCAGGCAATGTCATGTCCTTCTGATTCATATTGAAGTTCATGACAAACTGTGAAAAGCTCGAACTTAAAGACTGTAGCACCAAATCAACGCTTAACTTACGATCCATAACAAAACCTAACTGGGGCAATTTTTCAATATACCCAATCATCTTCAGCATATGAAGGTTGAACGAAGATCCTTTTGTTATCTTGCATTGAAACAGTGCCTTGAAGATTTAATATCTCTCCACCCTACTTTGTGCACCAAATAACTCCTTAAGATGCAATATCATAGTAGGTGCATCTATGTTCTCAAGCTGTCTTTGAAGTTCAAGAGATATGCAAGCTAACATCACACATGTAGTTTGATCAACGTCATCAATATAACGCTAATATTTCTCTCAATCTTCATCAGTTGCATCTGAACAAGGTTTTGATAGAGCAAGAGTATCAATAACGTACAACTTGTTATCTTGCCTAATAATTATTATTAAGTTTCGTAGTTAGTCCAAAAGGTTGGGTCCAGTTAGCTTGTTAGCACCCATGATGCTTCTCAATGTCAGGTTGATATTCATCTTCAAATTCAATAACTGAAAAACATAAAAGTAGCATTTATTAGTTTATATCCAAAAATCAAAGAAAATAAGGACTTTAAAATATTTGATTACTCCCACTATTTTCTTCAAATAATAGCCCTCATTATTATATCAAAAAATTGTCAAAAAATTTCTTAGTGGGTTAGGATCCAATTTAAAATTAATTGATCTTGAGTTTGCTCAAAAAACCAACTAAAATAAATTAGGTAGAAAATAACTTTTTAATCACATCTTATGTAATTCCTAGAACCATTTGGTAATAACTTTTGTAAAAAATATATCACATATATAATTCCTAACCATGCCTCTAAATTTATATGATTATGAGTTTACTCATCCAAATTATACAATTTTAGATACGTAGAACTCATTAATTTAAGATAAAACATATCCGGGTTAAAGTGACCTTGAGTTTACTCAACAAGCCAAACAAAAAACAAAATTCTAGTTTTATTATCAAATAATGGAAGACAACTATCATGTTCATAACATGTACCTAATGTTTTATTGAGGGATTTAAAATTTCAAAATTTTCTGATCTCATCAAAATAATATAATCTCATAATATTTATAATTTCAAACATAAGCCAATAATGAAAGAAATTATTTAAATTTTTTTGCTTGATTTTACTTATTGATTTGATAAAGATTTAATCTAATAATTTAACTCTTGATAAATTAAATTAAATTTTAAAAAAATTTAAATAAAAACTCCGCTTGGAAAATAATTTTCAAAATTAGTAAAACATTTTTTAATTTTATTAGGAGTTGAAATTAATTTTATCTCTATTAAATTAATTAAATGAAAAATTAGGGTTTAAAAACATGTAAAAATACATAAAAGAGGGTTGGGAGGATGTCTGGCGCGACGATGACACACGAGAAAAGGTTAAGTTAATTGGCGTGTTTGCGATGACTCTTATCGAGAACGCAGATGTTATGGCTAAAGGTTTAGTGTACAGTAGCTTGGACCAAAAATCCAAAATTTATTGGCCACATCATAGCTACAGTGAGAAGGGCGTAGACGTTTCCATAAGAAGGTTTTAGGTGAAAAGTAACTTGGACCAAAAACTCCAAAGGTCATATCAAGCTACATTGAGAAGGGTGTGAGAGGGCGCAAAAAAGAGGATCGAAGCATCTCCCATCGTCTTCTACAGCCGCTCCCTCTACTTCTGCCTCAACCAACTTTCACATCACAACCCACCAACCCACGTTTCTGCTTCACATCGCCAACTTCTTCGGACTGCCCAACTTTCGTTCGCTACTTCCTGCCATCAACTAGTCTCCATCGTCGCCTCGTTTGACTTGCGTCATCCATAGGCGTTTAATTGCCCTAGCGACGTCAATGATTGGTGCCGCTTGTCACCAGTGGTGTCGTGAGTAACCCACTGGCATTGCTAGCGACGCCAACCATGGGCGTTGCTGGCGACCCAGTCGTTTTTCACCACATATGGGTGATGATTCGACAAACACAAGGTAAAAACACACAAAATTTTAAATCCAAAACAAGGGAACACACTGATTCGTGACAAAAGGAATCGTGCATAAGCAAATGCAATAATGGGCAAAAACACAAACATAAAGAAGCACAATACAAGGTTACTAACGTAGAAATTTTTTTCAGATCTAGATAATAAAGGCGGTAGAAAAATAGGGATTTTGACGCATAAGTCAATCAATTTCCAAAACTCAAAATGCAAGGTGCACAAAAAACAATTTTAAGAACCATTGCATAAGCATCATATATGCTCTGAAGGGTATAAATTTGTAAGAAATTAATTGTCCAGTATGAAGTACAACAATTGTAACGCATAGATGGGCAGAACATACGCAAACTGAAAAAATAATTTCTAGAACAGATAAAAAAAAGTCGCGAAGAACAGTTCGTAAAAACTTTAATTTTTGACAAATCAATAACAATCAAGCCTTTAATTTAAGATTAACAGTTAAACCTGATGGCTCTGATAACACTGTTGGAATCCAACCGTGATCAAATCACAGTTGTAGCAGAAAATAAAATTTTTTACAGATTCAGAGCAGATCCCGATAATTGAATAAGCTTGAATAAAATATAAAACGATTTAGAAATCATAACTTGTTCGCTTTTCTGTTGAAAAATCTTTGAAACTTTTTCGATTAATCAATCACAAGCTGTTCAAGTGTCCAACCTCTGATGGTATCTACAGAGCAATTCTCAAATTGATTTGAGAGGAAGAAGACAAAAAGTGCTAGCTTCCAAAAAGCTCTTCCCTTTAAATAGAAAAATCATAATAGTCTTTTATTATAATTAAATCTCTTTAATTATAATTAAAATCAAATTCTAATTCTAATTAATTTAATTTTAATAAAATCAAATATCTCATATTTGATCCCCAAAATTTCTCAAACTTTATACTTAGGTCCAACTTAATTAAATTGATTTTTCTTTCATAAATTACTCTTTGATGTGTGATTCATTAGGTTCCTAATAAATTGGCAATGATTATAAATTATACTTATAATTCACAATTTTTAATTTATCTTTAATTCTTCAATTAAATAATTCATAATCATAAATCATGATTGGCGTCTAGCAACATGTCATGATTACCCAAATATAAGAATTGTCAAAGTTATTGACTTAAGCTATCCATGTATGGATATAATGTATAATTTAATCCTTTCGTCATCCAATATTCTAATTAGACAAAGTATGAATCTAATGTCTACTCTTATCATCCAATCATGTTTGTTCTTGCTAATTAATAATTGATTTATATTTGAAATTTGAAAACTCTTTTTCAAATATCAATTCACTCTAGCCAGAGAATTTTATGAATCATTACTAATCAAGAATAGTAGAATATTCTCTCTAATTATTTTAGAATGACAAATCCTATGTTGACTTACTCAACTATCTACATATGGTTCATACTATATCCAATTACTACCGACTGAATTATCCAAAGACGATTCATAAGTAGCATCAAAACATAGTAATTCTCACACTAGATACCTTAGCAATCTCAAGTCTGCGGATCAATTATACAACCATCATTATGAGATAATCCATAGACACATAAGTAATATTCCATCCGAAATTTTCATAATCGGGTTAGTTCAGTGTCTTATTCTCTAATAATATTCCATCCAGAATTCTCATAATTAGGTCAATTCAATGACTTATTCTCTAATAATCACCCACATATTAGTTTAAGTATCTCTATACTTTAATTTATGAAATCAATTACTTTCTTCATAAGAAAGAAACATAATATGTGCTAGTTTTACCGTTTCAACAATATCTAGTCTTGATGAAACTACAACTAGGAACATTTAGGAATAAAACATAAGTGTAAATTGAATCTCATAATTATGATCTCGTCATAATTTCAATTATACAGTAATTATTCTAAAGATTTTATCTTTAGTATTAAAACATAAATATTAATTAAATTAATACATAAAGATAAATAAAGCCTTTTTATTAACTCAAAATAATGGCAAACATTAATTTGCATATAATTGGTTAGCTGCAAGGACGTAAACTAACAATATCTAGTTGCCAATCTAATTTTTCATTCCCGTATGAAACATGTTGCATAAGATTTTTGTTTTGTTAGAGACCATGTGACCAAAGGTCTCGTTCAAGCTGCAAATGTTCGCTCAACAGATCAATTTATTGATGCCTTAACTAGTTTACTTTCTAGTCATTAATTTTATCATCTTATAACAAAGATTAGAATCAATTTGCAAGAGTGTAATAGAAAATTAGCTATTAATAACAAGCAGTAATCATGCAATCAAGTCAATTCATTCAAGACTTAATTATATGCAATTTCTCTACATAATTTCATGCTCCACATATCCAACTAATAATGATATAAATTGTGAGCTTATACTAACTATTCTATTCTTGTAATGTTCTCTATTTCTGTATGTAAAGTTTACCTATGTACAACGAAAATGATTCAAAAAAAGAAAGAATACTTTTCTTTCTCATTTTTATTATATAATTTGTGTCAAAGGTGCTTGTAACTTGTCTAACCTCTTTTCTTATATCAGTTGTTATTGCTTGAAATTATTTGAATTGATTTATTGATATAAACAAACATTTTATGTTCATTATACCATCCTATAATATGGTGAATGAAGGGATTATTGACCTTGTGAAAATCATCAGAACAGCCTTGGTAGAGGCTGCGACCTAATCAACCATAGATCTCACAAACGAATTTACTTTCCATCTAAAGCCTTTGCATAATCTGATGGTTGCTTTTGATACAGACGACCACAACTGAGGCAGTTGTGTCTGAACCACCAAGAAATGAAAAGGAGACCCAGCAAGCAGTGGGCCACGAACAGCTTAGGTCACTGAAAAGTGGAAAGCATCACAGGAATGCTGTGATTTACACAACATTGCATTGGAGTTTACGATAATAGGAATAATTGACCGTGAAACATAATTGGAAAAGGGCCTTCTAATTTTCTGTAACCAGCTCTGTTTTGTAGCCTTCTGTTTCGTTGCAGTAGTTGTTCAATGGTATTTTGAGTTCCTATCAACATTCCCATCTTTAGCTCTTAGCTGTGGATCCATGGGTAGATAATCATAACAAGCCATTTGACAAGGTTAAGTGCAAAGGAGAAACATTTTGGGTCCACAGAATGCAACTGGCAAGCAACAGAGATTGATTTGATCTTGGGATAAAAGATATGATGCTCATAGCATAGGATGCTGTTCCTCGTAACAAATAACAAAAGATGGCAGGCAAAACAGTCGTAAGAGTTCGTTCCTTGTACATGTTCTAACGTAAGATGGATTCAAATCGGGTGGCAATTCCACAGGTTGTCGCTGCGAATAAAAGACAGCAAAAGAAGGTGACTTTATATGGGGTTTAAAAGGACTGTCATCCATTTAGAGTTGAAAAGTGACGGTGGGTATTTCTATTTGGTGAGGTGTCTCTCCAATCATTGATGACAGTTTTGGCGTTAAAATCCCTCACCTCCCTCTGCATCTTGCAAAAGTTATATTTATATATATATATACACACACAAGTTGGTGGATAGTGATACATCAGCATCTCCTCTTTTTACCTTTTCCCATATTTGGCTCATCAATCCAAGACTACGCACTCTTCCACAACGCATGTGCGGGGTAGACGGAACCCCACACCTTCACTTTCCTATGTTTCTTCCTTTCATCTAAAAGCTTTAAAATTTATGGATGGATCATATACATTCGTACCTCCCCGTCATATGTTCCAACAAGTTTAGTTGATGTGATAAGACCATTAATTTGCTAAGCCAATGAATGGACGAACATAACTGTATCCATAAAGCGAAATGGTATTGGAACCAATAACAAATATTACAAAGAAAGAAAAAAAAAAAGATAATGAACGTCAACAACCTTACTAATGGTACTAGCTTGCACTTGGAAGCAGTAATAGAAAAAGGGACATATCAAAAGATAATGAACGTCAACAACCTTACTAATGGTACTAGCTTCCACTTGCAAGCAGTAATAGAAAAAGGGACATATCACATCTGCACTTTAAATAGGATGATGGTTTTGTAATGTGAAGGCAGGCAGCGACCGAGCTAGCGAGTCATGGGACATGGACGTGGGCGAGGTGTCAATCAGTGAAGGCACAGGAGTGGGTGTTTTTATTTTATTTTATTTATAATATTAATATATTAATAAATTTATTTTAAAAAAGACAAAGTGGACCCTACTTCTACCCTGCAAGATGCCACTGCATGGAGCTCCACATCATGGTAAAGCGGCCAACATGGCACGCTAAACCCGTGCCACGCCCGAATGACTCACGAAGCATTACATAATCAATTGACGGGAGCCTCTCCTCTGTTATTGCTTCCCTCTCTCTCTTTTATTTTTCTATTGGGAAGGCACCTATTTGAAGACCGACTGATAGGTCTTACTTTGTTCTTAAAAAAAATGTGCAGATGAAATAGTACAAAATAGAGTAAAAACATAATAATCGGAATATTTTCCATTATTACTGTAATTGATGTTAGCCAAATTTAAATAAATCTTTTAATGAAACAGAGGGAGAGGCATAAGTATAATGTCACAATTAATACGACAAATTGAGTTCAAGAGTTCCCGATAAATAAGACATGTCGTTATCCAGGTCCAACCCCATTGAAAGCCTTACCACAACGAGGTTTGTATCATTTAATTTAGTTAATTTAAATTTTAGAAAAAACTTAACTTTCATATAATCTCTTATAACGTAAGCGTATATTAATTTAGTTAATTTAAAATTTAGAATTTTATTGACAAAAACTTGACTTTCATGTAAAAGATTTAAATACATAATAATCTTCCAAGTACAAATGTTTTCTTCACATTGCCAATTTCTTTACATTTTCTGTCCTTAAACACAATATAATCACAAATCGGAGTTAAAGGAAAATACATACACAAAGCTTTGCAACTGGCACTAAAAACGTGAATGAATTTAAGGAATTGGTGAACCATATTCTTTCACATATTTTTTATTAATATAAATAAATGTTCAATTTGATTTACAGATTTATCTTATTTTTTGAGTTTATTTAAAATTATTGTACGTGGAAATGATTACATTACAATAAAAAATGAAAATGAAAATGAAATGAGAAGTCCGTTTGCCCTTAGTTGTCATTTTCTTTCTGCAATATAAAAAAGCAACCAACATAATTAAACTTGTGGGGCCTAGTTTTAATCATTTAAAAATTCCAAAATTGTATTAATTTGGAAATTAAGATTTAGGGTGTTTGTGCCAGCTGCCAAATCAAGATAACATCATCGTCCGAAGTTCGTGGCATCTCGCCCACTGTAGAGTTTAACCATGTAATGTTCAATTTTTCTATGTATTTCTCTTCTGAATGCATTTTGCACCTATATCGGACTTCAATATATTTTTCTTTTACATTTATAACAACAAAATTGGCAAGACACAGAGAGAAGGACAGCAGTTACAGGTCTGGTGGCCGCCTACAACGCCTGCAATATTTAGTTTCTATCTCTCATTTTCCTTTTGGAGTAAAATAGTCGTCGGAACCACGCTTAAACAACATCCATTTTCGGATTAGTGAAGCGTACACAGGAAAATTAAGGAGTTCTACCTGATGAATTAATCTATATATTAATATGAAAATACTCGTGATATCACATTCGTTAAATTGACTACTTTTTATTTTCTAATAGTAAAAATTCAAGTTAAATATAATAAAACTTTTTTGTTTTTGGCGATTGTAAGAAACTCACGTTATAAACACTTTTTTAGTTTATACTCATGCACTCAATTAGTCACTTGTAATTTAATGTATAATATTATTATTTTAATTAATAAAAACACACTTTATTTGTATATATTTTTATCCATTATATTTGATATTTTAATATTAAAGATAAAATGCTTAAAATAGTTTCTGTGTAATTGAAAATTTGATAAGATCATGACTATGAGATTCTGTCCATTATTCCTACATTGTTCTTGGATGTAGTTTCGTCAAAACAAGATATTCATGGAATAAATAAAAAAAACCTAGTACACATTATATATTTTTTATAATTTTATTCTAAAAGTGTAATTGGCTTTAAAGAGGGCTCATACTAGTTGGTTGCAAATTATGTCTGTGGCCTTTGATCAGCTATCGCAACTACGTAGAATTAAGCTTAGAAGATCAGTTACTGAAGGTGACATTAAGGAAAAGTAAATGCAGAGACAATTTTAGTAGCAAAAAGATGGTTCATTTTTAGTAGCAAAAAGATTTTCATTTAATTCAGGTCCCAACTTCTTCTTGCTCTTTCATTGATTATCACTTGGCTTCTTTTTTTTAATAAAAGTGTTTCCCTATCCAATGAATAAGCTTATGAACTAACAAGTTCTTTTGTATTTCAATTTTTCTATGTATACAATGGTTCCTTTCCCTCCATATCATATAAACATAGTAGGAAAAAACAATTCCAAGTATAATGGAGTCTAATTTTGATCTTTTGGATAGGTTATATACCCATTCAACCATTTGAGGCCATTAATCCTCATTAAAGAGACACATCAACTTATGTTGAATTTTTGACCATATGGAGTTAATATATGGACATTTGAAAAACAAATGAGATGTTGATTCTAGTCCAGCCATGCATAAGACACATAAAGGATTCAAGTTGGAGTTACATATATCTTTAGTCCAAAGCCTACATAATTCAAGTTGGAGTTACATATATCATTAGTCCAAAGCCTACATAATATTACTAAACAATATGTAGTAGATGCCTTAGGTACTAGAGCACAACAATTTCAACCAAGGGCACAATGAGCCCATTCTTCCAGTTTTGGTAATTCTATGGAAGAATTGATAAAAACTCTTACTATTAACAATCTCTAATTTCAACAGAACCTACAATAGTAGCTGTAATAGTTCCAACAAGAGACCAAATCGAGTGTACAGAATTTGGAAAATCAAATGGGTCAGATGGTAGTGAGAATAAACTGTATCGTGTCATAAATTAGAGGAAAGCTACCATCACAACCCGAGGTGAACCCGAAGAATGTCAATTCCATAACCCTAAGGAGGAGAAAGGAGATTAAGAGTCCCAAAAAAACTCCACTAAAGATTGCTACCAAAGAAGAGATTGAGAAGGAATTAGGAAAGGAAGAAAATCCATCATCGACTACGAAGGTAAATTTCAAAATCCCCAATTTATCAAAACTAACCCTCCATTTTTTCTGAGCAGATTAATAAGACCCAAAAAGGAGGAGAAGGACAAGGAGATATTGGAGACTTTTTCAAAGGTGGAAGTCAATATACGTTTGCTCGAGGAAATTAAGCAAGTACCAAGGTACGCAAATTCCTCCAAGAACTGTGCACACATAAGAGTAAATTGAGGGTTGATGAGAAAGTGATGATGGTTGAGAATGTGACAGCAGTATTCAGAAAGAAGATGCCTTTAAAATGCCAAAATCTAGGTATGTTTAGTAGTCCCTGTAAAATTGGTAATAGTGTGATCAATAGAGCTATCTTAGATTTGGGTGCTTCTACCTATGTGATGCCTCGTTTGATTTACGCTTTTTTGAATTTGGGCCTATTGTAAGAAATGAGTGTAATCATACAACTGGCTGACCACAGTAATGCTTATCCTAATGGTGTGGTTAAGGATGTTTTGGTGTAGGTGAATAAATTATTGTTCCCTGCAGATTTTTATATTGTGGATATGAATGATGACAATCATGTAATACCTATCTTATTGGGGAAGTCATTTCTTAATACAGCTCAAACCAAGATAGATGTTCATGAAGGCACCCTCATAATGGAATTTGGTGGGGAAGTGATTCATTTCAATATTTTTATGTCATGAAACATCCTCTTGATGATCATTATGTTTTTTCTGTTGATGTGATTGATCTTTTGGTGCAGGAAATGTTTAAATTAAGTTGCAGAGATTATTTGGAAATGGTTTTAACTGAGGATATGGAAGTAGAAGCCAACACTGATGTTGAGATGGGAGAAGAGCACTTATGTAAATGATAGTCACCTTGGCTTCATTGGAAAACTCCCCACAAAGGTATGATTTGGCTTCTATATAACTACCTAATGCTTACCAGAAGTTGTTACCTTCTAATGTGCAGGCACAAGAATTGAAATTGAAGCCACTCCATACATCTGAAGTATGCCTATTTAGGAGTTAAGCAGACTCTCCCAGTTATCATTTCAGCAGAGTTGACTTGAAATCAAAAGGAGAGGCTAGTTCGAATGTTGAGATAGCGTAAGTTCAAGGGATAAGTGTTCTAAAGATGTTAGGATGATGGAATATGCTTGATCATGTTCAGGCCGATGTTGACCCTAGAACCGAACCTTACTTATATTGGACACTTTTCTTATTTTCAATTGCTTGTCTTAATTTGTTTTGATAGTTTACTTTTACTTTAATTTATAAATTGCTTAAAAATTTAAAAGCCCCTTTATATTTTCCTTACATCAATTAATTTTTTCACAAAAATTAACCGAAGATTCCCTGTGGATTCGATCCTGACTCACAATAACTACAAATATTTGTATGCAAAGTTAGGTAAATTTTGCAGTGCACTTGACACATGCTGTCATTCATCTAACCTAATTCCTAACTGGGCGTTTAGTTATATATGATCAAATACAAAATCAAACATAGATTGAAAGAA
>JAOQMP010000004.1:20681062-20701324 GCA_027563575.1 Erythroxylum pedicellare
AAATTATTCTTACCTAGCGTTTGCATATAGATTTAATTAAATGTCTTGATTTGATAATTCCCAATAATATATATCTTGCTTGGATTTGATTGTTGTGTTGTGTTGAGAAAGTTTTACTTTTATAATACCATCAATATATGTAAGTGCACGGGTCGTAAAGCATAGTAATTAAGGTATCGATCCCTCAAAGAATTAATGAACTAAATGAATCCTAATGTTATCTAAGGTTATAACAAATGTGATAAAATGAAAATAAAAACTAAATCAACAAATTAAACAATTAATTATGAATTGATTGAAATTAAAGTTCTAAAACACAAGGAAATCAAAATAAAGCACAACCATTTAACAATCAAGAAATTGCATAAGATAAGATTAACCACTTATGAGAAGAGGGGATTCATTCTATCATTAATTGATAACTTAATCACCTTTGAGTTAATTGGTATCAATCCTAGAATTACGAAAGGTTGATTATTCTCTCTCGATACCTAATCATTCAACCCTAAGTCATAATCCCTAATTGAATCCAATTTTTTTATTTTGCAATTTCTTAATTAACAAAACAGTCTATGTTCCAATTAGTTCATAAGCAATCTAATAGACAATCAAGACCTTACATAAGATTTCTCTTCGTGTATTTACTGATTTGATGTTTATGTGATCTATTAGGTTGTCAATTCTTATTACCCAACCTAACCACTCTCAATATGTTATTGAAATATGCAAGAGCAATAAACAATCATAATACCCAAACACCTTAACATCAAAAGCAATCAAATCACAGTTGATTCAAGAATAAATCCTAATTGAGTTTAGAACATCCTTAAACAAGTATTCATTATACTCATATTCATCTCATACATCAAGCGAAATAAACATAAAGAGGAATCAAGAAAATTAACTTGGAAGGATGGTTGGAGTGGCTGGTAGCTCTTCCCTCCTCTTCTCTCTTCCTTGGCTTCTTTCTCTAATTGGTAAGGTAGAGGCTTAGCTCATTAGGTCATCTTATTTCCTTTTATAGTTCTCTTGCCTTTTTAGGGTAAAAACTAGGTTTTATCCAAGCCAAAAATCCAAAACGATCCTTCCAAAAATGAAAAATGATTTGTCACAATCATGACCCTTGAAAATGAGCTTCTGTTAGAATAGTGACACACCTAGTTATGATCATGACCCTAAAAAATAGCTTCTATCATGGTCGTGACCCATTCAGTCATGATCTTGACCCTTGGCTGGATCACTTCTGTCATGACCATGATAGGGATGTCACAATCATCACTTGGCTCTTTCTCCAAACTTTCTCCAACTTCACTCGATCTTCTTCATCTGATTTCACACACTAACAAACACATCAAAATATCTCAAGTGCACAAAATTAAGTTCCAATAACATGCTTTAAACCACATAATACCAAAAAACATAAGCACATCATCCATTACACAATTTTAATCCTAAACATGCTCAATTCATCTAATCTACATTAAAAAAACACACTAAAACACCTACTAAAATATGATATAAATCACATTTATCAATATCCCTACACTTAAACTTTTGCTTGTTTTCAAGCAAAAACAAAACAAATACAAACATAAACATAAACCCAAAACACCAAACACCAAACACCAAACACCAAACAATATAATATCTATACACACATATGAAGTAATCAAACAATGAGATCGAACTTCATGAAACTAATTTAACTTCAAACACAATCCTTCAAGTTGTTCTAACTTATTAACTTGTGCAATTATTGGCTAAGCACTTTGGACTAAATATGCATACTAATCAAGACCTTAACGTCATATGCACTCACCCTTAGCTCTTGCACACACATTGATAATTAGTTAGTCAATTAAAATTGTAACTATCCTTAAGTAGCTTTTCATGAAAAATCATACTATTCATAAAGATCGATAGGGTTTATTTATAAAAACACTATTTTTTGTTAATTTTCTTTCACATTGTCCTATTCTTTTGATGTGAAGGAAAACATTTATGATGAATGTTCCTCAGTTACTGAACTAGGCCATGTTTTATTAATTAGCTCTGTTGGAATGTCATTCTAGACTTCTGACGTGAAGGTAAACATTTGTGATGAATGTCCCCTAATTACTCAGCTAGATCACATTCTCAACTTCACAACCCAAAGGCCAGTATAATAGTTATTTGTTAATGATACATAAATTTTTTTACATTTTATATTGCATAGCTCGTTTCTTTAGCTAATCATCCTCATTAAAAGATTCTAATGATTCTTCTTATTCGATTGACTTAAAATTATAAATGTATGTAGAAAATTTCCTAAGGTGAATGAACTAACGTCATATCCTCAGTAACATGGATATTGAACCAAAGATACCTAGAACACGAATTGCACAACTAATAAATCTTTACAACTTAAAAGACTATGTTCAAAACTAAACTAATTCCATTGAGTCCTAGACATTGTCACATTCACACAATTCACACTATGAAAACCTAAGCAGAAACTAACATACGACATGCCAAATTCACACTAACATAAAAATAATAATGCAAATCTCCCTAAACTTGGACAGCACATTGTCCTCAATATGAGGAGAAAAAAACATATAAGAGGGGGGATAAAACAACATGACAAGAAAGACATAAGAATAAAAGGAAATGACCAAGGTTAGAGCAAAAAACCCTTCGTGGTGATTGAGATGGTGATGGTGCTGATGAAGGAATCTGGAGATACTTCCGACCATGAAGTTCTAGTAATTCACTCCGTACAAAATAATAATAAAATAAAAATAAAAATAAAACTTATCCTAATTCTTGGATTGCCTCCGAAGTAATGCTTAGTTAACATCACTAATTAGACGTGTTCTTCTTCCACACTCAACTTGGGTTAATTATGAGGGCTTGCTTCTATTTCAATTTCATAGACTGTAAATAAGCTACAAATTGCAAGATAATCTAAAGGAAAATATTGATAAAATTAAGAAAACCAATTAAATTTAGTAATGTCATTTTTACTAATAAACTGTCTATAAAATAGGGAATAACAGAGCTCCCTCAATCTTTTATTGAATCCAGTAGTTTTTCTTGTAAGAGGGTGAGTTGTTCTTGCTCTTCGTTAGTGAACCCTGTCACCTCTTCTTCTTTCACTTCATAAATAGAGACTTTCATATCTTCTTCAACCTTTATGCCCTATATCCTTAATTCTTCAGTTTCTTAAACAGATACTTCCTTATATTCTTCAAAGTCAAGCTTCGCTATCTTATGCTCTTCTTCCTCTCACTCCTTTAAAGATTCGACTTCACGAATTCTCATGAATGAGCTACCCTCCTTCAGATTCTTTAATACCTTATTCATATTGAATTTCACTTGTTCATCACCTATTCAAAGGATGATATTTTCTTCATGTACATCTACTAAAGCTTTTTTGGTGTTCAAAAATGGTATACCAAAAAAATAACGGACAATTTTGATCCTCTTCAAAGTGTAGTGCGACAAAATCTATAAGAATTATAAACTTTTCCACTTTTATAGGCACATCCTCCACCAATCCTTCTTTATTGATTGGTTTGTCAAATGAATAAGCAAAAAGGTTGGCTTCACATCTTTTAGGGATAGTCATAGGTTGCATTATGTTTTAGTAGGTAATTTAGTATGTTTTTGGTTGTCAATTAGATGATTTGTGCATGTTTAGGTTTAGAATTATGTTAGTGTGATTATGTGTCTGTGTTTTATAGTGTTATGTGATTTAGAGCATGATATCGGGCTTTAATTTTGTGTGTTTGAGGTGTTTTGATGAGATTGTTAGTGTTTGAGATCAAGTAAAGAAGAATGAAAAAAATTTGGAGAAAGCTTAGAGGAGGAGCTAAGGCTACAATCATGATAGAAGCCAAACAGGACCAGGCTATGACCGTGACTCATTGGCCATAATCGTGGCAGCCGTGATAACAAACACAAGGATTGCCTTTGGACTCAACTTTTCGAGGTTCATTTTGGACATTTGAGCCTAGTTAAGACCTAGTTTTACGCTAAATGGAAAAGGCATATAAAAAGGAAAAGAAAGAAACCCTAAAGACAACCTCCATTTTGCTACATTTGGAAAGAAGCTAAGGAAGAAAGGAGAAGAAGAGAGAAGAGGAGAGAGGATGAAGGTGTTGCTGCTGCTATCATTCCCAGTCCACTCCAAGTTATATTTCTCTTTCCATCTTATTATTTCTTTCACTTTGATGATGAAGAATTTGGATTTAAAGATGTTTTAAACTCTTTTAAGGATTTGTTCTTGAATCAATGTTAATTTGATTGCTTTTGATGTTAATAAGTTGGTTATTCTGATTTCTTGTTGTATTTGCATGTTTCGGTAATTAATAATTGTGGATTACGTTAGTTTGTTAATTACTTATGTTTTAAGTGTTTTATAGGTTAGTACAAGCCTTTGAACTTAATTATTATATTTTTTAGGTACCTTGATATGTTTGTTAGCATTTTAGGGTCAACATCGAAGAACGGAGAAGTTTCGGTGCCACAATCGTTACAAAAGCACTGGAGTCAGCCCATGCCACGATCGTTACAAGATCCTAGGACATGGCCCACAATCATGGCCTACGTGCTATGATCATGACAGAAGGCTCAGATGTGGCCCAAGATCATGGCAAGTAGGGCCACAATGGTGGCCTGTGTCAGACAGACACGTAGACACTCAAAAACATCAAGTTTTGAGGGATTTTTCAGACCTTTTGGACCCTGAAAAACCCTAGGGCTACTTAGAACACAAAAGGTATTTAAAAAATAAGAAAAGGAAAAAAAGAGCCTTTTGCATCAGCCACTTTTAGAGAAACCCTAGAGAGAATTATCGACAGATAGAGAAAGAGAGGAAGGAAGAGAGAAGTGAAGAAGAAGTCAATTCAATGTACTTCTCAGATTAGGAGTTTCCTGATGTCACTGCCTCCCCTTTGCATTCAAATCATGTTTGCTATTTAATTTCCATTTTTATTATTGTATAGAATTGGGAATAACAATATGATGATAGGATTTGTAATTATTGAGATGTTTTAAACTTATCTTTGAGGGTTTTATCTTTGATTTAATTAAATTTGATGGTTTGTGTTTTTACTGGATTTATTATGATTTAATTTCTGCAATTGCATAATTCGATAATAAACTGAGAGAGTGAATCGAGTGAAAAATGATTAAATTCGGGTAATAAGAGTTAGGTAGTTTAATAGAATGAGAATTAAATCAAATTGGTAAATTGTGTAAAAAGAGATCTTGCATAGGTTCCCGATAGTTTTTGGACAACTTCAAATCTAATTAGGTTTTTGGATAGATTGTTAATCGAGAGGTACAATTCTCATAATCTGATTAGGGTTTGTAAATTAAGGTTAATGGTCATAACTCAAAAGATAGTAATCAACCTTAGGACATTCTAGAACCAACAATCTAGTAATTCATAATTGATTAGGTTAGCATTAAATATAGATAAAATTCCCCTTTCTCTTAAGTAGTAGTTCCTTAGGTTGATTCTTGAGTGCGCACTACAATTGCTAAAATTGTTAATATTTTTGTGACTAATTCTTGAATTAATTTAATTGATTGAATTGCATTCTTGTTTTAGTTTGTTGACATTTAACTTTTTGCGAATTTTTTTGGCCTTAGATGTTAGGATTAGATTATCCCTCCTCATGGGATCGACGCCTTAGGTACTATGCGAATGACCTGTGCGCTTGCGGATTATCGAGGTTAATTAATTAAAACTTACACACATCGAAAAACCCGATCAATAATAAATCGAGAGAGTGAACTAATAGCAAAATGATTACATTGGGTAATGAGGGTTAATCAATCTAAATAAATCACACAAACAATCAAATCGATAATTTATACAAAGAGAGATCTCGTGTGAGGACCCGATTATTTATTAGAATGCTTAAGATCTAAAAGGAGGTGAGGGTTATTTACTAATTAAGAGATTGCAAATCCTTTAGTTCAATTTAATTAGGGTTTATGATTTATGGTTAAATGATTATAACTCAAAAAACAGTAACCCACGCTTTGAAATTTTAGGATCAATATTAAATTAACTCAAAGTGATTAAGTTAGCATTAGATGATAGGATAAATCCCCTTTTCTTATAATTGGTTAATCTACCTTATGTGAATTTTCAATTGTTGATTGGTTGTGGTCAATTTTGATTTCATTATGTTAATTTTAAAATTTCATTTTCAATCAATACATATTCAATTGCTTACTTTCTTTCTCATTTTTATTTTCTTTTTAATTACTCTTTTAGACGTTAGACAAAATAGGATTCGATTAGTTCACTAACTCCTTATGGTATCGACACCTTATAAGCTACACTTACAACCAATGCGCTAGCGAAATATTGAGGGTTTTGTAAGATTAAAAATTGCTCAACAGGTTTTTCGGTGTCATTATTGGGGAATTAGTTAGGATTAATTGAATTCTTTTAGTTGAAGGAATTTTTGCCTCTCTCGTGTCGAAGTAATTGCATGAACACAAGAGTTACTCAAAGTTCAAGTCAAATTGTCAAAACATTAGAACGTGTCATCATCCGTTAAAGTGAGCAATCCAGAAAGTAAGACGTGAAGAGGAAATAGAAGAACCAATGGCGGACAAATTCAATCAAAGAGAAAATCAAGGAAACCAACCTTAAACCCTTATGGATTTCATGAGACCAGGGTTTAACGTTGCGAATTAGGGCATGACCCGACCACCTTTACAAGCTAAACATGCTGCAAACAAATGTGCAATTCTACAGATTGACTAATGAGAATCCTAATGCACATATCGTTAATTTTTTGGATATATACGATACTTATGATATCATGGGATGTCAGAAGATGTCATTAGGATGAGGTTCTTTCCTTTCACACTAAGGGATAGAGCCAAGGCATGGTATCATTCCCTAAGTCCTGCAAACGTTAGAACTTGGGAGTAGTTGTTATGTTCGTTCCTAGATAAGTACTTCCTTCTCATGAAAACTACAAAATTGATACAGGAAATCATGAATTTCCAACAAAGTGATGGGGAGTCACTTTATAAGGCTTGGGAATGGTATAAGGATTTATAAAAGATGTGACCACACCTTAACCTACTAAAGGAAGTCCTCTTGCAAACCTTCTATAATGGCATTAACCCATCCACATAAAGCAGCATAGATTCAGCATCTAGTGCATCTTTAATGAGGAAGATGGTTGAAGAAGCAGAGCATTTGTTGAAGAAAATGACGAGTAACAGTTTTCTTTGGACGATGGATAGGAGTAGCAGCATACAACCCTCTGAGATCTAAAGGGAGCCATAAATGTTTACCCAAAATAGAGATGCAAGCTAAGATTGATAACTTAACCCGACAACTAAATAACACAAATGCCTCCTCTTCAACCACTGTTAAAGTAATTCAGCAAAGATATGAGCTGTGTGGACTATCTAACTATGAAACTATCAACTACTTTCTAATGCAAAACAAAGAACTTGAGCAGCTCAATTACATGGGAACACAGTTTGGTCGAAGAGGGGCAAATAACCCATACTCAAACATGTATAACCCTGGGTAGAAGAATCACCTAATCTTTTCCTAGTTAAACAATATAGGAGGTTAATTCCAACCTCAAAGGCCACCTAGATTTCAACATAAAAACCCAATTCCATAAGCTCTAAGTTACACAAAATCTTAGATAAGCTTGGCAATTTGGATAACACTTACAAGAGGTTATAAGGAAGATTCAAGCAAGTGAAGAAGAATCATGCCTCTTCCATTCATAATTTAGATGTTCAAATGAACTAATTAGCAAATGCATGGTAGGCATGAAGTGCAGGGAGTCTTCCGAACAACACTATACTAAAACCAAGGGAGCAACTATAAGTAATTAAATTACGAAGTGGGAAGGAACTCAAATAACCCACAGAGCTGAAAAGTGCACCCTACTCTATTAAGAAAGACAAAAAAAAAGGAAAAAGATGTGAACATGAGTGAATAACCTGCATACGTTGCCCCTTTGGCATATCCATGGAAGAATCCATCCCCTCAGCAACTAAAAAAGAATAAATTGGATGCACAATTTTTAAAGTGCATAGAGAAATTGAAGACTTTGCAAAGAAATCTTTCATTTATTGAAACCTTGGAATATATGCCCAAGTATGGTAAATTTTTGAAGGACATATTATTAAAGAGGTGTACTACGGAAAAAACCAAACAGAAACTTTAACTAGCAGTTGTAGTTTTATAGTCACCAATCAAATGCCTTCTAATTTGAAGGATTCAGGGAGTTTCACAATACCCCGTGTGGTTGGTGAATTTGATTTTGGAAAGTTCCTATGCGATTTAGGAGTAAGCATTAATCTTATGCCTTTGTTGATATTCAGAAAATTGGGAGTCGATGAGGTCAAGCCAACTTCGATGCTAATCTAGTTGGCTAATTAATGTATTAAAAGACTATTTGGAGTGGTGGAAGATTTTTTGATGCAAGTGGATAAGTTCATTATTCCTATGGACTTCGTTGTTCTTGATTTCGAAAAAGATAATAATTGTCTACTAATTCTTGGATGATCTTTCATGAACATAAGAAAAACATTGCTTGGTGTTCATGAAGGTAAATTGACACTTTGGATTGGTGACGATCAAGTGGAGTTCAATATGAATAAGGCTTTGAAGAATCCAAAGGAAAGTAGCGCTTGCATAAAGATTGACATTATGGATGAAAGTATGCAAGAGCCAGTAGAAAGCTGCTTTATAGAAGTTAAGTCAGTGGTAGTAGAGATAGAGAATGAAGCTGAGAAGGTGAATGAGGTTAAGTCTAAAGGAGACGTTGAGATGGAGGGACTGGGTGTTCAAACCCATAAAAAAATATTAGTACGAACTGAAGTACCCATACCACTCTCCACAGAGAAACAACCAACTCTAGAGCCTAAACCTTTACCCACACATCTCAGATATACCTTTCTAGGTGAAGGTTAAACTCTACCCATCATCATTTCCAATCAGTTGGATGGGGGGCAAGAAAGAAAGGTGGTAGAGACCATTAGGAAGTAAATAAAGTCCATGGGATGACAAATATCTGATATTCAAGGTATAAGCCTAAATGAACGTAGATTGAAACCTCACATGAAGGAAGTGGTTAAAAAGAAGGTAGTAAAGCTCTTATACACAGGTGTCAGATACCCCATATCCGATAGCAAATAGGTCAGCCTGATACAATGTGTACCAAAAAAGGGGCAGAATAATCATAATGGAGAGTGAAAATGGATAGCTAATTTTGACAAGAACAGTAACAGGATGGAAAGTGTGCATAGAATATCTCAAACTTAACAAGGTAACTAAAAAAGACCGTTTCCCTCTCCCATTTATAGATCAAATGATAAAAAGAGTGCCTAGTCACTCATTCTATTGCTTCTTAAATGGTTACTCTAGGTATAATCAGATATTCATCTATCTCGAAGACTAAGAAAAAACCATGTTCATATGTCCTTATAGTACATTTGCATATAGACGGATGCCTTTTGGCTTATACAATGCCCCGACCATATTTCAAAGATGTATGATGTCAATCTTTGCACACATAATTAAAGATGTAATGGAAGTTTTCATGGATGATTTTTCTATCTTTGGAGACTCTTTTGAGAAGTGTTTAACCAATTTGGACAAGGTAGTCTAAAGATGCGAAGAATGACATTTAGTGTTGAATTGGGAAAAGTGCTAATTTATGTTGCAGGAGGGGATAGTGCTTAGGCACAAAATTTCTCACCAAGGATTTGAAATGGACAGAGCGAAACAAAGGTAATAAAGAAACTCCAACCTCCAACCAGTTTCAAAGGTTTGTGGGCATTCCTAGGCTATGTTAGGTTCTACCATTGCTTTATTAAGGATTTCTCACAGATTCCATAACCCTTGACAAACTTGTTAGTCAAGGATGTGCCTTTCCTTTTCGATAATAACTGTTTATTTGCATTCAATCAATTAAAGGAGGCACTAACATCAACCTCAATCTTAGTACCACTCGATTAGACACTTCCATTCGAGGTCATGTGTGATGCAAGCGACGAAGTTGTAGGTTGCGTGTTGGGCTAGAGAAAGGATAAAAAGTTGCATGTGATTTACTAAGCAAGCAAGACACTCGTAGGACCTTAACTGAACTACACCACTACAGAAAAGGAATTACTTTTAGTGGTGCATACACGTGATAAGTTTCACTCTTACCTTTTGGGTTCTAAAGGGAACATATTTACTAATCATGTTATGCTTAAATATTTGTTTACTAAGAAGGATGCAAAGTCAATGCTACTCTTACAAGAGTTTGACATAGAAGAAGAGAGCAGAGAATATGATCGTAAACCATTTATCACATCTAGAAAGAGGGGAGTGTGAAATAAGAGATGATATCAACGAAAAATTCCCTAATGAAACCCTGATGCTACTCAATAGCATGGCGACGCCATGGTTTATATTTATCACAAATTTTGTCATCGGTGGCAACATCCCTTCTGACCTATCATATCAATAGAGAAAACGATTCTTTCATAAGTGCACCTGAAAATTATGAGATGAGTCAATCCTATATAAGACTTATGTTAATGAGATAATAAGATGATGTGTGTCAAAGGACGAGATGTTGGACATATTAACACAATTTCATTAAGCACAGTATGCTGGCCATTATGGAGCAAACAAGACAGTATCTCGAATACTCAAGTACGGATTCTATTGGCCACTCTTTTTAAGGACACTCAAATTTTTGTGGCACAATGTGATTGTCATCAAAAAGTGGGAAACATCTCCAAAAGAGATGAGATGCCTTTATCTAACATCTTAAAAGTCGAAGCCTTCAATATGTCATACATCGACTTCATGGGTCCTTTCCTATCCCTTATGGGGAGCACATACATTTTATTGGGAGTGGACTATGTATCTTACTAGGCCGAAGCTGTGGCATCTCCAACTAATGATGGAACAACTATACGGAAATTCATCAAGCAAATATTCTACCTATTTGGAGTGCCACAAACAACAATAAGTGATGTGGCAACACATTTTTGTAACAGATCTTTTGATGCTCTCCTAAAAATATAAGAGTCCACCATCGAGTTGCCACTCCTTATCACCCGTAAATAAGTGCACAAGTGTAAGTGGTGAACTAGGAATTGAAACGAATTTTAGAAAAGATAGTGAATAGTTCTAGGAAGCAATGGGCATTAAAATTAGATGATGCTTTATAAGCTTATCAAACTGCTTTTAAAAATCCAATCAGAACCACACCCTTCTGACTTGTATATTGTAAAGCTTTTCATTTACCTATGTAATATGTGATTAAATTTTGATTCATTTGATATGTTATACTTAGTGATTAATGTCTTAGAAATTAATTTCCACTTATCTTCAGGGAGCAAGAAGAAGAAAATTGAAAGACAAGAAGAAGACAAGAAAAATCAAAATACAAAGAAAAAGAAATAAAAGTGATTGTTAAAAAAATAAAGAAACATCAGGAGAACATGCATGTTTTTGCATCTAATTTACGTGAGTTTAATGGTGTGAAGTTAATGGAATGGTGGCTGGGAAAAGATGAAGCAAAATACAACCTTCCTTGAAATATAAAACGACAGTAACAAAGGTGCATTTCAGACAGTTCCATACATGTGAACAACATTTACAAATTACAATCCATAGTTCATGCATGAAACGTACAACCATATTTGTGTTTCATACATACAACCAAGGAGACCAAAGTGACAATGTTTGGCAAAGAAGGTTGACAGTATGCATTAAACGCATTATGAAACACAGACATTTCACACTAGAAAAAAATGACGACGCGTAGCAGCAGAGCCAAGAGACTAAAAACAAATGTAGGGTGAATTTTTTGGTTTAAAATATAGTAAAATAAAGGGTTTTAAAAACATGATTAGTAGCATGGTCCATTAATCTTAATTCGTTGCTTCAACCTACAATAGGGGCAGTAGAAACAAGAACGGGGGGCAAAAAAGAGCTTGTCGGGGATTGTTTTAAACATAAGTGAATAGTCACGGTGGACCAAAAATGTTTATTTGTCACATCACATTAATAGTAACAAAAGAAGAAGAGAGCAGTGGCGTGGAATAAAGTGGAGGTTTTAGATTTTTAGTAGTTTTTCTTCACCACTGAAGTAAGGAGATGATGGCTCATGCTTGGAGCATAAAAATGGAGACGAAAGGCTAGCTTCCCTACACCGGTTGAATTGGAATATTGATGCCAAGTCGTGGTTAAGCTTTTTTATCATTTTAAGGATGTAATTTCTTTTCAGATTGCTATGTTATTGGTGTTGATTTGATTGAGTTTTGAAACGAATGATCTTAATACGTTATTTTGATTGTTTTATTTTGAATATATTGCTAAAATATTGAATTTAATCTGTAATCATTAGTTTTGATGTTTTTAAGTAGCATCTAATCATCGTCAATCATAAGAAACAACATAACTTAGGTTAGATAACCCAAAAATGTAAGGTTACTGCCTATATTGATCATTTTCCAATTCATAATGCAGCTACCAAATTGAATTTAGAGATCTATCCTAGGTTATTCGGTAGTTAGGTTTAATTAAAGATCGTTTCTTGAATCAAACACAACTTAAAAGAAAACCGGGATTAGTGAAGTGTTCTATTAGTCTCAGATCAATAGTCCTAAGAGAGTTATAAAGACGTTAGGATGATGGAATATGTCTGATCATGTTTAGGCCAAGATTGACCCTAAAATTGGACCTTATTTATGTTTGACACTTTTTTCTCATTTTCGATTACTTGTTTAATTTGTTATTGATATTTTACTTTTATTTCAATTTATAAATTGATATAAATTTTAAACCCCCTTTTATATTTTCCTTGCATCAATTAATTTTGGTTACAAAAATTAACCGAACATTCCGTGTGGATTTGATCCTAACTCACCCTAGCTACAAATTTTAATGTGCAGAGTCAGCTAAAATTTTATAGCGTACTTGACAAGCACTGTCAAATTTTGGCATTGTTGTTGGGGACTATAGTAGTTTAATTTTCAAATTTAATTTTAGTTGGTTTTTTGTGAATATACTTGTTTATAATCATTCTTTTTGTTACTTGTTGATCTTTAATTGTTCTTTAGTGTTGATGCATGGTAGTGACTAGATCTCCTCGTAGAGAAATTGAGCAACTTGATCCAGAGATTAAGAGAAAATTATCGAGATTACATAGGGAAGTAAGGTCAACTTTAGTAGACTAATTGGAATCAAAATCTAAAGATACGATGGCAAATCTAAACTTTAAGGGAGTTGGCTGCACCCGATTTAACTTAAAGACCATTATGCATAACATTTCTTAATTTCACTGAACATGTTACCTTTGAGTTAAAACCTAGATTAATTCATTTATTATCTAACTTTCATGGTCATGCGGGTGAGGATGCACATAAGCATCTTAAGGAACTCGATGTGATGTGTTTGAGCATAAAGCCTCATGGGATGACCGACGAGCATATCATATTGATGGCTTTCCTGTTCTCACTCAAAGATGTAAAAAGGGATTGGCTATCTGACTTACCAACTGGAAGCATGAATACTTAGTTAGAGATGAAGAGATTATTCTTGGAAAAATATTTTTTGACCTCAAAGATAGCAAGTATTTGGAAGGAGATATGTGGTATTAAGCAACACAATAGAGAATCTCTTTACGGTATTAGGAGTAGTTCAAGAAGTTATGTACCAGTTGTCCACACCATAACATACCGGACCAACTTATCATCTAATATTTTTATGAAGTAATGCTACCAATGGAGAGGAGTTTGGTCGATGTGGTCAGTAGTGGGCACTTTGCAAGACGACTCCCATTGAAGCCAGGATATTACTTGAGCAGATGGCCACTAACACCCAATAATTTGACACTCACAATGATGTTCGACGAGTAAATAAGATAAGCACTTCATCCATTGAACATCGTTTAGATGAGCTAACATCTTTTCTGAGAAAGATTACAGTTGGACACACACAAGTAAAAATGTATAGGATATGTTTAAACATTAGTCATCCAACTGATGAGTGCCCAACATTGCAAAAGGGAAGTATGGAGTATGTGAATGCTACAGGAGGGAACTTCCCGAACTAATACAACCTATACTCACAAACGTATAGCCCAGATTGGAAGGATCACCCTAACTTGAGTTATAGAGGGAACTGAAAGTAAATTACTTCCAAAATCATCTATAAGGAGCACAAGGATTTCAAACAAGGCAACAAGGAGCACAAGGAGCTTCTTCTTCATCTTTGGAAGAACTTATTAAGAATCTTGCTGCTAACAATCTACAATTTCAATAGGATATGTAGCAATTACAACAAAATATGCAGCAACAGTTGCAATAGGGTTTATAAGAAATCTGATAGGAGACAAAAGCAAGTGAACACAGCATGAAACATCAAATGGGTCAGATGGTAGTAAGGCTCAATTGCCAAGAATCGCAAGGTAGAGGAAAATTATCATCACAACCCGAGGTGAACCTAAAGAATGTCAGTGCCATAACCCTAAGGAGTGGAAAGGATATTGAGGGTCCCAAAAGAACCTTATCAAAGATTTCTACCAAGGAAGAGATTGAGAAGGAATTGGAAAAGGAAGAAAATTTGTCATCGAGTCCGAAGGCAAATTTCGAAAGTCCCAATATTATTAAAACTAACCCTCCAACTTTTCTGAGTAGATTGACAAGACCAAGCAAGAAGGACAAGAATAAAGAGATATTGGAGACTTTTCGAAAGGTAGAAGTTAATAAATCTTTACTCGAAGCAATCAAGCAAGTACTAGGGTATGCCAAATTCCTTAAAGAACTATGTACACATAAGAGGAAATTGAGGGGTGATGAGAAATTAATGATGGGTGAGAATGTGTCGACAGTATTCAGAAAGAAGATGCCTCCAAAATATCGGGATTCAGGTATGTTTACCATTACTTGCAAAATTGGTAATACTGTGATCAATAGAGCTATATTGGATGTGGGTTCTTCTATTAATGTGATGCCTCATTTGATTTATGCTTCTTTAAATTTAGGCTCTTTAAAAGAAACAAGTGTAATCATACAACTAGCTGACCGCACTAATGCTTATCATGATGGTGTGGTTGAGGATGTTTTAGTGCAGGTGAATAAGTTAGTGTTTCCTGCATATTTTTATGTTGTGGATATAAATGATGACACCTCATGTAATTCGATACCTATTTTATTGGGGAGACTGTTTCTTAATACCTATCTTTTTGGGGAGACTGTTTCTTAATACGTCTTAAACTAAGATAGATATTGGTAAGGGCACCCTTATAATGGAATTTGATGGAGAAGTAATTCATTTCAACATTTTGATGCCATGAAACATCCTCCTAATGATCACTATATTTTTTTTACTGTTGATGTGATTAATCCTTTGGTACAAGAAATATTTAAATTAAGTTGCAGGGATCATTTGGAAATGGTTTTAACTAAGGATATGGAATTAAAAGCCAACACTGATGTTGAGATAGGAGAAGAGCTTGTGGAAAAGACAACCGCCTTGGACTCATTGGAAAGCTCTCCAAAAAAGGTATGATTTGGCTTTTATATAACTACCTGAAGCTCACCAGAAGTTGTTACCTTCTAATGTGCAGGCACCAGAATTGGAATTAAAGCCACTCCCTACACATTTGAAGTTTTTACCTTCTGATGTGCAGACTCTCCTAATTATCATCTCGGCGGAATTGACTTTAAATCAAGAGGAAAGGCTGTTTCGAATGCTGAGAAAGCATAAGAAGGCCATCGGGTGGACTATCGCAGATATCCAAGCGATAAGCCCTTCCATATGCATGCGCCATATTTTATTGGAGGAGGATGAAAAATCTATAAGGCAAGCTCAACATAGGTTGTGAAGAAGGAGGTTTTAAAGCTTCTCATTGATGGGGTTATCTACCCAATTTTCGACAGTAAGTGAGTAAGTCTTATCCAGGTGGTTCTAAAGAAGTTCGGAATCACCATTATGCCAAACTAGGAATGTGAGTTATTTCCCACCTGAGTGCAAACCGGGCGGCAAGTATGTATTGATTATAGAAAGTTAAATTTTGCTACTCATAAAGACCACTTTCCCCTTCCTTTTAATGATGAGATGCTTAAGAGATTGGATGGTTATGACTATTATTGCTTTTTATATAGCTTTTCAGGTTATCTTCATATCCCGATCACACCTAAAGATTAGGAGAAAACTATATTTACATGCCCATTCGATACGCTTGCCTATCGAAGGATGTCGTTCAGATTATATAATGCACCTGCCATGTTCCAAAGGTGTATGGTAAGCATATTTCCGAATATGTTGAGAAGATTATCGAGGTATTCATAGATGATTTTATTGTTTATTTATGGATCATCTTTTGATGAATGTCTTGAGAATCTTGCCATTATCTTGGAACGATGTATAGAAACTAACCTTATGTTGAACTGGGAAAAATGTCATTTTATGGTGGATTAAGGTATAGTTTTAGACAAGTCCAAAGTTAATCTTATTTCTTATTTACCTTACCCCTCTATTGTGAGGGAAGTGCATTCTTTTCTTGGGCATGCAGGTTTTATCAAAGGGTCATTAAGGACTTTTCGAAGATAGCCATACCACTATAAAACCTTCTTCAACAAGATGTCTCCTTGAGTTCGAAAAGAGGTGCAAGGAAGCATTCAACAAACTTAAGGAGCTTCTGACATCCCCACCGGTGATTCAACCACTAGATTGGGACCTCCCCTTCGAGATCATGTGTGATGTGAGCGATTATGTAATGGTGGCAGTTCTAGGACAAAAAGTGGGAAAAGCTTTACATGCCATCTACTATGCTTCAAAGACTTTAAACCTAGCTCAATTGAATTATTCCACTACTTAAAAACAACTGTTATTTATGGTTTTTGCTTTGGAAAAATTTCGACTGTATTTGTTTGGTGCTAAAGTGATTGTTTATTCTGACCATGCAACTTTACGATACTTGCTTACAAAGAAAGAAACAAGACTGATGTTGATCAGATGGATTCTCCTCCTTCAAGAATTCAACTTGGAGATTAGAGATAAGAAGGGGTAGAAAATATAGTGGCAGACCATCTCAGTTGTTTGATAAAGGAAGAAGATGATATCCATTTATGAGAAACCTTTTCAGATGAACAATTATTTCTGTTGATGTGACACCACCATGGTATACAGACATTGTCAAATTTTTAGTAACTAACGAATTACGTGTTAGTTTGTCAAAGGCTCAAAGGGATAAACTACAGAGTGACGTGAAGTATTATGTATAAGATGATCTATATCTTTGGAGGCACTATGTAAATCAAGTTATCAAGAGGTGTGTACCAGAAAATGAATCATCGTCAATTTTATCTTTCTTTCATTTGTATGCTTACGGAGGATATTTTGGAGTGAAAAGGATAGCTTACAAAGCTCTAGAGAGCGGCTTCTACTGGCCAATATTATTCAAAGATTCATATAGCTTCAGTAAATCCTATGATAGCTGCTAATGGTCAAGTAATCTATCTCTTAAGGATCAATTGCCATAAACTCCTTTGCTTTTCTGTGAAAATTTTGAAGTTTAGGGCATTGATTTTATGGGACAATTTCCTCCGCCTTTTGGCTTTAATTATATATTGCTTGTTGTTGATTATATTTCTAAATGGGTGGAAGCCAAAGCCACTAAGACTAATAATGCCAAGGTTTTTCATATTTTTTTAAGGCTAACATTCTTTTTAGGTTCGAGATACCGAAAGCTATCGTTAATGACAAATAAACCCACTTTTGCAACAGCGTGATAGAAGCAATGTTTAGAAAATATCACATCACACACAAAGTTTCTACTACTTACCATTCTCAAACCAACAGGCAAGATGAAGTCTCAGATCGAGAAATCAAGTTAATCTTGGAGAAAATCGTGTAGCCCAATAGGAAGGATGGGAGTGTAAGACTGGAAGATGCATTATGGGCCTACAGGATGGCTTACAAAACATCAATTGGAATGTTGCCATATAGAGTAGTGTTTGGGAAGCTATGTCATCTTCTGGTGGAATTACAACATAAGGTATACTGGGCTATCAAAAGATGCAACATGCACTTGGATGATTTAGGAGTGCATAGGAAATTGCAGCTTTAAGAGTTAGAAAAGGTGAGGAATGAGTCATATCAAAATGCAGTGATATATAAAGAGAGGATGAAATCTTTTCATAATAAGATGATTTCGAGGAAATGCTTCTCGGTGGACCAAAAAGTGTTACCATATCATTCCAAACTCAAACTCTTTCTAGGTAAGTTGAGTTCTCATTTGGTTGGTCCGTTTGTTATCACTCATGTCTTTCCTTTTGGCACAGTAGAGATATAGAGCCTCAAATTGATAAGACATTCAGAGTAAATGGTCATCGCTTGAAGTCATATTATGAGGGCTTCCAAACGGAGGATTTGGAGGTGTTGATGTTGGAGGATGTGACTGGTGTCACTTAATGCACGTAACTGGTGGTCGAGCCAATGACGTTAAACAAAGGCACTGCTTAGGAGACAACCTAAGGGAAGTTAATTTCTGACTTTTACATTTTCGCATTTGATATTATTTAACTACTCCATTTCTTGCATTTGATTTTATATTGAGGACAATGTAAGTTTTAAGTGTGGGGGTGGGATACATTAGTTTTAATGTATGTTTTTGGGCTTAATTATAGCTTATTTGACTTCTTAGGTGGTTGTCAAAATCAAATAAACAAAATCAAAAATTTTCTTATTTTCTATTACTTTTAAGATTATTTAGTCATAATTAGAGTGTGAATTGATTAGTAAAATCCATAACAAAATTTGGCATGTACTTTTGTTCTTGTTGTTTGTTAATTTGCATTATTCTTAAAAGAGCAGTGACTAGTGGTAGACAAAAACCAATGAGGTTTTAAGCCGTATTAGACTAGGACGTCTATATCAGTCTCATTGCTTTGTTTGTTATGTGCAACCTTCATGACATATACATCCTTACCTTGTGTTGATTTTCTATTTGAGACCATATTTTTATCACATGCATTTTTATGAAAATGATTAAGCATTCTTTGTTGATTACAAGCTATATTAGCCAAATAACCTACCCAACTATGTGAATTTTCCTTGGTTAACCTTTTGAGTTTAATTATCCTTTTCTTTTGTACAAACCACATTATATGCTCCTAACCAAATGCCTTACCCAAGTCTTAAAGCTAGTAGAGCATTTGTTAATTCATGATGAGCGTGATTATACAAAAGCCTAAGTGTGGGGGTATGCATACACGTGGGTTGCTTATACTTGCTAAAATTTCATGTTATGAATACTATGTTGATGTAGCTTCTATCACTTCTAGTTTTGAAAGAAAAGAAAAATATAAAAAAAGAAGTGATTTTGAATAAAAGTATCAAGGAGGAAATATCATTATTGTGAAAAGTTCTTAATAATTTATCCTCCTTAAGTTGTATTGATTGGGTGTTTGAATATATTGAGCTGAATTGAGTTGTGAAACATAATTGTTCCATTCTTCATAGCTGATGGTACCTAGTTTTGAACGAATGTTAACATGTGCATTTGATATCTTATTGAGTATTACTTTTGCTTCACTAGCTTGATGGCTTTTTATGCTACATCAACCAAAATACATCTCACCTTATCTTTGCCTACATTACAACCCTAGAAAAGTTCTTTGATGCATGATTATGTGTGTGACTTTTAGTGGTAGAGGAATGAAATGATATGCAAAGTTATGGACTATTGTGATCATGAATGGTGTTTGAGTGTACCCATGGAAATATCTTGTTTAAACACCTTCTGTCCAAGTCTACCTCTAGATTACTCAATTTCTAAGGATAGTAAATATTGATTAATTATAAGTAGAAGCTTTGAATGTTGAGTTTTTGCTTAAGTTTTAAAAGTCATTCACCTTTACTTATAGTTATCTATTCTTAAGAAATATGGAAAATGAGTAAAAGTTTTAGTTTATGATTTTGATTTTGATGATTTGCCTAAGGACGGTCAAAGGCTAAATGTGGGGGAACTTAATATGTGTTTAAATTTTCATTCATTTGATATGCTACGCTTAGTTATGAATGTATTAGAAAGGCTTAAGATACTCACTTTGACTTATTTGTGATTTTAAGAATAATTCAGAAGCAAATAAATTAAAATGAGTCAAAAGCAATACATTTGGGCAGTTTTTTGAAAATTAATTTTTATTTGTCTTCACGAGGCAAGAAGAAGAAAATTGGAAAACAAGAACAAGACAAGAAAAATC
>JAOQMP010000004.1:20707749-20721111 GCA_027563575.1 Erythroxylum pedicellare
AGTGAGATAAAAATGAAAATAAAAACTAAAACAACAAATTGAGCAATTTGCTTATGAATTGAATAAAATGAAAAATTGAAATTAACATAAGGAAATTAAAATAGACTACAACCGATAAACAATCAAGCAATCGCATAAGACACAATTAACCAATTATGAGAATAGGGATTTATTTTGTCATCAATTGCTAGCTTGATTACTTTTGAGTTAATAGGAAGCGATCCTAGAAATTCGAAAGGTTAATTATTCCCTCTTGAGACCTAATCATTAAACCTTAAATTATAATCCTAATTGAATATAAATTTCTAATTTTGCGATTTCTCAATTAATAAAACAACCTTTGTTCCAAAAAGTTCTTAAGAACTATAATAGACAATCAGGCCATCACACAAGATCTCTCTTTATATAATTACCGATTTGATGTTTATGTGATCTATTAGGTTGTTAATTCTCATTACCGAACCTAATCATGTTACTATCGGTTCAATCTCTCAACATGTTATTAAATAAGTAAAAATGATAAACAATCACAACACCCAAATGCATTATCATCAAAAGCAATCAAATCATAATTAATTCAATAATTAATCCTAAATGAGTTTAGAACATCCTTAAATAATTATTTATCATGCTTACATCCAAATCATACATCATATGACGCAAATAACAAGAGAAATAAGAAATGAATTTAGAAAGGAATGATATGGAGTGGATGGCAACAACAACTCCTGTTCTTCTTCTTCTGAAATACTATTTTGAAATGCTTTTTCGAAATTAACCCATCATATAAAATTTTCCATTTTCCTTTTTTTCTTAACCAATAAATAGTGTTGACAATAAGTTTTCTGAAAATTTTATACTAAAAATAAGTCAACCACTAGAATTACCATACGGTGATTCTAAAATTACTTTTAAAAATAAATAGTGGAGGCATTACTTTTTAATGAATTTTCTCACTCATAGCGCACTACTAGTTTTTTTTACAATACAGTACAATAAGAATCAAGTCACAGAGTTATTTTGCATCATTTACCGGTGACCAGTTAACCACTAGTTACAGAGCTGGTTTTGCATTGCTTACTCATAACAAGTCATGGACCTGATTCTACATAGCTTACCTGTGACTGGTTAACCATTATTTATAGAGTTGGTTCTACATCACTCACATGTAATAGGTTAAACTCCATAAATATACCGATATAATAACATATATAAAGCCTAGTGGTGTACCATAGGCAAAAGCAACTCTTACATTTACATCTCATCTTATCTTCAAACTCAAGTTTGGGAGGATTCATAATTGAATTATTTCCATGTAACTCCCAATGATATAAAATTTAATTTTCAAATTAAAACTCATATATTGCCAAAGTGTACACTTATGCTAGCAATATTCATTTGTAAAATATCATTTACATAAAACTCAGCATAAATATTCATTTCATGATCAAATGAAAACCATTTGCATAAAGTTAATTTAAAGTACACTTACAATTTGCTGGTTTTCATAAATAGAAACCATTTGCATAAAATCAATTTAAAGAACACTCACTGTTTCACAAACTTATCACCAAGCACACTCACGCATTCTGTGCCTCTCCTTTACCTACATAAAATGCATTTTGATTAGGAATTTATTTTCAAATTAGGAAATAAGACATTAAAACTATAATTTAGTTTAACCAAATTTGAAATTAATAGTTAATCGAGTAATATGTACGTTAATCGTATTTCTGCTTACTTCCATAAGCTAACCTATTGTTCTCTATTTTCAAATCTAACTTCAAAAGTCATTTACCCATTCTAACTTACCAATTTCTTCAAAACACAATCTCACCCCATTTAATTCACTATATCACAATCATGCATGATGAGTCACAGTTATGACTCATGTCCAAAATCTATGCCTCCATTTGTTCCCTAATTTTCATATAGCAAACGATCAAATTAGGTTTTGAGGTCCTCTAGAGATTTGTTCCACCTATGTCTCTAGTTTCTAAAGCGTCAAAAATCATGCCATTTCAACTTATAATTCACAAAACATGTACCAAATATCACAAGCTGCTTCAACATAGGGATAGTATTAGGTTGCCATAATTAATCTCAAATTTCAATATCATTAAGCTAAAATTAGGTCAGGGTCTCTTCTAGGAATTTTTATTACTAGGTCTTAGGTTTCATCTCCAATTAGAATCACCCAATTTGGAGGTCAAGTTAATTGATAACTAAAGACAAAACTTCACTAAATGTGGTTATCTCTCTTATCATCTTCAACAAAAATTGACTTTTAAATCACACTAAAAATCCTTCTACTTCATTGCATGTCAAAATCACCTTTTATCTTACACCAAAACCATTCCATGTAAAAACTAGAAATTAAAACTAGAAAAACTTACTACTTTTCCTTCATTCTTTACTTGATCAAGATTTCTTCAAATCTAACTCAAAACCCATGAAAAATTTTAAACAATCCACTGTTGTAGAATCTATAACCAAGTTAGAGTACATTTTAATGCTAGAGGTGGCAAAGGAAATAGTTTGGATAAAAAAGTTCATCATTGAACTTGAAGTTGTTCCTAGCATTATGAGCCAATAGTATCATACTGTGAAAAAATGACTCCATTAAATAGGCAAAGGAACCAATATCTCATCAACGATGTAAGCATATATTCAAGAAGTTTCACTTAAATCGAGAGATAGTAGAGTAAAAAGAAATTAAACTAAAGTGAGTTTCCACTAAATAAAATCTTGTAGATCATCTCACTAAGCCATTATCTCAAAATAAAAATGATTGGTATATGGATGATTATGGTATTAGATATTAGTTTTAGTGTAAGTGAGAGAGTTGCTAATTTATAGCCTTGTAGCTAATTGGTTAAATGTAATTTAACTTATGAAATTGTTATTTTAATTAATAAATCCACAATTTATATTTATCTATTTTTATTATATTTGATGTTAAAATAATAAAGGTAAAATTGCTTGAATAATTACCATGCAATTCAAATTATGATGAAATTATAATTATGAGAATTAATTTGTATTTATATGTTATTCCTAGTAATAGTTTCATCAAGATAGGATCTTGATAGAATGGTAAAATTAGCACAAATCATAGTAATTTCTTATAAATAAAATAATTGATTTTATAAATTAAAGCATAAAGATACTTAAACAAATATTTGTTATAGACTAAGTTCAATGAACTAACCTAATTATAAGGATCCAAATGATTACTTATATATTTATGAATTTACTCATTATAATGTTATCTAATTGATCCTTAAATTTGAGATTTCCAAAGTATCTCACATGAGAATTATTATGCTTTGATACTATTTTTGATTTATTCTATTTTGGATAACTTTTTTGGTAGTATTTAAACATAGTATGAATTTTAATGAGATATTTAAGTAAGTCAATAAAGGATTCGCCACTATAAAGTAATCAAGGAGAATGTTCTATTGTTCTTAATTATTAGTGATTTAATAATCTCTGACCAGAGTGCATTAAGATTTGAAAAGGTATTTTCAAATATCAATTATAAACTTATTAATTAGTAAGAACAAACATGATTAGATTATGCCTCGGGTTCTTTCTTAGTCCTATTCTCTTATCCCTTTCTCTCTTTTCCTCTCTTAGTATTCCTCACTATTTTTCTAGTTCCCCAATCTGTCAACTCTATTCCTAGTCTCCCTCCTTCCTTGTCCTTGCTATGCCCCTTAAATTCCTCTTTTTCTTTGTTTTCTCTTCCTACTTCTATTGCACTAATTTTGTCATGTTGCTTTATTATTAAGGGCATTTCTTTTTTCTTCCTAGTTTTATTATTCTTTATGGAATGACCTTTTAAAATTTTACCAACTCTTTTAGCTATTTTTCTCTTATATTATAATATCATCTCCCTCCTGGTTAGTTTCTAACCAATCTCCAGCATTTAGTCCTACCAACTTTCCTTCCTTCATTAATAGTACCTCTACTTCCTGCCTTTCCCCTGATGTGTTATATCCCCCTTCACCTAATTCTTCTTTTCTTCTTACCACTAATCCTCTTATTTCTACATTTAAATTATAACATATTTGACTTCCCTTTCCAATGACTCCACAATTGCTCACTTTAATGAAACTCCATTCCTTTTTATCCTCGCTCATTCAAACTGTCATGTTGTTTGGTGCAACCTCTTGAAAGAGTTAACACTTTGCTTAATTAAAAGTAAGTAGTAGGATATGCTTCCTCCTCTAGCCTCCATTTTCCCTTTACTCATATTCTAATGGTACTCCTATAGTTACTCCACCTTTAGTTATTATAAAACCTAGAGCAAGTTCATAGTCATCAACAATTAGGATTTTTTTTAGGGAAGGGACTTGCCTCCCCAATTAATAATTCTTAGGTTATTAACAATTAGAAATGTTTAAGATAAAAAGAAATTCTCCTTGATAAAGATAACCTACTTATTTTCACCTTTCAATCCATTGTTTTAGCCCTCAAAACCATTGAAGTTTGAACTAAGTATCATAATATAATTCCTATATTTCTTTAACCATGCAAACTAGGCCTCAAATTGGATAGTATTAAGCATAATCAAGTCCTTATTTAGGTTAAATTCCACTCAGTACCTCTAGAGTACTAGTCCACAAGGGGTTTAATTTATTTGAAAAGATTCCTTAGTAGGCTAATATGTATAGATGAAGTAATAACTTCTAAAAAAAGGATAGCACTTCATCATTAAGGACTCTATTAAAGTTTCATACCAATGGAGGCCCTTTTTAAGGCTCTAAGGAAAATAATGGAAAACCACTAGAAAGCTCTTTAAAAAGGGGAATTTTTGTGTTAATGAGAGTAAACACTTATGAAGAAAGCATAGGTGAAGCTCCTTTCTAAAACTCCTCCTGTTTTAGATCCCCCTTAATGAGTTACCTTTTAGCAAAGTAACCCTTCCTTCTATCCCTAATACTGGAGTTAATGTCATAAATAAACCTATTATGAGGCCTTCTTTCAGGATTGAGTATATAAAACAAAGTTTTGGAAAGCTCCCTCAATATATTATCTATCTTTAAAGACTTATCAACTCCTCCATACCTTGTGTCATCTAATCTTACGAATAATATGCTGTAAATCCCTTTGCCAAGCCCTTAAATGGATCAGGTAACTCCTTAAATGAATCAAGTACCATCTATTAAAGATTTGAAAATAGTGAACAAAAGGAAATCAACTAGGAAGGAAGGCTACAAAGGTTCTAGAAGCTATATTCCCTCATAGTATCCATTCTATCTTGGAATGAGATAGGTATAAATCACCCCAAAATGCAACAAATTCTTAGAGACTATCTTTTGGAAATAAAGCCTATATTTATAGGTTATTTGGATTTCAAGCTAGATATTGAGAAATATAGCAAGCTAAATTTCTTGAAGAGGAATTAGATAACTCTCACTAATCACCAATATCATCATAATGGGCATTTGGTTATTACTTTTAATCCTTATATGATTGATGTTTCTTAGTCTTTACCTCTGATCAAATGATGCATCTACCTATCACCCTAAAAAGAAACAAAATTAGTTTAATTATCTCCTTTATTTATGACTCCAATTCTTTTCATAGAAACAATCTATGTAATAAGGTAGAAGATGTTTATACTTCCATTAGGTCCCTTTGAATCATTCTTGGGGACCTTAGTAGTACCATACACATGTCAAAAATCAGGGCAATACATGTTTTAAGAACTTCAATAGGGACTTCAGAGAATGTATAAGTGAAAAACAAGTCACTAATTTAAAGTTTAACATAAAATTTTCTATGTAGAGCAATAAGCATAATGGAAATTGGCTTATAAAAAGAAACTTGATATGGCTTTGGTGAATAAGGAATGGATTTTGAAATTTCTAAACGTATGGCCACATTTGGGAATTTTTTTGTTTTTAAACTATTTCCAGTAGTCATTCAAAATGTCGTCTCTATTCGACCTAGGAGGTTCACATTTCATTTTATTAACTTCTTAATTAAGGCAATAGGGCATGAACAAGCTATAATTAAAGGCTTTTTTACAAATTTTATAGGTCAAAAAGATTACATTTGTTACAAGAAATTAAGAAAGGTAAAAAAATGAGCTTAAAGTCTTGAACAAAAGTTAATTCATCAATACTCAAAAAGCATTTTTTGAACCCAAAAGTAGACTTTCTATAGTTTAAGAGGATCTAAACTCTCAAATTAATATCCCTTATTAAATAAAGAGAAAATAACTTTGAATTATCATTTTAGAGCTGTAAAATTCTATAACTCATTACTAAGATAGAGGTCTAGAATTCAATGACTTATAGAGGGTGATAAGAACAAAAATTTATTTTACAGATAAATTAATTCTAGAAAAAAATTAAATAGAATCACTTACCTCTTTAAGATCAGTGGCATCCTAGCCATTACCCAAGATGATTCACTCAAGCAATTCCTTATCTCTAAATATACTTATGTCCTTTATTTCAAATCATTTTACCTTGAAGTTACTTCAAATTCTATAAGCCAGTCACTAATGATGATGTGGGAAGACTGATATTTGAACTCAAGCTAGGAAAAGTTATAAGACTTGCTAGTTTGAAAGCCCTTTTGTTTTCAAAAGTCTTAGCTCTTACTTAAGAGAGTGGGTTTAACATGTTAAGGAATTTTTAAGAATAAAAAATGCTTAAAGAAATTAACAAAACCTTTTGTATCGTTTCCTAAAAACCTTAGATCCGTCTTCCGTCATCCATTAATGACCTTTTTCTTGTTATAGCACCATATACAAAATCATTGTTAAAATTTTAACCTCTAGATTAAAGTATGTCATTAAAACCCTCATCAATGTATGCAAAGGTGCTTTTTTTTCTGTTACAGGATTATAGAGAATAACAACTTACCAGATCAAGAACTATAATAGGAAAACTTTCTCTTATGAATTATGCCATTAAAATGGATTTACATATGGCCTTAGTTCAATCAATTGGAGCTTTATTTTTCATTTGCTGGAAGCATTTTATTTCCCTAGAAATTTCATTGATTAGATTGATCTATGTATCTCCCTATTTTCCTTTAGTGCCTTAGTTAATGGTGAATTAACCAACTTAGTTAAAGGGAGGAAACGATTCAGACAATGTGACCCTTTATATCTTTATCCATTTATCTTATAAATAGAAGCTCTATTAAGGCTACTAGCTTATAATATTTATCTATATGGCCACTTTAATTTCAATAGCAGGTGTAAAAAAGATCAGTATTTATGCTCTTTTATTTGTTGATGACTTTTATTTTATTTTCTATAGTTTCTAACAAATCTATAAGGATTGTAATGTCATCCCTCAATACTTTCCAACAGCTTTCTGGTTTCTCTATTAAAAGGAATAAAAGTCATTTAATTTTTCACTAAAAGTTATTCCTCATACCAAGTATTTGTCTTTGGTTTTAGGTATTTAAATTAAAGATCCTCTTTTCACTTATCTTAGTTTTCCTATCTCAACTAATAAGCTTTATCACAAATATTGTCTTTCATTCCTAGAGAAAATTCAGAAAAGAATATCCAATTGTTGTAGAAAAACTCTTTTCTTTGTTAGTAATTTGCAATTAATCAACTCAGTACTCAACTCCTTGCACACTTAGTAGTTCTTACATATTTTTCTCTCTAAATCCTTGATAAAAACCATTGATAGGATATTGAGAGTTTTCTTATGGAATGGGTTCTTAAATACTAAACATCCTACCAATCTGAGATGGAAAGAGGCTTATAAGCCTTATTTGGAAGGTGGAAACAACATTTAGTCTATGGAAATTATTCACAAAACTCTTTTGCCAAAGAGAGGATGGAGTAAACTCATTAATAAGGAAGCTTTTTAGTTTAAATGGATATATACTTACTTCTTAAATGGATATAAATTATAGGAAACAAAATCCAAAACTACTTCCTTATAATTTTTGCCTCAACACCTAAAGATGAAGGACCAACTATCTAAATGCATCAAATGTATAATTGGCAATAGAGAATTTGTGTCATTATAGAATGAAAATTAGTGCATCACTGGTCCCCTCAGTAACTACAATTTAATGGCTAGTTTGCTTCATTAATTCCTTATAAATTCTAAGGTTAAAGTTATAATCATAAAGAGCCTAAGTAAATTTTTTAACTGACTATAATCCTAATCAAAACTATTAAGATTCTTATAGGTGTCTTATGCATCAATATAGGAAATTCACCAATAATTCATACTTTAATTCCTCTAGATGCAAAAGTCCATCCCCCTCCTGGTGCAGAGTCATATGCAATAACATTATTGTTATAAAAATATTAGTATTCATATAGTTGATGGCAAAGAATAAACATAAAACCTTAGAGAAATTAAATTTCCTCAATTTCCCACAAGTATACAAGTTATGTAATTCTCATCTCTTTTTTGTCTATAAATTCTCATTAGGTATATAACATACAATCCAATCCCTTTGTAACCTTGACGTCACTAGAAACAGCCATATGTTAGTCTTAAACTAGCTTAACAATACCAAGTTTTTTATTAAGAAAAAAAACACATCTATACTTTGGCTTTTAGATGCACTATGTATGTAATCTGTAAAGAGAGAAACTGTGAGATCTGTTAAAGAACTGAAAAACTATAGAGCTTATTACTACAGATCTAATCTTATAGATTGGAGAATTACTTCTGTTAAATTTAAAAGACTTCAAATCCGCTCTCTTTTAACTTCTAAGAGAATTTCTAATTAATGCTCCTTATATTCTTGTTACATGAATGGTATCTATTAGCATTTAGGATAGCCTCTCCTAATTGGCCTCTCCTATGAGTGGAAATAGTAACATAATTAGGATACTAACATCTTATAATTGCTTCATAACTTGTACTAGTAGCTTGCTAGTTTCATTAGTTTGATTGTGCTCACAACTTGTATCAATTAACATGTCTTATCTTGCTACCTTATAAGATTGCCTTTATAATTCATTATTTTTTCCAATATGTTCTTTTGTCTTTTTTAATAAAAGGAATCAACATGATTGAACTTAGATAGAGTAGACACTCATTCTACACTCTATCTCCAATGATGAAATGATTAAATTATACATTACAACATTACAAGAATAGGTTGAGTTAACCAATATTAACATTTCTAATATTTGGATGGTCATGACATATACTAGAGATTGATATATGATTATAAATTATTTAATTGGATAGTTAAAGATAAATTAAATGATGTTTTAAATTTTATAATTCTAATTATTAATTATAATTTATAATCATTGTCAACATATTAGAAACCTAATAGGTTGCATATAAAGAGAAGTAAAAAATCAACTTAAATTAAGTTGGTCTTAATTTCAAAATTTGAATAACTTATGAATCAAATATGAGATATTTGATTTCATTACAAATAAATTATAATTATAATTAGATCTAGACTTTAATTATAATTAAAAGTTTATCTTTAATTATAATTAAAAAGAGATACTAATGTCTTTTATATAAATAAGGGCATCATGAAGCTAGTACTCTTGTCTTGTCTTTTCCTCTAAAATTATTTAAGTTATTTTTCTTTGCTCCATAGATACTATTAAAAGTTGGATACTTGAACAGTTTAAGGTTAATAGTCGAGAAGACAATTTTAGCAAAAATTTGAATTAAGTGTAGTTCAACTCTTTTATTTATGATTCATTTTTCCAAATTATTTAATTGAAGAGATCTGATCATGAAATTGTAAAATTATTTTTTTGTTATGCCCATGAATCATTGAAAGTCGATTTCCCAACACACACACACACATGAAATTGTAAAATTATTTTTTTGTTGTGCCCATGAATCATTGAAAGTCAATTTCCCAACACACACACACACACACACACACACATGTTGGATTGGAAAAAGAAAGCATGCCATATTTGGAGAAACGGTATATTTCAAAACTTTTTAGAAATCTAAATTGTAACGGAAGCAATATATCCAAATCATCATGGTAATCTATACATGATATGGTATAAGGACAATAATAAACATAACAAGATAGAGATTATATTACTGACTCCTTTGCTACAACTTTAACTCCTCGTTGCACTATCCTATCCTCACTGATGTGTCCTCTTCTTCTTGTTATTGTTCCCTCTTCTCGATACTGTATCCTCAATCAATCCGATCTAACACTTGTTCTTCTTAAATAACTTGGTTAACAAGATCCTTTTGTGGGAAAGGAGAAGAAAACTTTGGAGGAGAATTTTCTTAGAAGAAAGAAGACCAAGAATGAGACACTCTCATGCAATTTTGATTTTTTCATGCAAGATAGGAGAGAGAGGGATAAAAATGTAAGAACCCCTTCTTACTCTCTCACACTTTGGTTAACAACAAAGGAAAGAAAAGTTTTCCATCCAATGCATAATTTCTTCATTTAATCAATCATAAAGAAGCTATATTATAATATGAAATCAAGTTTAGTATGCCCTTACCTTTTTAATTTCAAAGAACAACTCCAAAGTTCCAATTATATCAGCCCTTTCAAGCAACCAAACCCAACTTCAAGATCAAGGTGGAACTAAGATGATCTTCACACCATAGAGATAGCAACATAAAGATAACATGAAGTAGCTCCCTTAATAAATAGTTTGGCAAAGGACTTCATGTGACAACATGTAAGATTAACGCAGAAATACAAAACATAGGCAAGGATGGTTTCGGTGGAGAGATTGAAAACAAAGTGAGGGTTGTAGAAACTTCCTTACAAGAACATAACACCTAAGCTACTAGGTGTCTCATTTATTTATTGACACATGTCTTTAATACATGACTTCCATTTGCCCTCCATTTATGCTTCCAATTGCAACACTTCCATTAGGCCACTTGTCAACTTATTACCATTTGTTACAATCTTGCCAAGCCATTTGTCACACAATGGATGATGCCAAATGTTGATGCATTATCTATGCCAAATATCACTAACCCATATGCTTAATCATTCTAATTTTCATGTACCAACTTAACTTGTCTCTTGACCATTTTTTATAGTCCAAATGTACAATTAAATATCTCAATTCTCTAATGGATTCAATTAATTCCAATTCACTAACTATGGCCCATCAATACCAAAATTCAAGTCACATGCCTGTCACTTTCAAATCATAGCACAATTTTAACTTGTATCATACATGTACTTTCATAAATATGTAACATTTCATCTAAGGTATATTTTGGGGCCCTACATGTATGGAATGATTATTATTGTTGGGATGCTATTTTATGTCTTCTCAATGAAATTCCCATATTGAATGGGTGGTTTAAATATATTGCATATAAGGTAGATGTTGTTTTGGATGGAGCATTCTTTGTGTTATGTTCATGTGGTATGGTGTGGAAGCTGAATTGATTTGCGAAATATAATTGTTGCATTCATCATAACTAACAGTACCCAGATTTGAATGAATGTTAACTTGTGCACTTGATATCTCATTGAGTGTTACTTTTGCTTCACTAGCTTGATAGCTTTTATGCTACATTACTCAAAATACATCTCGCTTTAACCTTGTCAACATTACAACCCTAGAAAAGTCAATTGATTTGTGATTATGCATGTGACTTTTAGTGGTGGAGAAATGAAATGATATGCAAAGTTATAGATTGTTATAATCATGAATGTTGTTTGAGTGTATCTATAGACATATCTTATTTAAACACATTTTGTCCAATTTTACCTCTAGATTGCTCAATTTCTAAGGGTGATGAATGTTGATTGATCATGAGTAAAAACTTTGAATGTTGAATCCCTGTTATAGTTTCTGAAAGTCATTCATCTTTACTTATGATTATGTATTCTTAGGAAATATGGAAAATGAATAAGAGTTTTGGTTTGTTATTTTGATTTTGATGATTAACCCGAGGATGATCAAAAGCTATGTGTGGGAGAACTTGCTATGTGCTTAAATGTGATTCGTTTAATCTACTACACTTAGTGATTAATGCCTTAAAAATGCTTAGGATACTCATTTTAGCCCATATTTGATTTTAGGTACATCTTGAAAGTGAAGGAGATAAAGTGACCCAAAATCATATTCATTCAGTCATCTTCTTAATGTTCATACTCTATTAATTCATGGAGCAAGAATAAGAAGAGACAAGATAGAGTGTGAAAGTGAAGAACAAAATAAGGAAGTAGCTCACGGCCAGCTGGTGAAGTTGCACAGCCAAGAGCAATCTCACGACCATGCAACCAACTCTATGGGCGTGAGACCACTCTCACACCCATATAGGTGTGTCTTATAGGTGTGAGACACCACTCGCACCCATGATAGGCCATGCAAGACCGTGAGAGGTGTCATCTATCCTTAGGTTTTACTATAAAAAGGAATAAGTTGTGACGACGAACAACGGAGAGAGCGGAAAGAGACGAAAACACCTCCATTCTTCACCATTTCTCTTCAGTTTTCAACAAGGATGGAGGTGACAGAGGCTAGTCCTTGGAGATTGATGAAGAAGATGGAAGGTTAACTCCCTAATAGCAGTTCGAAGGTGAAATCAATGCCTAGGATGCACGGTTAAGATTATCTTATCTTTTTTTAATATTGGATATCTCTATTGGAATTATTTAGGTTATCCTTTACTTAATCGATTTGGGTATTCATGTATGGAAAATCAAAATATCATTATCATTAGATTGTTTATATTATAAACCCATTGCTAGAATCATTAATATAATCCGTAATCATTGTATTTAAATTCATTGCTAGAATACTTGATATAATTCGTAATTGTTATGTTGAGATTCATTTTTAGCAACTAATGGTTTCGAATTATTAGGGATAAGTTAACCTAGGTTGAATGACATGAGCTTATAGGGTTGTTGTTTAGATTGGTTTGTTTTCCATTTTGTAATGTGACTACCTAATTAAATCTAGAGAGCATATTCTAGGTTATTCGATAGTTAGGTTTAACTAACGATCATATCTTAATTAACCATATCCTAAGGGAAAACTTGGATTAACATAGTTTGTTATTAATTTATGACCAATAGTTATAGGAGAGATATGAAAAATTATAACAATGAAAGATGTTTAATCGTGTGTAGGCCATAAGGCCCCAACTTGTACCCTAATTGAAATGTTACATGTTTATGAAAGTACATTTATGATAGGTGTAAAAATTGTGATATGATTGAGAATTGCATATAAATTTGATTTTATGTTTAATGGATCCTACTTAGTGAATTGGAATTAATTGATACCATTAGATAATTGAGGTATTAAAATGCACATTTGGACTAGGAAAAATTGTCAAGTGGTAAGATAAGTTGGTACATGAAAATTGGAATGACTAAGCCTATGAGTTAGTGACATTTGACATAGTTGATGCATTGACA
>JAOQMP010000004.1:20721211-20741332 GCA_027563575.1 Erythroxylum pedicellare
AACATCTCCAGCCATATCTGCATCTGTGTAACTAGCTAACACAGGTTCTGCGCTTCCAAAACATAAGCATATTTTGCCATGAATTCTAATCTTTTAAAAAGCTTGACCATAAATCAAGGATATGGTAATTGATTCAATCCTTGAATTTTTTTCCAAACAAAAAATGTTAAAGGATATTAATAGAACATTCATAACCCTTATCTTTAAAAATCCTAACTCTTCATTTATCCAAGATTACAAACCAATTATCATGTTATAAAACCTTGTATAAAGTTTTTTATAAGATCCTAGCTATAAGGTTAAAGATAGTGATGGGTAGCCTTATAAATGTAGCTTAAGATGACTCCTAGAAATATTGCTTGGTAGTAATATTCTTATAGCCCAAAAACTTCTAGATCTTATGGAAGGAAGAATTCCCCTACAAATTGTGCAATAAAAGGGGACATTTACAAGGTCCTTGAATTTGTTTAATGGTGCTTTTTCTCTCATATATTAAAGGCTTTTAGATTTCCTAATGTGTTCATCAAATAGATCACTTAATGTGATAAAATTACTTCCTTTAAAGTATTAGTCAATAAAAGCTCCTACAAGACTATTCCGTAGTGGTAAAGGGATAAGACAAGGGGATCCATTGCCCCTATACATTTTCATCCTATGTATGAAATCCCTTACAGGACTAATCTCTTTTAACATTAGCAATGATCATGGCTTTAAATACCATAATGGATGCAAGAAGCTAGTACTTTTTAACTTAAGCTTTTTAGATGATCTCTTACAGTTTTGTAAGACCAAGGACAAGTCTCTAAGCTTACTAATGTCCTCCCTCAATATATTTAGAGAACTTTTAAGGCTATTCCTCAATATAGATCAAAGTCACCTAATCCTATTAGCTTGTAACAAGTACCTATATAACTTTCTATCCTTCATAACTAGATTAAGATGTAAGAATCACCTAGTTACCTAATTAGGTTTTCTGTATCTATAAAGAGAATTATATAAAGACAGTGTCCTCCTTATTGGGGAAGAAACAAAAGAGGTTCTTCAACTATTGTACCAAAACTCTACTATGTACTAGTGGATAACTCTTAATCATGTCAGTTCTTAACTCTCTCATATATTTTTCTTTCATAATGATTGGTTAAATACATTAAGAGGATATTTGAAAACTTCATGTGGGCTAGATCTAGAAGCTCCCATACTTATCACTAGGTTAATTGAGTTTAATTCTATGAGCCTAAAGTTGTTGGAGCTTAGGATTACTAGTAAGGTTCTTCTAATTAAGAGATTTTAGAGAATTATCTTTAACAATAAAGCATCAAGGGTAATAAAGTAGATAATAAATATTTTATAAAAAGGTAAAAGTTTTTAGGAAGTTAAAAGTAACTTTAATACCTTTAATATCTCTTGGTTTATGAATTAGTTATTAAGGTTATCCACACCAGTATAAAATGCCAAGTGGAGAATGGCAATTTAGCTTCCTTGTGGTTTAAAAATAGTTGCTCCTTTGTTCCCCTATCAAACTACCAACAAATGCACTCACCATGTCACCAATATCCTACCTCTTCCAAAGTGAGCTCAATAATATGGAATGGTCAATGGTAGCTTATATTTCTAAGAGAAATTAAGAATCGTGCCTCCTTGATTCCTCCTAATCTAGATTGAGAGCACAGTTATGCATAAAGCAAGCACCAATTAATGAACTTTACCCTCCATTTTTGTAAGAAAATATGAAAATTGCTACAAGGAATATCAATGGAGAAAATGTTCATACTAAGAAAATACTAATTAAAAACTTTATTGTTGAGAATAAACACGATATTATGGCTATTTTAGAATCCAAAATCAAAGTATAAAACTGTGATCTCTTAAAAATTCCCAAAAGCAATTGAATTCACAAACTATGATTAACACCCAAATGGTATAATTTTGGTAAACTATACTAGCAATTATATTGAATTTTTTTGTTTCTTTCATCACAAATCAATTGATATATATCGAGGTTTTTTGTAAAACTAAATGGAATTTTTTTATCAAATTTATTTCTTATATGCTGAATAATATATATCAAAGAAATCTATTGTGGAATGGGATAAAGAAACTATCCACTCACACATAGATTCCCTGGTTACTAACTGGAGATTTCAGTTGAATCGTGGCACCAAAAAAAAATTGAGGGTTCTAATGCACTTAAGATTCCTTGTTTGGATCTAAGGTTGCTTTTGGGGAAACTTCTTTACATAGAGTGAAAAGTAACAAGGTGATAGTCTCATCAGGAAGAAACTAGAATTGAAGTTTAGAAAATATCGAGTGGCTCTAACACTTTCCAAACAACTAAAAAAATGTTCTCCAAAACTTATCTATTTGATCATTCAATAGCCATCAATATTACATATTATATAACATTTAACACTCCCTTAGATTTAACCACTTCCTTGTTGATGTACTAAGATTTCAAGATGCATTATGTCCTAGGAGTAGAGCTGAATGACGCTAATCAACGTATATATGTGCAAAGAATCAAATTGTTTAAACATATTTTGAACCAACTGTATAAGGAGAATGTAGGGAATATGCATCATCTTGTAACTATTGCTAATAGGGCACTGAATTTAGTTTAAGATTAACTTTATAATAATCTAATTTACATTATAGTCATAGAAAAAGAAAATTAAGCAATATGCATCCTATCAAAGGCTCTATCCTGTAATCATTCATTAATGAAACAAAGATTCAGGATAGAATGGCTAATGGTTGGTGATAGGGTATCCTCTTTTTTCTATGGATTAGTTATATCTGGAAAATGCTTCAATAGAATTTGTAGCTTGCTAATTAATAACCAAAGCATATCTAAATAAGAGCTATTTCTTAAAGGGGCATATGATTATTTTTCTAGTTACATAAATTATCCTACTAATGCTCAATCCTCAGTTGATTAGATGAATAATATCATAGAACGTTAAATATCCTTGCAAAAGGTAGAAATTCTATCAAAACACTAACCAAACAAGGGACTAATCAGGTGGTTAAAAATATAAACCCTTATAAAGCAATAGGGTAGATGTTTTTAACATGTTTTTCTTATCTAAAACCTGGACAATCACCAAAGATATGGTAGATGATGTTGCTTTTGAATTATTTAAGAAGAGGAGACTGCACAAAGAGATTAATAGAAATTTCATCACCCTAATTCCCAAAGGTGGAGAACATATACATTTCAGGGATTTTAGATCTCTTATTTATTACATCTTTATTAAAAAAATTATATTAAAAATATTATAAAATAAGCTCAAGGAAGTCTTAATTAATCATGTTAGAGTGCACAAGGTGCTTATAAAATTGGTAGAGGGATGAGTGACAATATTATGCTTATGCAAGAATTCATGATGGAATGTTCTAGTAGCAAAAGTGGAAAGAATTGTATTTTGAAAAGTGGATTTAAAGAATGTATATGAAATGTAAATTGGACTTTCCTTTGTGATATTATGAAAACTAGGGAGTTCCCCAAATGTTTCATGGAGTGGATGAAATTACGTTTCACTACTACTACATTTAGCATACTCATTAATGGAGAACCTATAAGGATATTCAACAGTTTCAAAGGCATAAGATAAGGAGATCCACCTCACCATACATTTTTTGATCTCGCAATGAAAGTGTTTAAAAAAATTTTAAAGAGAATTGTTAAGAGAACTAAGCATTTTATGTTTCACTCAAGTGTAAAAGAATGAGCATCATAAACCTTATCTTTATTGATGATCTAATAATCTTACCAAGATTTGACATAAATTTAATAACAGTAGTGACAAATTCCATTAATGTATTTACCAGTTTGTTTGGACTTCATGTAAATATGACAAGTGTTCTTTCTACATTTCTAAAGTGCTTATGATTACGAGCATATGATGAGAGGAATTACTAGATTCAGGGTCTTCCATTACCTTTCACTTACCTTGGAATCCCAATTGCTTCTATTAGATTAGGTTATAGAATCTTTAAACCATTAGTGGAAAAAATATAAGAAAAAAAATCTTTGGATGAAGTATGAAAACATTATCGTTAGCTAGCAGAGTTCAACTAATCCCAACTATTTTGACTCAATCAATATAAATTGGGCTACATATCTACCTATCCCAAAAGTTATGAACCAAGTGATTGACAAAATGCTCGAAAGATTCCTATGTTCTAGATTTAATGATGGTGAATGAAGAGTTGCTATGAAGTGGTATAACGTTTACAATCCAAGAAAGTATGAAGGCTTGAAAATAATCCCCTTGAGGCTATTGAATACATATATACTTATTGTTCTTAGTTTTAAAATAAAAACTTTTATACTATAAGTATGCAGATTGTAAGTTATAGTATAAAAGATATAGTTCCCGCAAGGATTGTATAGTCACCTAGATATTCTTATAAACTTTGTTTAAGGTAAACACTAAGATGATTAGTTAAGAATAAAGCCAAAAACAAAGACTTAATAAATAAACTATGAACTAGACAATAGTAAAATTGATTGATTGATTAATAATGAAAGCTAAGAACTACTTCTATCCTTATTTGTTTTCCTTTTACCTTTTTAATTTAATCATACTTGATCTTAGATATCCTATAGCTATGATTATCCTTTTCTTGAGTTCTAATTAAGTAATCCCAATTAAACCAGATAGAAATTAAATTATGATCTCTCAATCTATCAAAAATGTTTCTAACTATGAAGTTGGATTTGAAGCAATCCTATGGATAACTAATAAACAATTGAAATATCTCTTCAATTACCTATTAATTTGATTTTTATAGGTCTATGAGGTATGATTTATCACTAAGTCAACACAACACAAGTGAATCAATCCAACCTTTTGATCCAAATTGATTATAAAACAATAAACATCACAAGCATAATCATTAAATTAAAAATGAAAAGTTCAATAAATAATGGAAGAGGAATTCCTGTAGATGAATTTAGCAATCCACAAATGTAACTAAATATCAAAAACAAAGAAATAAGAAAATAGTAGAGAATAAAATATGGAATTCTTCTTTTCTTTACCTTAAGTTGGAAAATCTATAGCCTTGTTCTTTAGAGTTCTCCTCTTTTGATCTTCGTTGATTATGATTATGCTAGCATCAAATGGTTTTTTAAGCTTCTTTATATACTCTCGAGTTTTCTAGGGTTTTTCAAATGTTTATCTTCCAAAAATATCCCCGAATCATTGAAAGGATGAAAAACTTTGCCTCCTAGAAAACTCCTTACACGATCATGCATTGCATTATTATGCATAGGACTACACTATTTTACCAAACTTAATCATCCAAATTTTTCTTTATCATTTCTTCACTTTTCCTATCTTCTCTCATCACTAAACATATCAAACAATCCTTAAAATATATAATAAGATCAAACTTTTACCTTAAATAACAATTAATTAAACAAAATAAACAAAAATACTAATAAGAATATAAATCTAAGGCTTAAGCATATGATTATCAATTAAGAAAACACTAAAAACATAATATAACACTCAGAAAACATACTATGTTTTACACCTATCAACATCCCCACACTTAAATATTTACCTATCCCTAAAAAAAACTAAAACCAAAAAATAAACAAAACTCGAAACACAAATCACAAAACACACAAACACATAAATATACAATCATACAAGAATATAATAATGGTACAATGACATCAAATCTTATGAAATTAACTTATCGATAAATGTCAATAACGTAAAAAGTTCTATCACATTCACTATTCTATTAATGTTTAAATACTTTAGTTTAAATACACATATCAAAATATTGATACATATTTATACATATTTGGCATTTCTAAGTATGCACTAAATTTTTTAGTAACAATTAAAGAAATAGGCAAGCCAGCTCTATTCTTGATAAGGTTTAGCATAATAGGAAATATATTTAGCACAATTATATAAGACACTTTACTATTTTTGGTGTTATCATCATCATCATTTTATTTTACCTGCATTACTTCTTCATGTTCAATTTAAATGGTCATATTTGTAGATACAATCCTTTTAATCTTATATCATTGGCACATTCACACAATAAACACATCATGCCATCAAATGTTTACACAATGCTAACCTAATTAAAAACTAATACAATGTAAATATAAATTCATATGCAAAATGATATGCAAATGCATATATGTCCCCATACTTGAACAACACATCTTCCTCAATGTTGAAAACAATATAAAACTAAAAAAATTTAACAAAAAAATAAAATAAATAAAAAAGAAAAGGGCCAGAATATTTATAAGGATTGTGTTGGTGATGGCATAAACTACCCATGGTCAGTATCTTGGAAAACTTAGATGTAATGAATAAACTGACTCCTCGAGGGCTGTACTAAACCTTCAGTGTAAATCAAAAGGACTAAAGTTGTTGGATGTTGCCCAGTGATGCAATAACTTAACAAACAAGAATGAACTTCGACAATTTATACCGTGAACATCCATCAATTAACTCTCTAAAAATTGAACATAAAACATAAAACATAAAAATAACAAAGCACTTTCAAATAAAAATTTACAAAAAAAAACTAATTATAACATAATATGCTAAGTTTAAGGTCACCAACTTGACCATTTTAGCACCATTATTTCAACTACTCTTTTAGATGTGAAAGTTTTATTCATCATCACATTAGGACTTATGATTCTTATGTCCAAAACTTTCCATCCCATGGCTCTTATTCTCTTTCTAATTGTCTCCACCATTCTCTTTTTTTGTTCCCATTGATTTTTCAGCTCTAGAATGTGTGGTTTCTTAATGGAGGGTATTACGAGTGCTTCCATCCATACTAATGATTCTTTTTTTAATTTATCACCTAACTCCTCTACCTCTAACTCTTTATTATCTTCTACTTCCCCAACACTTACTTCTTCATTATAGCACTCCCTTAGCTCTTTTATAGATTCATCAACTATGTCATTCATCATGTAGTAGTTGTTTTCCTTCAAATTCATCAGTGCTTTAGGCATATTAAATTCATCTTACTCCTTACCAATTCAAAGAATAAGTTTCCCTTCATAAAAAACAACTAAAGCTCTTTAAGTATTTATAAATGGTCCACAAGAATAATAAATTTTTTCATTTTTTTAGCACATCCTCCACCACACCAAATGGTGTCTTTATAAATTGATCCACCAACTAAATAAGAATAAAATTTAGTTTTAAATATCTTAGCCCTAATTTCTTGAAATTTGAAAAAGCCATAAGATTAATACTTATACCTAAGTCATAATAACATTTAGAAAATTGTAAATCACCAATTACACTAGGTATAGTGAAACTCCTTGGTTCCTTCAATTTGAAGGCACATGGCTGGTAATCATAAAGCTAAAAGTTTTAGTCAAAGAAATTATTTGATTTTCCTCCTAAGTTTGCTTATTGATAAGATGACTTTAAGAAAATTTGTGCGCTTAGGTATGCTCTCCAAAGCTTCCACAAAAGATAAGTTGATTTGAAATTTCTGCAGCCTTTTAATAAACATTGCATATTATGAATCTAATTGTTTCTTCTATAGCCTTTATGGGAGTGTAATCCATAGTGCATATAGAGGAGGAGGAACATAAAGAGTGTCCTCTTTGTTCTATTCATCCTTGTCCCCTTTCTCTTGCTCTTTTACCTAGTGGGATTCCTCTTGTGTTTTAGATGGTTCCTTTAACTTTTTCCCGCTCTTAAGTGTAATGGTTTTCAATTGCTCACAAATTTGTAGATTAAAACATCCATCAATTTTTCCATCTTCAATTATAAAGAACTGAGCCTATCTTGTTGAAATTCTGGTTGGTCTAGAACTCTTATTGGGTTTCTTACATTATTAGACCAAGAAAATTTTAGGTGGTTTTTTCACCCAAGATTGTAAGTATTAGAGTAGGGATTATTGCCTCTCTAACCATACTACACTCACGTAAAGTTGATTTTCTCCATAATATTGATTTTTACTTGGAAGCAATCAGTTGAGATATGATTTTCTTGTCCGCATAGTTCACACCCATGCTAAATTTCCTTGAGTGGGATTGAAGATGTGGCTTTTTGGCTATTCAATTATTTGTCTAGGTTTGTTACTTAAGCCTGTAATGAAGTCACTAAATCTACAACAAACAATCCCTTTTGATCTTTAAGGGTTACTTATTATGTACTTCTTTCTGATGACCATAAATAACTATTATTTGCTATCTCTTCTAATAGATCATATATTACGTCATGAAGTACATAAGAGTTCTTTACTGTTCTCCTTGACATCATTTCTCTACCATTATTCTTTTGATCACTTCTTAGCATCTCACTTTTCAAATCTCCCCCTCTTGCTTGATGACGTTAGAATCTTGTGTGTACTTACATTACTCGTACTTCCTATAGATCTTATGTTCATACACCTACAATCACAAAAGAAAAGTATTAAATTCCTTAAATCATAGTAAATTAAACTACAATAGATACTATAACAATCCCTGGAATTGTGCCAAAAACTTGTAAGTTTTAGATAGAAAAACTTTCGTACTATAAATATATAGATCGTAACTTATAATATAAAAGATATCATTCCCACGAAGACTATATAGACACCTAAAAGTCCTCGAAATCTTTTTTTAAGGAAAACAATAAGGTGGTTAATTAAGAACTAAACTAAAACAAAAACTTAATAAATAAATTATGAACTAGAAACTAGTGAAATTGAGTGATAGATTAATAATGAAAGCTAGGAATTACTTCTATCTTTATTTGTTTTCCTTTTTACCTTCTTAAATTGATCATACTTTATCCTAGATATCCTATAGTTATGATTACCCTCTTTTGAGATCCAATCAATTAATCCAAATTAAAACAAATAGAAACTAAATTGTGTTTTCTCAATCTATTAAAACTCTTTCTAACTATGAAACTAGACTTAAAGCAATCCTATAGATAACTAATAAAAATTAAAATATCTCTTAAATTGCTTATTAATTGGATGTTTATAGGTCTATTAAGGTACCATATCTTGTTGTGCAACACAACACAAGTGAATCAATCTGATCTATTGAACCAATTTGATTATAGAACAATAAACATCATAAGCATATTCGTTAAATCAAAGCTTTAGCAAATAATTTAAGTTTTATTCCTAAAAGGAGTTTAGCAATCTATAGATGTAACTAAATATTCAAAGTTAATCATCACTACCATCTAATAACAACAAAGAAATAAGAAAATAATAGATAATGGAATCTAGAATTCTTTTATTCTTTTCTTTAAGCTAGAAAATTAGTAGCCTTATTTTTGATAGTTCTCCTTTGATCTTCTTTAATTATAATTATGCTACTGGCATGTGGTGTTTTAAGCTTCTTTATATACTCTTGAGTCTTTTAGAGTTTTTAACTAGGTTTTTCCAAGTGTATATCTTCCAAAATAGCTCTAAAGCATTAAAAGTAAGAAAAAATTAACGTTCTGGAAAATACACATAATTGTGCATGGCACTGCTCATAATAAAAAATGTGTTGTGAATAGATATATGAATATTACATCAAATGTAACAACATCTGGGAGTTTATCTTTCAATAAGGAACATAACGACTCTGAAAGAGACTCTCAAATTTAGAACCAATCAGACCCCACATTAACAAGAAAGTTGGCAATAGATATAAAACCTTTTTCTGGCATGATAATTATATTACAAGAGGACCTTTAATGAATATAGTGAGTTACAAGATCTAAAGAGAACATTTATAGGAATCATAATGTTGTAGATACATAAAAATGTGAGCCCATCAAGAATTTCTTATAAGAATATGCAAAATGAGCTTAACATATAAGTGTTATATAAAGGTAGGGTGTTTAACTAGCAATGAATTTCAATAATGCATCATGTAGGAAATTATTTCCATATAATCTCAGTTATGATATACGGTATAAACTCATTTGGTGCAAGTGTAATCCTCCTAAAGCTGCTACAACTCTATGAAGAGCCATCAAAGATATATTGCTCACCATTGAGAGAATGAATAGGTTTAATTGTATAAAAAATTTGTATACTCTTTGTAAATGCCAAATAGAGAGTGCCTCTCACATATTCTTCCAACTTCAACAAAGAAGCATACAGATTAATATTGCACAAATGTGCTATCAAACCCCCTCAGATGATTGGCAACAAATTGTCACTTGGAGTTTGGATTTGCAACATATGAGTAAAGACATTAAATGGTGTTTCTACATTGCTTTATCCTACCTTATGCTCTACATATAGGATGAAAGAAACAAGTGAATATTCAGTAACATAGAAAGGAGTTTTGAGGCATTGTTATTAGACTACACATCAAAATATTTTGTGAGAAGCTCTCTTTCGATTTAACTTATATTGATATTGTGACAAGCTCTCCTTAATTCAAACTTATAAAAATTGTTAGCATTTTAAGTAACTTAGTCTTCTAACTTGGTTATGGAACTCTCATCCTCTTGGTAAGATTGTAATTTATCTTGATGTGACTTTTATTAGCTTAATTTAATTTCTTCTTTTAAAAAATCACACTTAGTTACTAAGAACCTTTAAATAATTATATGGGAGAAGAAGTTGCTTCTAAAAGTTTCTACCTTTCTCGAATTTTTCCTTAAATAAAAGCTTTCAAATAATAGTAGGCTACATTTTCTCAACATCTTAATTAGATCACCCTTTGCAAGAATGTGGAAGAAACTTAAATGATCTCAATGCTCTTTGGCAATTTGGAATGCTATCTAGGGACATGGACTCTAGGGAGGAAGTAGCTCATATTATTAGGAAATTTTTAATAAGCTTGCATCTTCAAATCATTTCGGCTTAAAAATTGGTTATTTCATTGCACTAGGATGTTTAATGTATGCCATATAGATTAGACAAATTCTATAATCTTCAATAATTTAGGGGAAAAATGATCAAGTGGTAATTGTATTGAGGACCTAGAAAAGAGAGCAACTTCTAATACATATTCTCACCTATTAAAGAACTTAAAGTAGTGATAAAGCTATCATTGGTGATCTTCCTAAAGACAATTCACAATAATTCAAGGCTTAATTATGTAGAGAGAATTTTTCTTTTTTTTCCTTATATATTTGACTAATGTTCTACATTATTTAATGATTGCTTCAATTTTATCATCACCTTAATGGTTAGAGCTTTGTAATTTTGGAGTGTACCAATTTCTTATCCTTATTCAAGGTAATTTATTTTAGTTAAAATTTTCTTTCCTAACAACATCATTAAATATTAGTCTCCATATTTTATAAAGAAAACCGACAATGATATGAAACTGAGCATAAAGAAAGGTCCCATCTTTGAAATTGTCTCTTTTATGTTTGGCTTCTATTTTCATATATTATAAGCTTTAGCACAAGAAGCTTAAAAGAAGAATCTTTGAGAATTATTTTAATTAAAATATAATTGATTCACTAAAAAGAACCATGTCCCTACCCTTCTCTTTGAATTAATGCAAATGCCAGAATTGCTTTAACTACTTCTTAAAACTTCTTTTTTTTACTCCTTAATCCTTTTGATACGTTTTTACTTTTATTTTCTATGTCATTTTTAGTTTGTTTTTCCTTTTTCTCCTACAAAGAGTTATAGTTTTGTTTTGATAGTTCTCCCATTGAGATTCTAAGTGAAAGATTGTTATTTTAGGTGAAAGATTGTCCTTTTACTAGTATGGAACTGTAACTTCTTAGGCATGTTATTGGTTAGTCATGCTCTTAATGCGCATTTGTTTTGGATGAGTATTTAAATAAATTTTGTGAAATGGACTTACTTCTTATTCTATGATACATGATTTTATGATTTTAAAGTTTATTGTGGTTAACTAAGGTTAATTTAAAATTGGAGATAATTTATTTAATTAAAATTATATTTAATTAAGGTTAATTTAAAATTAGAGATACTTTAGTTACTTAGAATTTATATTTAACTGAATGGGAGACTCATAGTGCTATATGGCTTCCATATGCTAATGTGGGTCTCACATAACTAGTAAAAATAAAAAATATCATATCAATATTCATGTGATACTTAACTGACAAAGACATAATTCTTAATAAAAGTTCATTCAATTTAGAGTTTAATTTGAATCATTTTAAAGTGTTAGAATTCTTTTTTAATATTTTTAATATTTTATATTTAAATATATTGTTAAAAGAGGCAATTTAGACCCTAGTATTTTCAATAAAATTAAATTTGAACCTAAACATTTTGAAACTCTAGCTTAATAGTCCCATCAATTTTTTGTCAAACAAATATACTATGACATTTCCTATTATTTATTTATTGGGCCCTTTTACCAAATGTGCAACCTACCTAGCAATGTGGCCAATAGAAAAATAACCCCACCATTTGTTTCTTATTCTTAAACATTATCATTTAACTCAATGGTTGCTCACAAAAAATTCTAATTTCTTTTATTTTATAGCTTCCCTTTTATGATAACTTTGTAATCCCTAATCTACTTCCTTTTTTTGTTTCCAATAGTGTCCTTATTTGATTACCTCAATTTATTCTTACACTTTTCTTATTTGCTTCTAAAGCATGCATAATTGAAATTGTTCACTTATTGTGACAAATTAGGTATTTATTTTGTATCTCACTTTTACTTAATCTTTATTGACTTTTGTTTAGATTAGTTAAAGAATTGATCTGCTTATATCTTACAGGTGTAATAAGATGTATGCCTTATTTGAAAATGATTGCTCATGATTTTTATTATTTCCTCATCAAATTGACTAATATGAATGTACTTATGCTTTTTGTTGTTGAATTAAAAATATTATCCACCAAATTTTCTAAAGGAATGTATTAGCCATTGTTTAGGATATAGTTCATTAACTACAATTATAAGATGTAGTTACAAAATAATATAATTAATGCATGAATTCTAGGAACACACTAATTGTCATAGTACAAAATAAACATGGTCATTCAATTAGTTTACAAAATACACCAAATATAAAATGTAGTTACAAAATAGCCTACTTGATGAATAAATTCTAGGCAAACGTTAATTTTCATAGTACCAAATAAACTTCTCCATTATCTTGGTTTAAAAAATCAACTAATAATAATAATCATGTTTATTAATAAGTCATTCAAATATCTAGTTTGTTAACTTGCTAGCCACTAGTCCCAAATATCTTTTTCGTCTTAGTTATTATAGCTTGTTATTATCTTAAAGAGAGGCTATATTTATCCTCCAAAGACCTTTTAGTTCTAAAGAAAATTTGAAAGAGTTTGGAAGAACTTCTCCAAATCCCCTTTTATTCATATTTATATAACTAACAACTTTTGACTCAATATATTACTTAATATGTGTATAAGTTTAATATTGACCATAAGCACAAATATCTAAGTATATGTTAAAATCACATTAATGCTTTGTTAGCTAGGTTGACATTCCTTAGTACATGACATGCTACTTTGAATGTGAGTTTACTTAATATAATTTGGGTTAAATTAGTAGCCTTTTCTAACTCACTTTTCTAGCTCTTAGACTTCGGTTAAGATGTTTCAACCTATAAAATAATATGTTTAACATTAACATTGATAACTATATTACAAAAAAGATAACTGAACTAGTAATTCCCTATAATGACATATTGTTCATTAGGTCTTATTACTTTACACTTTTTACTATTATGTCTAGAAGTTTCCTTCATTTCTATACTTGACCCTTTTACAAAATCTTTTTTTCCTCTTAGTACTTTCTTTAGTTCATTTTTATATCATCTTCTTCCCTTTATTGGTCTTCCTAGCATCACCATCTTAGATGGTAGATGTAGTTTCTTATAATTAATCAACAAAAAATGTTACTCCTCTAATAGGTTACAAGGCTTAACAAATGTCTCTGATTTTTGCTTCGAGTGATTTCTAGTAAATGTTTTCATGGATAATCATATAGGTCACATGCTCTATAGCTAAGATAATTGCCTCTTCCTAGTCCTATAATATATTTTTTCCTTTTATATACATAATATATTCCATTTTCATTCCACACAATCATCCATTCCATTACCACCTTCTTCTCTTTTTTTCAAAATTTTTAATAATTATAGGTTTAATATTTCATTTCCATGCGTAAATATAAACCCTTAATTTAGCATGTCTCTTTATAATCATTGTCCTTATGTTTTCTAGCATACTAATCATTAGCATGTCCTTTACTGGCATGATCCATTTGTTTAAAGTCTCATTTAGGTTATTATTAACAATTGGATAGCTTAAATGATTGGTGTGACCTAGACCATGTCTCTTGTGGATATCCAAGTAATGCATAAACACCCAATTCTTTTTTATATATTTTTTAGTTTTTCATTAAAGCCTTGCACATACATAGACTATACATTTGCACAAATTTTCTTTCAAAATTCTTTAACACTCCAATGTCGATACCAATTATGGTAAATATGTCTAATGCACATTTTATGACATGTATTTGATACTTTATCCTTAATAGATGTTATTAGTCCCCATATATATAAGTCAATAAATAGAAGTCAAATAATGTAAAACAATAATATCAACTAATAAATAAGCAAAGCTCTACATGTATGTAACTTTTAAATTTAAGATATTATTGTAACTTCATCCTTATATTCTAATTCTAGATCAATTGATAAGAGTGATATGAAATAACTTTATAAATTAGTTTTTAGCTCATAGATATAACCTTACAGTTTTGAATATTCACGAGTATAGCCTAATTCCTTTTTCAACTTCCACTTTATATCCATGCACATAGTTTAATTCATAAATATGTTCATCTTTTCCTTCCATCTTTCAATCGTCGTAATAGTGATTATGCTAGGCTTTTCCAAGATTTTGTCTCATAATGTTGCTTTCATATTAGGTTTATTAATTATGATATATGTATGCTCAGACCTATAGTCTTGATTTTGATCATTTGTCTTTGTTATCATATGTTGCATTTAGTTCTCACCTACATCCTTTAATGCATGCTACTCCAATTAGCTTAGACTCACATTTTTTATCTAACATTAAACCATATTGCTATTGAATAACCAACAATAACTTTAAACACTTTCACATTCCTAAATTCCATATCTAGTGTCCACTAAGAAGTACCACTACTTGCTTAATGTTTAACACGTATACTAGGTATACTAATTGTCTCCCTTACCTCCTTTCCATTAGGGTACTCATCACTATCAAGGAAGTTTTAATAGTCACTAGATTCAATCTCCATTAGATGGCGGCCATCTAAAATTGATAGATTAAATCTATCATATCCTCCTTCAACTTCATTATCCTTTTTAATTTCACCATACATAAAATTCTCATTAAGGCTCATATCCCCATCATTAATACTCTCTTATTCAGTAATATCTACATTAACTTCATCATACATAACATCATCGTCAAGGCCTAGATCCACATCATTACTTGTCATAGTTAAAACTTTCAAATCTATAATTGGAACCTCAAACTTACATGTCACATTCACCTCAATTCTCTTATGGATTTTTAAAAGGTTAAATAACTTTATGCCATCATTCATTAGATTCAATGTCTTAAAGACTCATTGAACCTAAATCCTAGAACTTTGAATATAAGCCTTATCAATTTGTTGGTATCCAAGTTCCTTCCTCATCTTTATCAAAATAACTTGATGACTCACCCTCATAACTTAAATCAGGATCTCATCTAAAGTACCCCTATAATATAATTTTAAACTTCCATACTAAATCACTATAACCCTAAAAATGGCAAGTAAATAATATGAATAGAGATGATTTGAAAATTTTGATGACATATATAAATTTACTAATGATAAGCAAAATTTATGCCATGCTTATGTTTATATATACATAGCAATTATATGTAATTTATAAACCAATGAAATCCTGCTATAAAAATTAAGGTAATTATGCTTTCTTTTTAAATAAGTAATAAAAAAGAGTATAAAGCTAAGAAGGACAAAGGTAGTGTTAACTATAGTTTCATTCATAGTCTCCATAATTGCAACCATTCATTGCATGGGCAATCATCATATACTTAACTAATCCTTTGTCGAAGTAATTGTTATTTCTAAAGCAATATATAAAATGTGAAGCATTTTTCATTTTAACTCTCATATTGAATGGGATACAACATGTTCTATCAAGGAATCACATTTCACCTATTAATTAACATAAGGTACTTAATTGCACATATAAAATTCCTAAGGTAATATGTCTATAGCCAATAACTCAGTTGTCAATTAGCTAAGGACTATACTATGCAAGCTCTCTTTGTTTCAGCTCATAGGAAATATATCAGCTGCACCATTGTCATTCAATCATCTAGTTTTAGTGTACAAGCAATTAGAATAAAAGACAAAACCTATCAAACATATAAAATTATCACATAATTTATATATATGATAATCTAAAAGAATTTACCTCAGTAATTATAGGAAAATAAACAATACTTCATACCAAAAAAATTAAAGAATGCATATGGATGATTTCATCTTTTTATATTCAACACTATCTATAAATAAAAACACACAAACATGTCAGGACCACATGAATAATCCATGTAAAGATTCCTTAACAATAAAAAAAATTAAGAAGGGGTTACAATATGACCTTAACCTTAACCTAGAAAATAGAAATAATAATGAATTAAAACGAAAACTAACATATTTTTGGACTTAAACTAATGAAGCAAAGATCAAGAGAAAAGATGATGTGATCAAACGTCAACTAAAATAAATAGATAGATAAAGCAATGAGGGATAGAAGTTACAATAGATGACAATTTTAGGAACAAAAGAGAAACTAAAGTAGGGATTGCAAAGCAATTATGAAAGGAAAGTTATATAGAAATAAGTGATTAGGAATAACATGAGTATTCATTAAGTTAGAACACAATGTTTTGGAAATTCCAAAAAATTAATGTCTAAGTAGTAGATGATAAGGCTATTTCTTCACAAATAGATAATAAAAAATGCCATAACATATTTTTATAATAGAGAGTTGACAAGGTTGTTAAGTTATGAATTAATTTAAACCTTTTCAAAATATTGATGTCTTTTTTAATGTTTCAAAATATTTATATTCGAACTAAATTTTATTGAAAATGTGAGGATCTAAACTAAATTAACGTTTTTTGGAAGTTAAATAAAGAATTTATTAATGCCTATGAAAAGCATCATATTAGAAATTGTTTCACAAAAATAACATACAACAACATAACTACTTTCCAAGGAAAAAAAGGAACTGAAGATTCCATTTCCTTCTAAGATAAATGCTTAGGTGATCAAAAACTTGATGAGCTACCAAGTTTTCCTTTATCCAGTAATTCAACTTGCAAATTAAAGGATGTTTATCAGTTTTGTTCTTTTGATAAAATCTTTGATTTCTTCCCCCCCAGATTGCATCAACTGTACAATTAAAACTGAGACTTAAATAGACGCTGACTTTCCTATAGAGTATAATTTTCTTTAGCCCATTCTAAAATTTTTCTCCAATATGCTTCATGGAAAAATTAATTTAAGTCATGAAATAGAGATTTTGTCTTCACATTTGAAGTATAAATGGATAATGCTTTCTTCTTCAATGTTGCATAGCTCACAAAGAGTGTCATTGGATCCAATGATCCTATCTTTCATCTTTAATCGTTAATCTTCTCCTAGATGTTAACTAAGTTGGGAAGGAGGGCTTAGGCTTCAAGGAATCTTTGTAAACAATACTGAACCAAGGGATGATTGAGATAGAAGGCTTAAATGCCTTAATATACATGAAATTTGAGTATTACTCATTGCTCATTAAGGTCTATATAGGCTTTTTTGGAATTAAGGGATTTGATTCATAACTGGGGAGATAGATCTGAAACCTTTCAACCCCTACCCTAAAAATGCCAGGAATTTTTCTCAATAATACTTTTAACTCAAACATGTGGACAAATTCTTAGAGACAGATTAAAGATGTCATTTTTTAGGGAAAGAGGACTAAAGGAAGTCCAATTGTCGAACCAGAATCATGTACCATTTCCATTCCTTACTTGGATATTAATGAAAGAGTATACCAATTGCCTTTTTTCTTAATATTTGGATAAGAAATCAAGAATATTTTTTCTTATCCATGATCTACCATAGACTATTCTCTTTGAGATAGATCTCATTAATTCATTTTCTTCATAGGGATTACATATCCTTATATAGTCTCCAAATTCTCTTTGCAATTTGTATTGTTTGAAAAGTTGCGATAGAGGTTAGACCAAGACACCCTTCTTACTTTCTCTAACAAAGTTACTCTTATTTAACTTTAGCACCTTTAGCAATGTCATACCTCCTACACTAGAGAAAGTTTTTGATACATTTTTTCATTTCTTTAATGACAATTTTTAGTAAAAGAAGATGAGAACTCCAATGCATATGCAAATTGTTAAGAACTAACATGATCAACTACACTCTCCTAGCTTTAAAAAGAGCTCTATTTGCCAAGAATTGATGATTTTCTTGTATTTTTCTAAGATCTTCAGGCAATAAGGACCCTAAGTATAAGAAAGGAAAATTATGAACATTCAATCCAAAAATTTGTTAGAGACTTTTAGTATTGGGACTATCTGAAGAGAAATATATATTGCTCTTGTTTGAGTTAATGTTCAGGTCAGATAAACCATTAAAAACCGTAAAGGAATTTTACAGAATTGAGATGGATTCTTAATGAGCTCCATAAGATATAAAAGATCATCTGCAAAACATAATTGAGTAAGTGATAATTCATTGCATTTATAATGGAATTTGAAGTTTGAGTTCGTAGAAATGTTAGAGATGATGATCCTATTTAGGATTTCCATAATTATGACAAACAAGTAGGGAGAGTTAGCGTCTCCCTGCCTAATTCCATTACTTGGTGTAATTAAAGATGCAAGAGTGTATCTAGTTAATAAATAAAGAAGGAAAACAAGGCATTCCAAATAGATTAAAATGAAATTCCAATGAAGCCTATCCAAATCTTTGGAGTAATAAATCATTATAGCATAACTTTTAATATTTCTACCAAAATTGTACTCTCTTATAAACTCTTGGACTAGGAGGATGTCTGAGATTGATCTTCCTGGTGCAAAGGCACCTTGAGAGCAATGTATGAACTAGTTTAAATTCTCCTTGAGCCTATTGTGTAACATACCACTCTGATAGTGTATAAGACTAAACATATCCACGGATGGTTGAAACTATACTATATGAAAATGGTATGTTAGAATAATCACATAAATACAGTTTGAAACATCAATAGAACTTGAGCATTCCAAATACTTATTCCCTTCACAATCATAATAAGTCATATATGTCATTAACATTCTAAATTCAAGTCGACCATACACAACAGTTTTGAACTCAATCCTAATACATCATACAGTACAAAAATTACATACTAGAGACAATGTGTGTCATAACATGGAATGCTAATAAAAAAGACATCTATCTAGACTTCATAGGTATCAGCTGACTAGACCTTTAAGCCATTATTTTCCCTAAAATAACCGTAATAGAATTCTTTTAGATCGCTTTAGAAGCTAGATCTCCCTTAAACTTGAAAATGATTGTTGCAATTTTGATGAGTTTATGAACTCAGTGAGTTAACCATCATCGATGTGCTCACTCAAATCAAAACATAAAGACAAGTATATAACCCAATGCACCAAGTATAACACATTATCCAACATTGAATATCACATCACATTATATCATATATCATTAAGTACAACATGTATTCAATTATTTCATATCACTATTTGAAAACAATTTAATAAATCATCTCAATCATTTATGTAATACACGTCAAGGTGTATATGAAAATGTACATATGACTCCATTCTTTTTTTTTTTTGTGACCGAGCGTCTATTAACACAAATTACTATCCCGTATCCATTATAGATACTGGGATCATTTCATTTACTATCATGTATCCATTGTGGATACTAGGCTCATTATTATCTGAGCCTATGACTCTCTGTGCATAATCCTGAGCTTAAAGCTCTTTTTCACGTATCAGCTACTCTGGTCACAACTTCTTTATCTGATCATACATTTTAATGCAATGAGATGCATCAATTTACGGATTATGCTTTCAGTATTTTTCATTCAATGTGCT
>JAOQMP010000004.1:20750261-20767245 GCA_027563575.1 Erythroxylum pedicellare
CCTATTTTCTAAATTCTCATAGCCCCCCCCCCCGAATGGGAAATTCAAAATAATGGGGGATGGAAATGTGGGAATGTCTATAATACCTGGATTTAATCAGATACAATATTGTTAATTTCTTCAAGCTTGTTCCAAGTTCGAAGTACCATCTGTACAAGTAAGACTCCCCTTCGATACATGATTCCTTCTTCATATAGAAAGATATAGGATCTATGGGGTACTAGTTTTTAGAGTGGAACTCTCGTTTTCATTACTCCTTCCACCTTCACCACAAATAGAAATATAAATGTAACTTTCACTATATTGTTGCCAATTAATCAATTTCTAAATGCTGGAGTAGATCCTAATTCGAAGTTCTTCTCAGATACAAGGAAATGGTTCAGCTCCAAAGCCAAAGATCGAGACTAATAGAAACAAATTAAATAAAACATGTGAAAAATGATAAAAGTGGGGAATTCAATAGGGACTGGGTTCTTTAGTTCAATCTTGACCTACACCCTAAGTAAACATATTTCATTAATTTTTTATTTTCTAACCTCTCCTAGAAACTATTAATCATGAGTTAATAATTAACACGAGTTTTCCCTTAGGTTTTGTTTAATCAAGATATGATCATTAATTATACCTAACCATCGAATAACCTAGGATACGATCTCTATATTTAATTAGGTAGTAGCATTACAAATTAGGAAAACTGATTAATCAAGGCAACAATCACATACAGTGCATAATTTAACCTAGGTCATGTTATCTCTAATGATTACAAATCATTAGTCACTACAAATAAATTTCAACATAACAATTACGGATTTTATCGAAATCCTAGCAATAGGATTACAAATAAACAATTCAATGAATGCGTTAAAACCCTCCTTTCACAATACCCAATGAGTTCATACCTAAATAACCAAACAATAATGAAAGTACGATTATCCATACGTAAAACCCAAATCAATTAACATAGGATAGCACAATCAATTTCTAGTGAAAGAAAGAAACCAAAAAAATGGTGAAGTACACTTAACCTGAGTCATCGACGTCGATGTCACCTCCGAACCGATGTTGGGACATCTAGCCTTTTATAGGTCTCTCCCAAGAAAATGCCTCAGCCCATCAAAATTGTCCCAGCTAAAACCCCTTTAGTTCTTTCTTCACTGCGCCTCCTCTTCTCTCTATACGCTAACTCTCGATACCATTATGTTGATATGATGAATTAACCTTATCATTTCTAGTCTATTTATAGTACTTTTTACAACACCTCGTATTGTGCATTATAAGTAAAATGTATATTGAACGTCTGCTACGTCTACATTTCACAAATGTTGTTTGCGTGAAACGTATATGCAGATGTCATCTATGTTTTGTCCAAGTGATCTGCACTGCTACGTAATTTTACTTCCTCCCAGCAGCCTCTTCTCTTCATGTTGTTGCATTTCATGTGCCACTGCTGCACCTTAGCTCCATGGATGTTACGTTCTTTGCATTTTATGCTTTCATTCTTTTTGTCTTTTAATTTTCTTCTTCTTGCTCCAAGAAAACAAGTGAAAATTAATTTTCAAAAAATGACCCAAATATCATGCTTTCAACTCACTTTAGCTCCATCACTTTTGAATTGTGCCTAAAACCATATATGAACTAAAGTGAGTGTCTTAAGCAATTTTATGCTATTAATCGCTAAGTGTTATGAAGTAATAAAGCAATCAATTACGAACATGTCAATTTCTCCCACACTTAGCTTTTGACTCCTCGGGTAAAACATCAAAATTAAATTCATGGACTTAAAAACAACATTTACTTATTTCCCATATTTTCTAAGAATATATAATCATAACAAAGATGAATGAATTTCAAAAATCATAGCAAGAAGTCAACATTACAAGCTTTTACTTATGATCAATCAACATTTATCATCTTTAAAAACTGAGCAATATAATGGTAGACTCGAAAAATGTGTTTAACTAAAATATATCCATGGGTATACTCAATACCATTCATAATCATGACAATCCAAAACTTTGCACATCATTTCATTTCTCGACCACTAAAATTCACATGCAAAATCATGGGTCAAAGGACTTTTCAAGGTTGTAATGTGGACAAAGGTAAGGTGAGATGTATTTGGGTCAAGTAGGATGAAAGCCATCAAGGCTAGTGAAACAAAGCAACACTCAATGTGAAATTAAGTGCACAAGTTAACACTCATCAAAAACTAGGTACCGTCAGCTATGACGAATGCAACATTTATATTTCATAACCCAATTCAACTCTCAATCACAAACTATATGAAACATATACCAATCCGAAGGAATCACTCATACAATTTATTCCAACAATATATTGAAACCACAAGAGTGAACCTTCCAAGCCAACATCTACCTCCTATTCAACATACCAAAATAACACATTCATTACAAGTCTAGGAAGATGCATTAATGTTGAATAACTTTGCAAACTCATATGCACTTCCACCTTGATAAATTTATTTAAACAATTTTTTCATTCTTTTTCTTTTTCTTTCTTTCTTTCTTTTTCATTTTCTTTTCTTTTCTTTTCTTTTCTTATGCTTTTCTCTTTTCTTTCTTTATTTTCCTTTCTTTTTTTACATTAAAAGAAACTACATTAACATAGGAATTACAATGATAAGACATAACAAAGCATCCCAACATTAACCCACTCACACATATGTACCCCGCACACTTAGAATGTCATACATCCATAAAGTCAACAATCATAAATGCTCCACTAGCTTTATGACTTAGGTAAGAAATTTGGTTAAGTTTAAAGCATAAAATGTGATTTATATAAAAAGAAAGGTATAAAGCTCAAAGGGGGTTAACAAGGGAAAAACCATGTCAATAGGTTAGGATATTTGGCTAATGTAGTTTGGAAAAACTAAGAATGCCTAATCATTTCCGTATTAATGGATGTGATAAAATATGGTCTCAAATAGAAATTCAAGGAAAAATCAGAAAGTACATGTCATGAAGGTCACACATTGTCAAAAGATAATGAGACTGATATGAATGTATCAGTCAAATAAGGCTCATAATCTCACTACCTTTATCTACCACTAGTCATTACTCTTCTAAAGATAATACATATCGACCAATCACAAGAGTAAAAATATATGCTAAAGATGCTATGAAATTCTCTAGTCAATTCACGCTCTAATTAGGACTATATAGCCCTAGGAGCAATAAAAAATGAGAAAATGTTTGTTTTGTTTTTTATTATATAGAAAATGAGAAAATATTTGCTTTATTTTTTATTCTCTCTCATTTTGATTAAAAACTTAAAACATGCAAGAATCAAACCCACAAAGAATAACAAACCCACAAAGAACACACATGAACATAAAAGAAATGTGAAAATGTAAAGAAAAGAAATTTACTTCCCTAGGTTCTTTAGGATTGGATCTCAATTGATGATCTATCATATTCAACATCTTCGCTATCCTCTAACTTTCAATCTTGACTAAGTCCATACACTTTGGAAAGATCTTAAATGTCTCTTCGCCTTTTTCTTCCTCATTTAATTACTCTAATATGATATGTAAAGGTGGAGAGTCAAGTCTTAAAAATAACTATGAACTCAGTACTCAGCTCCAAGCTAAATGATATGTCTTTTTCTAGTTCAAGATCCTCCAACTTCTTCTTCACATGCAATTCATTGAGTATTGCTTTCAAAATTCTCAACCTCCTCATCACTCTGTAAGGCTTTTGCATTAACATTCATTGGTATACCTCGGGTTAATATGGCTGCTCCTCTTCCATTTTTGATTCTAGGAAGTCAATCCTCACCCATTTGGCTTGCCACATTTTGGTTTCTAGATGTTATACGCCACATTTCCTGCTGGAATTGTTGCAAATGTCGTTATAGGCTCTGTTGAAATTAGAGATTGTTAGCAATCACAACATTCATCAATTCTTCCAAATATATACTTGAATTATGACAAAAAGCTTCTGGCCTACACGAGAATTGTTGTGTATCCTACAAACTATCATAGAAGTAATTCTGATGGTTATCCCATCCATAAACAAAGATAGGTTGATTAGTCTAACCTTGGTTATAAGATTAAGAATAAGAGTTATAAAAGAAATTACTTCTATCCATGTCATAATTTTTTTGTCACTCAAAAACCAAACAAAAAGTGAAAAGATCAAGAAATATCTGAAAAGAAACTAATTAAAAACAAATATGTACACAAACACCAATTAAATCATAAACAAAACTAAAACACCGCACTTTCCAGCAACGATGCCAAAACTAACAGTGCGTTGTAACGCTAGTAAAAATAAAAACTAGACTACTACTATAGCAGTGGTGAGTCTAGATGTGTAAAGTTTCCAAACTGGTGGTTAGGTTTAATAGGGGGTTTTAGAGCTTTTAAACAAGAAAATAAAGTGAAACTAGACTAATAAAAAAATTAAGAAAACATATGAAAAGTGATAAAAGTGGGAAATTCAATAGGGACCTGATTGTTTGGTTAAATCTCGGCCTACACCCTAATTAAACATATTTCATTGATTTTTTATTTTCTAACCTCTCCTAGTAACTATTAATCATGAGTTAATAATTAACTGAAGTTTTCCTTAGGTTTTGTTTAATCAAGATACGATGATTAATTATACCTAACCACCGAATAACCTAGGATATGATCTCTAGATTTAATTAGGAAGTAGCATTACAAATTAGGAAAACTGATTAATCAAGGTAACAATTACATACGATGCATCATTTAACCTAGGTCATATTATCCCTAATGATTGTGAATCATTAGTTACTACACATGAATTTTAACATAACAATTATAGATTATATCGAAAATCTAGCAATGGGTTTGCAAATAAATGATTCAATGAATGCATTAAAATCATCCTTTCATAATACCCAATGAGTTCATAAATAAATAACCAAACAATAATGAAAGTATGATTATTCATACACAAAATTCAAATCAATTAATATAAGATAACACAATCAATTTCTAATAAGAGAAAGAAACAACAAATACGGTGAAATACACTTAAACCAGGTCATCGGTGCCGATGTCAACTCCGAATTAGTGTCAGGATGTCTAGCCCTTCATGGGTCCCTCCTAAGAAAATGCCTCAGCCCCATGAAAATTGTCCCAGCCGAAACCCCTTCGATTCTTTCTTCACTGCACCTCCTCTTCTCTCTATATGCTAACTCTTGATACTGTTATGTTGATATGATGAATTAACCTTCTCATTTTCGATCCATCTATAGTACTCTTTACGCCCCCACGTACTATATGTTTTATGTAAAACTCATATTGAACATCTGCTACATCTGTGTTTCACAGACGTTGTCTGTGCAGGATGTCCGCAGTTTCACGCAGGATACATAGATGTCATCTACGTTTTGTCCAAGTGATTTATGCTACTATGTCATTTTGCCTCTTCTTAGTAGTCTTTTCTCTTCATGTTGCTGCGTTTGATGCTCCACTACTATACCCTAGCTCCATGGATGCTACATTCTTTGCATTTTGTGCTTTCATTTTTCTTGTCTTCTTCTTGTCTTTTAATTTTCTTCTTCTTGCTCCAATAAAACAAGTGAAAATTAATCTTAAAAAAAGACCCAAATATCATGCTTTCGACTCACTTTAGCTCTGTCTCTTTTAAATTATGCCTAAAACCACATATGAACTAAAGTGAGTATCTTAAGCAATTTTATGTCATTAATCGCTAAGTGTTATGAAATAATAAAACAATCAATTAAGCACATATCAATTGATATCATTGCTTCTACCTTTAAGGAAAGCTCCTTAAGAATTATAACTTAGAGAGTCCATAAAAAAATGGAGTTTAAAAGCAATGATCTTAAAGATAATTTTGTAAAAGTTATTGCAACAAGAGATAGGCCTAAATTCCTTAAGAGAGATTAGGGAATTTGGGGACTATGCAAATTGAAGTCATATTAAATTGCTTAAAAAGCTTAAATGTCTTTAAAACTCCTAAATAGCTTGAGATATTTAAGGTTTGATAAGGTCCTATAACACCTTAAATAAGTAGATACTAAATCCATCTAGTCTAGGGGCCTTGATAGGATTGAAATTAAAACATCTATTTCAATTTCAAAAATCTCAACTTCCTTAATTAAGTCCATTATCAAACTCTCATTGATTAAATTGGATATAAAATCCTAAAAAAAAATAGAAAAGAGGCATTAGGAGAGATTGAAAACATAACAAAATTCTTAAGTAACTAGAAGCCAATTCCTTCAGCTCCTTTTGTTCCCTTATCAACTGCAGTATTTTCTTTAAATGAAATTGAATTAAACCATAAAGGCAAAAAATCAAGTTAAATATACAATTCTCTCACTAAGAAAGTTTCAAAATTAAAGTATCATCTAAACTATTCAAGCATTATAGTTAATGCATAATTCCAACTATTAATACATGTAAGATTTAAAGATAGCTTTTCCCAAAAGATGTTTATATGAATTTTAATGGCATTGATTAGTTTTTGTTGAATAGCTCATAGCTCCTTTCTTTATTGAAAAAGAAGTGCATGTTTCTCTCATCCTAAATGTGCAACACCAAATATGATCAAGCAATGTAAAAAAACCATTTGTAGTCTCTTTTGATGTGTTGTGAATTCAGACTCCAGTTAATTTGTTGCCATTCCTCTAGAGTCTTACCAATGTTGCATTTGTGAAGTACTATTTTCCATGCACCAGTGGTGTGCTTGCATTTGAAAAATAGATGAAATGCTCTAGAACTGCATTTACAAAGATTGCACCAGCTTGTAAGGTAGGTAAATTTATTTAGCCATCAATAATGGGTAGTTTTCTTATAACGGTTCTCTATAATATTATGGAAATTGTAGGTAGATTATGTTTGCAGTAAACCAATTTATACCATGCAACACACCTAAAATTCTATTGTAATAGTTTTCTGCGATATGTATTTTTGAATTTGCCATTAAAATCAGGGCACCACCATTTTTTTCCACTCTAGTTTTCATTTAAGACAACTTTGTTAAACTCCATCTACATATTTATATCATTTATTATCATAAGTACCCCATCTTTTAGCTCCAAACCTTGCCAAGGTTTTGATTGCCAAAAATATTGTTCTTCAAATCTAAAAGATAAGGTTTGTTCTTCAAAGGAAAACCTGACATCTAGTTGTTATGCTAGAGCATAGTTCTCATTCCAATCCAATTTTCTTTCTAGTATGAGCTCTAATTAAGCTTATCAATTTAGAATTTCTGTCAGAGTAGTAGAATCATTTCTAGTTATAAGATTAATTTCCCATGCACTTTTATTCTCTATGTAATATTCACATTCCCATTTTCACTATAATGACTTCTAAACATCTATTAATCTCCAAAGAATTTTGATAAGTATGCAAGACTTCAAATTTTTTAAGGGAATTATGTTCAAACCTCTATGCTTCTTTGATCTTCATATCTTAAACCATTTGACATTAGCTTTATAACCCCTTTCCCTTACCCCTAACTAGAGAAACCTTCTACTTATCTAATTAATAGTCTTATTCACAACTCTTGGAATGGCAAGATGAGTAACCTGATGTATATTGATGGAAGATAACACAACTATGACTAATTAAGCTTTGCCATCTAAGATAAAGTTTTCATGTTCTGTACAATTTATTATGTCAATTAGAGATTTTATTTGAATTTCTTCTAGAAATGATAGATTTAAAGAAAAAAGAAGTGTCCATTAGACCCTTACCTTCTACCTTAATATGGAGCTTTTAATATCTAAAGTTCTAATATAATCACAGAGGGCATTTTCTCGTCATTGATTAAAGTTAAGGTAGTAGTTCATATTGTAGTTGAGTCCGAATTTCACATAACTTGCCCTTTATTTGCCTTAAAATATCTACACTTATTGGTGGAACTCATTAGATGCAATTCCTTGAGACCTTATTTGATAAATTGGCTCAACTAGTGTTGTTTGAAAAGAACCCTCCATAACTTTCAATATTAGCCATTAATCTTATTGCTTATTGGACTAAGTGAGTTGATGACCCTCATAAGTTAAGCCAATGACCCCAATATTGGCAAAACATGATCTCATCTTACTGCAATGTAACTTTTCATAATTTTGACCTTAAGTCTCTATAGCTAAGAGTGTATAATTGAAGTCATTAACTAGAATCCAAGGAGTTGACATGTTGGAATCTCTAATAAGTAGGCATTCCATATATTAGATCTATAAAAATCAAAAATAGAGGCATAGATAAAAGAAACTTGGGTTTTACAATTACTCATTCTACAGTTAATTAGTAAATGGATAGCTTGATCATTGAAAAAATTATCAATAACTTTCACTTTATTTGGATCAAAGAAAACAACTATTTATCCTTTATAATAGAACTGATGATTTGAGAAGAAATGCCAACCTCTTTTGGTGAACCATAGCCCTTTACAAACTGATTCCTTTAGATTTGTTTCTAAAAGATGAAAATTCCAATGTTTTATAGAGAAAACATAGTCTATCACTTGTTGCTTTTAGGGTTGTTTATGCCCCTCAAATTCCAAGCTATAATATTCATAGAGAAGAGATGAAAAATCCAAGGTTTTATAGAGAAAACATACTCTATCACTTGTTGCTTTAAGGGTTGTTTATGCCCCTCAAATTCCAAGCCATAATATTCATTGAGAAGGGATAAGAGAGCTTCCACCTTTATTAAGCTTCCCCTTTTCTCGCCTACTTAAACATCTTTTAACAACTGGATAAAAATTATTCTTTAGCCCTAGGTTTATCAACTGATTATCAACTTTAACCAGCTTAATGGAATTTAAAGAGATAAGCATAGGGGTAATTAAGTTAGGCACAGTTATTCCTCTATCTTTATTATAGACCTTGTACAAATTAACCATATCTAAGAATAGACCATCGTTTGCAGTTAACAATGTAATAATTGTAATTATTTGAGATGTCAAGTAGTTAGGTTCAAAGGTTCAAGTATAGTATCATTTCATATCACCTCCTTCATAGCCACCACCTTTTGGTAATTTAAATGTATAAAAGAGATTATATCTGACAAGCTTTAAGTTATATCATCCTACACACAAAGTCTAACAAAACCAATATGTATTCATCCATGCATAAAGGTTGGCTTATGAAAATTGTAAGATAGTTTAAATGAGTTATGGAAGATAGTTTAAATGACTTATGAACTAATATTCCAGAGGAATATTATGGATATAGATCCACAATGCCATAACTTTGAGCTTCATATTGTCTAACCTTAACCTTAAAGACCAATTCTACAAGAAAATAGGTTTGTCTCTAAAAGTATAGTTCATACTATGTTTTCCTAGGTGTTTTAGTGTATTTTTAGGTGTTTATTAGATTATTATCATTAATATAGGTTTAGAATTGTGTTATTGTAAGTGTGTGTTTGTATTCTAAATGATTGTGTGATTTAGAGCTTGAATTCAATCTTGATTTATGTTTCTTAAGTCTTTTCATGTGTTTGTGAGTGTTGGAAATCAGGAAATTGAAGAACAAAAGAGATGGAACTTGTATGAAGGGTGGAACAATCATGCATGAGGAGCACAATCGTGACAAACATGCTTGAAGCATGATTGTGACAGAGAGGATGAAATATGGAAAATAATTGTGAATTCTAGGTCACAATTGTGACAGGAGATTTCTTGGCGCAAATGTTTTCATCTCTTTTAAGGTTTAGGACTATTTTTGGAACTGAACAAAGTGACAAAACCCTAGACACAACCCCAAGAACCAAAGGCATTACATAACAACATGAAATAGAACAAAAATGGCAGCAGCCATACATCAAAGTGGATCAAAAGTGGTGAGATTAAGAAGAGAATTAGGAAATTCTAGATTCCAAATCAAGGCTTCAATAGATTTTTTATTCTTTTCCTTTATTTCTTTCATTATCATTAAAGTGTAATCTGATTTTCTTGATATGAAACATGTCTATGGATTTATAAATTCATATTAGGAATTATTCTAGAATTATTTTGTAACTTTTAATTATTACTGAATTCAATATATTTTTGGATGTTTGTGATAATTGTTTGTGCATAAACTTAACAACAAATTGAGAGAGTGAGTCAAAGTAAATAGTGTTACAATGTACAAAGAGAGTAGGAAATTTAATAGACCCACAATTTCAAATTGAAAAGAGATATTGGTTATGAAATTAATTATCTAATAGATTGGTTCATATCTAATTAAAGAAGTTAGGAATAGTTTTGTGAATCGAGTGATTGTAAATATGTGAATTTCAAATTCAATTAGGGTTAATTGATTAGGTCTTGAGAGAGAGTAATCAAAACCTTAGGAAATCTAAGATCAAACACATAAATTGAATCAACTAGATTGAAGGAAATATTTTTTCCTAAGTATCCAATCTTGATCAAACCTTAATTTTTATTAGCAACTCACTATTTATTTGATTTTTGTTTATTTATTCTTTTCAATTTCTCTTATTTAAATTTAATTCAAATCAATTTGTGAATACCTTAGACAAAGTTAGATTCAAATTGTTAGCTCTTGCTTAATCCTCATAGGAACGATAACCTCTTACACTACAAGGTACAATCCATATAATAAGTTTTTTACATCATTGCCAGGGATTTAGCATTACGATGATTTGAATTCCTTTGACTTAACGAATTTTTTCCATTTTTTGGTCCTTATGATTACTTGAATGTAAGAATTACTCAGATTTCAAACATCATAAGACAATAAAAGGAATCTTAAGAGTGAGATGTCAATAAGAGATAGAAAGAAAAATGACAGAAGAATACAATCATAGAGACTAGTAAAGAAATCTTATGGATTTCATGAGGCTAGGGTTCAATGCTAAACAACAAGGCATCACTCGACAATTAATGTAAGCAACCTCATTTGTGATCAAGCCAATGTTGCTAAATATGTTGCAGATCAATGTGTAGTTATAGGGGTTAGCTAATGAAGATTCTAATGCACATCTAATGAAGATTCTAATGCACATCTAATGAATATTTTAGAAATATGTGATACCTTTCGACATAATGTTATGTTAGAAGATGTTGTTAGGATGAGACTTTTTCCCTTTACACTCAAGGATAGAGCCAAGGGATAGTATCGTTCCCTCAACCCTACCAATGTTATGACACGGGAGTAATTGGTGCTTACTTTCCTAGACAAGTACTTTCCCTTGAAGAAGAAAATTAGATTGATAATGGAGATTCCTAATATCTATCAAAATGATGGGGAGTCACTATATGAAGCATGGGAATGGTACAAGGATTTGTAAATGAGATGTCCTCACTATAACCTACCAAAGTAATTTCTATTTCAAGCTTTCTATAATAGAGTTAATCCACCCATGAGGAACATCAAAGATGCAACTTCTGGAGGATCTCTAATGCAGAAAATAATTGATAAAGCATATGATTTACTAGAGGAGATGGTGAATAATAATTATCTTTGGATATCAGATAGAAGCAAACAACAGTCAACCTTCTAAGGTCAGAAGGGTGTGATCAATGTCAATTTAGTGATAACACTATTAGTTAAGATCACCAATTTAATGATGCAACTAAACAGCCTGAAAGCCTCCTCATCAACTTCAATTAAAAGCAAGGATAAATGCTCATTAGGAAAAAATTAGATAGAGCAATTGTCAGCTAAGCTTTGATGAGTTTGGTGAAAATATGATATTTGATCACTCTTACTTGCTCACACAAAATATTTAAAAAAAAACTATAAGGCATGCAGCAACATTAGGGGTCTTTAATAGGGTTAAACAATTAGATGGATTCATGGAGTTAGTACATAGATGTTGTAATCAAGAGATGCAAAGGTACAAATCATTTTAACTAACAAAAAAATTAAAGCTAGTAAAGAATGCTCTTAAGGAATTTGTTAAGATGAAAAATTAAAGTCTCAATGCTATTAAGAAAAAGCTAAACGAAACTCAAGATGCATGTTACAACTTTCCTCAAGACACAGATCTTAGAACTACTGATGTTTAGAGGCTGAAAGAGTGTCAGGAGGGTTTGGCATTTTAAAATTCAATCCTAAGGTAGAAAGCATTAATTAATTGGTTAAAAGATGGGGACTCCAAAATAAGATATTTTCACTCAACTTTTCTTTCAATGAGAGATAAAAACAAAATTTCATAATTATAAGATAACTTGGGTAACATCATATCATAAAAAAGTGATCTGCAAAATCTAGCTAGGAATTACTTCCAACAGTTGATAGGATCAATAACTAATAATTAGCTCAGTTTTAATGTGAAAGATGTCTCTATTGGTTCAAAAAAAATAGGCACTCAAAAACTCGATAACTACTCCTTTTATAGATCAAGAAGTTAAAGAAGTCCTATTCAGCTTGCATCCATCAAAAGCACCTGGACCAAATGGTTTTCCAGCTTGGTTCTTCTAGAAAATGTGGGAAGTTACTAGAAAATTATTCACAGATTTTTACTATAATTTTTCTCTTATACTAAAATTCTCAAAGAGGTCAATCACATATACATATTCCTTATTCCAAAGAAACAAAACCCTTTCTCTATAGCTAAATTCAGACCCATTTCCTACTGCATAACTGTGTACAAATTTATTGCAAAGCTCCTTGCTACAAAGTTGAATTCAGCTCTTAAAGAAGTCATAAATTCGACTTAAAGGGCCTTCATACCTAAAAGAAAAATAGGTGATAAAATCCTTATCTTACAAAAGTGGTTAGGAGAGTACATAACTGGTAAAAACATTAAAAGTTGCTTTATGAAAATCAACTTTTATAAAGCCTTTAGAATAATCAACTAGAGTTACTTAGAAGATTACCTTGAAGCAATAGGTCTGCCGAATAAGTTTATAAAGTGGATAATGGAATGAATTTAAACTTCCTCACTCAGTATCCTAGTTATTGGAACCCCCCTCTCAACCCTTCAAAAATAAGGATCTCGAGATTGATTGTTAAACTAACAGAGTGTAATGGGAAATTCCTATACCATTATAAGTGTAGAGAAATCAAACTAACCCATTTAATTTGTACAAATGATCTCATGATTCTTAGTGGTGCAAACAGTTAATCCATAATCATATCACTACACATCATATAGCTTTTTTTCAAAATGGTCTGGAATCAAATTTAATACTAAAAAAATCAACTTGTATATCTCTTCAGATGTCAGAAATCAAGAAGAAATCAGAAACATTGTTGGATTTGCTTTACATTCCCCTCTATTCAAATACCTTGGAGTCCTAATTATAATAATCAAGCCCAAGTTTTATGATTTCATTCCACTGATTGAGAAGAATAAATCCAGGATAAATGCATGAAAAAAAAGGTTCCTCCCCATTATTGTTAGACTAACTCTCATCACTTTAGTAATAAACAGTTTGCTTATTCTTTAGTCTACCTATGTTGTTCTGCCTAAGAGCACCAACAAGAACATTTATAGAATCTTCAAAACCTTCTTATAGTCTGGGTAAATAGAAAATTACAAAAATGTTAAGAAATGGAGTGAAATCACCATTCCAAAAAAGCAAGTAAGGTTAGGCATCATCCTAATTTCAAAAATGGAACAAGTACTCTTAAGTAAGAGAATATGGTGAATATTTACTGACAAGAAAGCTCTATGGATTACGTGGGTGAATAAATATCATCTTAAAAATCAGAATTTTTGACAGATATTAAACTTTAGAGAATTTTCTTGGATTTTTAATCATCTACTCAAATTAACAAGTATGATTTATCCCTACTGCAAGCGCAAATTAGGAAATGGAATAAATACTTTGTTTTAGTTCGATAATTGGACAAACTCCAACCCACTAATATAAAAAAAAAGATATTCTACAACTCCGAAACAGAATTCCTATGAATACTAAAGTCTCCACACTCATTTAAAATAGAGATTAGCATAGGAATTTTTAGGATTCTCTCTACTTGTTGACCACTTACCATAAATTTCGATGGTACATAAAGAAGATTGAATTATGTGGTCTCCTAATCTGATAGGGACATTCATAAATAGCTCCTATCACAAGCTAGTCACAAACATTGTAGAAGAAGTCCCTTGGGATGCAATTATTTGGAAATAGCCTCCAAATCCAAAAGCTTCAATTATCACTTGGTTAGTGATTAAGAACAAACTTAGAACTAAGAGCAGATGGTTTAGGGTATACGATTCTACTTGTGTCCTTTGCAAAGAACTTGAAGAGGATAGGAACCACCTATATTTCATATGCAGGTACTCCAAAGCAATATGGAGTAGAATTCTACACCTGTTACTAGTAGCTTATTACACATTTGAATGGAATACGACCTTAAATATGATCACTGAGCTCACCAAGTAGGGAATGTAGAATGGGAAGCTAATCAAACAAGATTCACAACCACCATCTACATAATTTGGAAGGAAATAAACTGCAGATTGTATAAAGGAACCAAAGAGGTAAAATACCAGCTTATAGAGAAAATCACTAATTGGATTCTGGCAGTATTTATAGCAACCAATAAGCAAATTTTACTTATTCTTGAAATGAAGAACACATTGATGTTGTAATGCTATGTATCAAATGATGGAAATATCTTGTAATTTCGATTTTGCTAAAGTGTAGACAGATTTTATAACTCATTGTAATGTTATTATAACTTATGCTAATGTTAATGCAATTTCATTTATTTTCCAAAAAAGGGTATTCCACTGGCCTTTTTTGAAAAAAAAATTAGGTTAAGAATAGAGCTAGTAGCCAATTGAGAATGTGATATAGCTAAGTAACTAAGAGATTCATGACAAAATGTTTGTCTTCGATTCAAAAGGTTAAAATGACATTCCAACTAAGCTAAATCAAACATTGTGACCTAGTTGAGTAACTAGGGGACATTCATGAAAAAATGTTTTCCTTCACTTCAAAAGACTATGTTAATGTTGAAGAAAATTAATAAAATGATGTTTCAATAAATAAAACCTACTGATCTTTGAAAATAGCAAAAATTTTCATGAAAGGAAACTCAGTGATAGTTGCCTTTTTTATTAATCACTAAGTGTAAATGCATGTTTACAAGTGCCATAAGTGTATAAATAGGGTGTTAATATTTTTACTGATATGTATATTCAAACTAGAGTACCTAAACATGAAAAGAATAGGTTAGTATATTGACACAATTTGAATGAATGATTTTTGTGGTTAAATTGATTTCATAAGATTCAATACCATTGTATCATTATTACATATCGCATGAATGTGTGATTATGTGTTTTTTTGCTTTGTTTTCTCATGAGGACAAGAAAAATTTTAAGTGTGGGGATGTTAATAATTATAATTTATACTATGTTTTCCTATGTGTTTTAGTGTGATTTAAGGTGTTTATTAGATGATTAGCGTATATATAGGCTTAAAATTGTGTTATTGTGAGTGTTTGTTTATATTCTAATTTTTTGTTTAGTTTAAAGCTTGAATTCAATATTAATTTTTTGTTTCATAAGGTTTTTGATGTGTTTCCAAGTGTTACAAATTAGGAAATTTAAGAAAACAGAAGATGGAAGTTGCATGAAGGGTGTCATGATTGTTGGGGCCCATTTTCAAAGCCCAACTATCCAGAATATCATAAGACATGAGCATATCACCCTGTAAGGTTATTTCGATGTAATCTCCTTATCCATCATCGGTTCATCTTCACTCTCCGATTTTATAAGTGTTGGGTCCTATTTCTAGCCTCGCAAGACACTTGCCCAACGACCTTCGCAACATCTGAACACGCATCCCACAAGGGTGGCATGCTCACACTAGTCAGTCATCAAAACATGAATTGACTTCTTCAGATCAATGTTCCCCATCGTCTGATATTTCTAATGAAACCAAAATTGTTCAATTTGGTTTAGAAATCTGAAAGTTATAAGCCAATCATTTCCGGACTGTTATTATACTAAAATAGTACACCATACTCAAATTCCGTACAAACATTTAAAGTCTATAGACTAAATTGAAATTCTATTTCTTTATATAATATTTATCTATATGACTCTAGTTTATTTTAAAATAAGAATCATCACATTCGAAGCTCTACAGATCAAGATATGATTAAAACACCAAGGTATGTTCAGTAAAATAAATAATTTATGCTCTTCCAACAGATTCCCTCACTTTCCTTCCATCCATATTTTTTAAATCAACACCAACACCTATAAATTTCTATTTAGAGATATAGGAATGTGTTAGAAATCTATTAGTTTAAAAATTACCTCATTTGGAGATCGGATGACAAAGTTATGGCCAAGGGAGTCAAACATGTTCAAAGATGAAAAACCCTTCAGGTGTGATCGCGAGGAACAAAGGTGCGATCGTGAGGATGAAGGTGTACTCGCAAGGAAGGCAAGTGCGATCGCAAGGAGAAAGGTGTGATCCCGAGGAGGGAAGGTGCAATAGCGAGAGTGTTTGGTGCAATCACAACTGAAGTTGTCCCACATATACATCCTATGTGACATCACTAACTTCAAATGATCATTTCCGATGTCCAAAATTTTCATATTATATACCGTTGGAAAGCTAGAAAGATAGGCTACAACTTTCATGAAGATTAACTTTTTCTGAGTCAGCATAGATCAATCCAATTTTTCCCTTGAATTCCCTACAAAAATTTTTCCCTTATGAAAAACTTGAAATTGGCAATGTACAAACTTGGAATGTCATAAGCATAACCATTCAACTACTGACTTTACTTCATTAAACTCTCTAATCTCTACTCATTTGACTCATCACTTATAACTAATTCTCATCATTCATAAAAATCCTATCTTTCTTCTCCATAACATCTCACTTATATACAACAACAATTCATGTTCAAAATTCATCATCTCAAGTTGATAACTTCAAGTATACCAATTTTCAACTCAACATCATCCATACATAATTTATATTTCATTAACATCAAAAGATAAGCATTTTACAAAGATTTAATGGGCATTTAAAGCCACAATACATCAATGTTCCAAAATACATAAGACATATGATCAAAT
>JAOQMP010000004.1:20801206-20837670 GCA_027563575.1 Erythroxylum pedicellare
AGACCAATTTATCAGACTTATCCGCAAAATGAACTAAACACATGATTATATAGTAAGAAAAGAGTCGGGACCCAACACAAGTTCTGTTCTAACATAAGTCATACTTTGATCAGAAAGGATTATATCATATTCTAATATCCAATTTTGATACTTGTACATTATGTTATGATATTTATGAGTTTTTTTTCTAATTCAAGAATGTTCTGTATTAGTTGATGAATCATATTCTGTTATAAGACATAACGTTTGTATTATGAACAATTAAAGATTGTTGAGATATGATTTAAATCTGTATATATATTAATGTTAGACGATTCTTAAAAATAGTCACCATTATGCATTATGTTTAGTTATTCCCCACTAAGTTATATGCTTCGCATAATAGTTTTGCCTCCGTGTAGGTTCTGATAAGAAGGTTAAAGACTGGGATAAGGACTACTGCAGTGGCCAATGAAGAATGTGTTCTGTTTTGGAATTTGTTTTATTTTGAAAGATGTATATTTGAGTTTTTGAGTTTTATCTGACAATATGAAATATTTTGTATTTTGTTTAATGGTTTGTAATAACTTTATTGCAGGATAGATTATGTTTAAGGCATGTATTTTGATAAGTTCATTATATATGAAGTACATTATGGTTTGTTTACAACAACATTTAATGAAATGTAATGTAAATTTACTTAAGTTGCTGAAATGTATATAAGGAATGTTTGGTATGATTTGGATTGTTTCAGTTCTGTTTTGTGTGACACTTACATATCCTTCTAAGAGGTATGTGGGTGTTACATTGTATGGTATCAGATCATAAATTAGGCGATTTTGGTTTAATCAATGCTTAACTATTGCTTATACGTGGGTATAAGAGTTGTGTTTGGCCTAATGTGGTTTGTCCTATGTTTTGGTTATATAATTAAATATGGAAAGATCTCACGAGGTTGTTGACAAGGTTGCAAAGAGTAATAATCCTGTGTGTTCTCATTCTTCGATATTTGGACCCTCCGGGGTGAATCAAGATGACATACCACCACCTTCAGCTCAGGGGAAGGCTTTGGTTAAGTTATTGTAAGACATGATGACTTTGTTACATCGTATGATTGCACCCAATGCTCTGATTGATCAGTTTCAGAAGTATGAAGCTGAGAAATTTATTGGAACATCTCTAGAGGAGTCTGAAAGAGCTGAATTCTAGTTAGAGAAGTTGAAGAGGGTGCTAGATGAAATTAGTTGTCCACCAGATCAGATGATGCACTGTGCTGTTTCTCTTCTTCAGGGAGTTGCCTATGAATGGTGGAAGTTTATTGTGAGAAATCCTCAATTACCGGAGCTTCTGACTTAGGATTTCTTTTCTCAAGAATTTAAAGCCAAGTATGTGACGAAAGCTTATAGAAAGGAGAAGTGGAAGCAGTTTCTGAACTTAAAATAGAGAAACCCCTCTGTTGCTGAGTACAATAGGGAGTTTAATCGACTCAGCAAGTATGCACCTGAACCTATACTTACTGAGGAGTTTCGGTGTCATCAGTTTGAGGATAGTTTGAATGACTCAATCAAAGAACATCTGGCAGCATTCACTCTTTTACACCAAGTGAGTTACCAAGAGCTGGTGCAAGCTGCTATTAAAAGAGAGAAGCAAGAGATGGTAAAGAGAGAAAGGAGTCAGCGAAGGGGCTTTGTTAGGGGAGGTCAGTCCTCAGGAAAGAGGAATTGTGAAGGTGTTCCCTTTGCACCCGAATTTACTCAGAGATCTGTAGCTAAGGGAAGGCAACAAAACTTTCCCTCATTGAATGCCTCTTGTAAGGGTTCCTCTGTGGGCCAAGATTCTGGTATTTCGAAGTGCCTTCGTTACTCCAGACACCATTGCGGTTCTTATAGGAGAGTTGTGGGCACATGTTTTCGATAAGGTAGCATTGAGCATCTGATAGCCAATTGCCCTATGAGACAATCTCAGACATCACAACCTAGTAAGGAGGCCTTTTATGCACCCGCTGGAAATAGAGGACAAGGTAGAGGCCATAGAGGATCTAGTCAGATTAGACCTAATCTGAGTAGTCATTCAGAAACTGTTAATCAACATACTATACCTTCTACTCCAATTCAAGCTTTTGCTTTGAAAGCTCGTAAGGATCAGGATGTACCTGAAGTTACTACAGGTACTATTTCTCTATTTAATTCTGAAATGCCTGCTTGGATTGATCCTAGATCCATTCATTCTTATATCTATGTTGGAGAAATTTCTAATCAAGTGATGCCTGTAGATCAGTTAGAGTATGATATTAATGCAACCAGTCCTCAGGGTTGTAGTGTGTTGGTTAATTAGGTTTATAGGAATTGTCCTATTATGATCCAAAGAAATGAGTATGTTAGGATTTGATTAGATTACTTTTTTGTGAATTTGATTTGATTTTTGGGTATGGATTGGTTAACCAAGTATTAGGCAGTGGTTGATTGTAGTGCTAAGATTGTTATGTTTAGGAAGCTTGATAAACCTGAAATAATATTATTTAGCATTCGCACTAGTTTTTTGGCTGGTGTGGTATCTACTATGCAAGCTTGAAGGTTTCTTAGGAAAGGATGTGTAGCTTATCTAGCTTTTATGTTTGATTCTAAGAAGGAGGGTAGTAAATTGCAAGATATTCCAATGGTGAGTGAATTTCCTAATATGTTTCTTGAAGAGCTACTTGGACTCCCTCTTGAAAGGGAAGTGGAGTTGTCTATTGAAGTTGTACCTGGCAATGCTCCTATATCCAAAGCACCGTACAAGATGACTCCCATTGAATTGAAAGAGTTGAAAGTATAGTTGCAAGAGCTTTTGAATAAGGGGTTCATTCGACCTAGTGTCTCACCTTGGGGAGCACCAGTTTTGTTTATTAAGAAGGAAAATGGTACACTTCGGATGTGTATCAATTATAGGCAATTGAACAGAGTCACAGTGAAGAATAAGAATCTGTTGCCAAGGATAAAAGATTTATTTGATGAATTGAAAGGTGCAGGAGTATTTTGTTTAGGCCCTATTTAGACCAATTTGTTATGGTATTTATAGATGATATCCTGGTCTATTCCAAGAATGAACATGATCATGTTCAGCATCTCCAAATTGTGTTATAAACCCTGTAAGAAAAGCAATTGTATGCTAAGTTGAGTAGGTGTGATTTTTGGCTTCAGGAGGTATCTTTTCTAGGACATGTTGTCTCTTCTCAAGGGATTAGAGTTGATCTTAGTAAGATTGAAGCAATTATTAACTAGAAACTGCCATAGAATATGACAGAAGTGAGAAGTTTTTTTAGGTTTTGTAGGTTCCTATCGTTGATTTGTGAAGCGGTTTTCGGTGATAGCATCCTCTTTGACTAAATTGCTACGGAAAGGAGTGAAGTATGAATGGTCTGATAAATGTCAAAGTAGCTTTGATCAACTAAAGAGAATGCTTACTGAAGCTCCTGTGTTGGCTCAACCCACTTCTAGTAAGGAGTATGTTATGTATAGTGATGCATCTAGAAACGGTTTAGGTTGTGTTTTGATGTAGGATGGCAAAGTATTTGCATATGCTTCGAGGCAATTAAAACCTCATGAGCAAAACTACCCTACACATGATTTTGAGATTGCAGTGGTAGTGTTTGCTTTGAAAATTTGACAATACTACTTATATGGTGAAAAGTGTAGGATCTTGACTGATCATAAGAATTTGAAGTATCTGCTTACCCGGAAGGAACTTAATATGAGATGATGGTGTTGGATGGAACTGTTTAAAGATTATGAATGTATTATGGATTACCATCTAGGTAAGGCTAATGTCGTGGCTGATGCCTTAAGTCAGAAGATCATTTCAGCTTTGTCAGTGTAATAGAGTGAATGGGGACTGGTATCTGATGGAACTTTAATAGCTCAGTTGAAAGCCATGGCTATTTTGAATCAAGAGATCTGTGATGCTCAGAAAGTTGATGATAACTTGCAACAACTTATCTTGGCTACTCAGGAAGGAAAACAACTTGATTTTTCTATGAAAGGAGATGGTGATTTGTATTATAAAGATCGATTGTGTGCGCTAGCAAATAAAGAATTGAAGAGAAAGTTGTTGTTTGAGGGCCATAATACTGTCTTTACTATGCATCTTGGTGGAAATAAGATGTATCAAGATCTGAAGCAGCATTACTGGTGGTCGGGTATGAAATGAGATGTTATAGACTATGTGTCCAAATGTTTGACATGTCGGCAAGTTAAAGCTAAGCACCAAGTTCCATCTGGTTTATTACATCCTATTTTGATTCCTCAATCGAAATGGGATAACATGACCATAGATTTTGTCACTAGAATTCCTCTCATTCAAAGGAAACATGATGTTGTATGGGTGATTATCGATAAGTTCACTAAATCTGCTCACTTTATGTCTGTTCGTCTTAATTATTCATTAGATAGGATTGCAAACCTATATGTGAATGAGATAATGAGGTTACATAGGGTACCACTATCTATTATTTCTGATCGTGATCCTCAATTTACTTCGAGATTATGAAAAAGTCTACAAAAGGCTTTGGGTACTCAAACCAAGTTCAATACCGCTTTCCATCCTCATACAAATGGACATTCTGAACGAGTTATCCAGATATTAGAAGATATGCTTCGAGGTTGTGTGTTAGAATTCCTGAGAAGTTGGGATAATTATCTTGCTCTGATGGAGTTTGCTTACAATAACAGTTATCAAACTAGCATGGACATGGCGCCATATGAAGCTCTATATAGTAGGCAATGTAGAATCTGGTGTGGTGGACTGAATTGTATAAAAATAAGATGATCGGGCTTGATATTGTGAAAGATACTGAAGAAAAAGTTCAAGTTATCCAACAAAGTTTGAAAGCTGCCAGTGATAGGCAGAAGTCCTATGCTGACTTAAAAAGGAAAGATATTGAAGTATCAGGTAGGTAATAAAATATTTTTAAAAGAGTCACCATGAACATACTTCGGTTTGGGAAGAAAGGTAAGCTCAGCCTACGATACATTGGTCCTTATGAGATTCTTAAGAAAGTGGGATCGGTAGCTTATCAATTAGCTTTTCCTAGAGAGTTGGCCAAATTACATGATGTGTTTCATATTTCGATATTGAGAAGATATCGGTTAGATGATTCACATAAGATTCCTATGAAAGAAATTCAAGTACAATCGGATTTGAGTTATAAAGAAGGGCATGTGTCTATTTTAGCCAGAGAAGTCCGATAACTCAGGAAGAAGCAACTATCTTTGGTAAAAGTACTCTGGCAATACCATGGACTCGAAGAAGCAACATAAGAACCATATGAGACTATGAGGACTCAGTATCCTCAACTATTTTGATCAGGTATGAATTTCAAGGACGAAATTCTTTTAAAGTGGAGAGAATTGTAAGGCCCTAAATTGTATCCTAGTTGGAATAGTACATGTTCATGAAATTATATGTATGATAGCTGTTAAATTTTGTGATATGCTTGAGAATTGCATATGACTTAAATTTTGGTTTAATGGATCATACTTAGTGATTTGGAATTAATTGATACCCTTAGAGAATTGAGGTATTAAAATGTACATTTGGACTAGGAAAATTGTCAAATGGTAAGATAAGTTGGTACATGAAAATTGAAATGACTAAACCTATGAGTTAGTAACATTTGGCATAGTTGATGCATTGACAAATGGCATAGTTAGTAAATTGACAAGTGGCAGCAATAAGTGAGAGACAAATGGCCTAATATATTGGCGGCAATTAGCAGCTCCAATATAGGACAAATGAAGGATATGTATAGTGACATATGTTGTTACAACTTGATGACACCTAGCAATGGATGAGGCAAGTTTCTGCTGAAGTAATTTCCATTTTGCTCATTCTTCACTATTTTTGCACTCTCTCCACCGAAAATCTCTCATTTCCTCTCAACTTCTGGAGTTTTTGGATCATTTTCTCTTAGAATCCTTGTAAGTTACTACATCAAGAAAGCTACTTTATACTACCTATTATGTTGTTATCATCTTAGTGTTAAGATCATCTTACATCTACCAAGATTTCGGAAGTGTTTTGGTTGAATGAAGGGTTGGTTTGGTTAGTTTTTTGAAGAAGGAACTTGAAGGTAATTAGGTAAAGAAATTATAAACTTGATAGCATGTATTAATACAAGTTTTATGATAATTGAATTGGCATGAAATATGTGTTAAGATGATGATAAATGAATGCTAGAAAAATGATCCTTGTATGATAACTTCTGGTTTGGTTTTAACGTCTAGAAGATATTTATTTGTAAGTTACTTAATGAATGATTTTTGAATTGGTTTGGACATGAATTTGATGAGGTATTGAAGCCTGAATAAGGTAGAATTGAAGTGAAATTGATGGTCTTTGGTGAAGTTGTGTTGAATGGAAGGGAAGATGTCAAGTTTTGGAAACAAATTGGAGATTGTGGGTGAGTGAACCTTCGGTTCACTCATCCCACGATTTTGGGATTTATAATGCTTATTCCCACGACCTGGGATGAGTGAACCGAAGGTTCACTCATGGGAAGTACTTAAGAAGGAGAAAAGATTGGTTTTGGGCAATCGTTGGACTATGTAAGGTTAAGGTTATTTATAATGGTTTAATTGGACTTAATTAAGATGTAAAATGAACCTAGCTTGATATGGAATAAGTTCGTTAAAGGTTTTATAAGATTTGGATTTTTAATTAAAGTAATAACTTAAAGAAGGTGTTATTAGATAACAAAGTATCCAATTTTGGAACTTGTAAGTTGTTAAAGGAATGAAGTATACTTATGAACACAAATGTGTATTAAATGATAAAAGTGATGTGTTAGTTATCAATGTTTGAGAATTGGGAACTTAGGTGAGTACATGTAAAGTGTAATTACTTAATGTATTCATTGGTGTATTATTACGAATGTTTCTATTTATAAGGCACGATAAGTTTGAGCGAGAATAAATGGGTTCAATTTGAGCATAAGGAAATGAATTCATAGTTATGCATTTTTTCACTATCACGTGATTATGACATTGTGATAATTATAGACCATTAATTGTCCGATGGAGTTTCATAATTGGGATTGTATTAGAAGTGCTTTCTAATTGTGTGAATATACATAATGTGTGATGACTCAATACATTTGATGCTTTACTGCATATGTTTGTATTTATAAGGCATGTTAAGTTTGATCAAATGAATAAGGTAATATATTATGCACTACATCATTTACATAAAGTTTTTAAAATCTGAAATGGTTCTTTTAAAACTGTTAAGTCCTAGTTGTGGTAAATAGGCATGCCTAGAAGGGTCTGTAACTGCTCCTGTAACTTAACACTAAGGTGTCCCCTGATTATTGACACTACGGTGTCCCTTGATTTAGAGACATTAGTCTCTTCTATTTCAAATACCAATCATGGTATCTTATGTTTTAGTCCCGTTACCCATTTCTATAAAAGGGATTAGCAATCTAACTTGTTTTGTATTCTGATACATGTTTAGTTTCGATATAAGCAAATTCTATTATGATACAAAACAAATTATGTTCTAATAAAAGATAAGCTCTGATATGATACAAAATAAGTTATGTTTTGATATAAGTCATACTTTGATCTGAAAGGATTATATCCTATTCTAATATCCAATTCTGATACTTATACGTTTTGTTCTAATATTTATGAGTTTTGTTCTAATGCAAGAATGTTCTGTATTGATTGATGAATCATATTCTGTTATGAGACATAATGTTTGAATTACTCTATATTATGAACAATTAAAGATTGTTGAGATATGAATATTAGACGACTGTTAGAAATAGTCACCATTATGCATTATGTTTAGTTATTCTCCACTAAGCTATATGCTTAGCATAGTGGTTTTGCCTTTGTGTAGGTTCTGATAAGAATGTTAAAGACTAGGACAAGGACTACTGCAGTGGCCAATGAAGAATGTGTTCTGTTTTGGAATTCGTTTTGTTTTAAAAGATGTATATTTGAGTTTTTGAGTTGTATGTAAAAATATGAAAGAGTTTGTATTTTATTTAATGGTTTGTAATAACTTTATTACAAGATGGATTATGTTTAAGGCATGTATTTTGATAAGTTCATTGTATATGAAGTACATTATGGTTTGATTACAACAATATTTAATGAAATGTAATGTATGTTTACTTGAGTTGCTGAAATGATATAATTTGGATTGTTTCAGTTATGTTTTGTGTGACACTTACATATCCTCCCAAGAGGTATGTGGGTGTTATAGTAAGGAACATGATAATGATATTAAAGTTTTTAGAGTATTTATGGGGCTAAAGTGTGCTTTAATTAAGTCAATTCTCAAAATTCTTTTTGAACATAAACTAATAATAATCCTAGTTTGAATGATTTAAGAATTGTACCTATAGGGAAAAAAAATCCTAGGATAACTTATATGTTCTTTATAAAGGTTATTTTAAAGGTTCAAAAGGCTACAAGTTTTATCGTTTTGATTACCGTATCAAAATTATAGAGGATTTGACTATACAATCTTTAGAAAATGATGTAGTAGATATATCATTAAAAGTTAAAGTAGTTGAAGAGCCTAAGCCAGTAGTAGTACATATTCCTATTTTTCACAAGAGGTTTGTTGAGGTACTCCTATAAGTATATCGGATGATTTGAATGAAGATGTAGCTCCAAATGTTGGAGATGATGCAAATTCTAGAAAGTAGAATGTGGTGGACACAACTTGACTCTATAAAATCATTGAGATGTTCAAAGAACAATAAGAAGTCTACATCTTTTAATGATTTTTTTTGTTTATATAGGTGAGATCGACTATTATGAATCCTTTTACTTATAATGAAGTAATAAAGAGTGATCATTATGATATATGATGACGACTATAAATGAGAAGATGTAGTTGTGGCTAGGATTAGCAATTTAGCTTTGAGCCCAACCTAAAATGAACAAGCTTTATCCATGATGATGGCATATCTTGTGAGTATATTGTTACCACAAATGTGTTAAACGATCCAATGAGTAAGGGACTCAGGCTTATATATTTTTATAGACATGTAGGTAATATGGGTATTATTTTGTCTTATGATATTTTACAATAGCGAGAGTTTTGTGACTTTTACGTTGCATATTTATAACGATTGAGATTAATAAAGTTGCACATTTTGTACTTGTTTATTGTACTATAATATTTTAAATGCATGTAATTAATTATCTTATTGTATATGTCCACATGCAATTCTTTTATTTCAAAAAGTGTTATGATTTTAATGAAAGCAAATAACTTATGTCATGATTGATATTATGATCCATAACTTTTTATGAATTATTCCATTTTTTAAATGGTTAATCTTTATATGAGATTATTGGTCTCTTTTAGAGACCTAACTATTTTAAGTAAAACAACATCATTTTGCTTAGAAGAGTTGAGTCTCAGGAAAGCTTAGGCTTGGGTAACCCAGGCCTGAACCCAATTAAAAAATGTTATTTTACACTTTTAATTCTTTTAAAAATTAGAGCGGCTGGCCCATGAGTCGACCCATTGTCATCCTTAATTGTGGATCTTGTTTAGTTGTTTTGAAGTTAAGCTCTTAGTTTCATATAGAATAGATGTGATGATGTATAATTTACATTTTTTTATGGATCCCGAAAATAAGTCACATTACACTAGTGCTACACTAAAGGATCCTGTTAATGAGTTGTTTATTGTTATGGTTACATTAATATTTATCAAATGAGAGAATGTTATTTTTTTCACATGGGATATAATAAATTAGTCTTTTGTTTTATAATTGGGTCAGATAGAAACTTAAAGATCCTTAGTTATATTTGCGACATTTCTATAAATTTGATATTCTCAACATATTTATTGGATATTAATGATAGGATTTAAATTTATAATTATTGCAAGCACTCAAAAAGTGATTTTACAAATTATAAAAATAATAGTATTTAAATTTAAATATTTTTAACACCGATTTATTATTCATTCTATTAATTATTATGATGAATAGAATGTGAAAAATCGTAGAGGGTAGTAGTTTCGTAAACTTTCCAATTTTATCGTGGATGTCTATAACATAAACGAAAACAAAAGCAATAAAAAACGAAATAATAAAAGCACTAAAAATTTAGTAACGTAGTTCAACACACCTTGCTTCTACGAGACCCTCACCCAGCTTAATACTTTCACGAAAGTACAATAGATTTACCCAAGGCTTTACTGAGCCAACACCACTCAACCCTTGACATTATCTCTCAACCTCATTTCTTATGAAAGTTTTTCACACCCAATAATACGATCGACTCGTGTTAATCTCGTCAGAAGATTTTTCAACACTCCTTTAACGAAAAGACAATAAATAAATAATTCAGGTGATTAACTATTTAAGAACGAACACTTGAGACAAAAACATAACAATTTCCCTATGGGTTCAGCTCCTCTAAAATAGATCAGAAAGTTGTTCACACAAAATAGGCTGATTCATGCACATTCCAAATCCAAGTTACAGTTGCGGCAGAAGGACTTCATACAAGATAGATCCAATAAATAAACCTCCATACAATAATTTACTGAAGCCTCACTACGATAAGTCACACAACTATGACAAACAAGACATTCACAACCTTCACCACATCAATTGTGTAGCCTTCCACAAATGAAGGTAAAAACCATGGAGATATTTGCAGCAAAACTAAGCTAACTCCTTTTGTCGTGGTGCAATTACAGAGGTTAGAGTGGCCCCCTCCTCCACTGTTCCTAGTTCCTACGTTGCTGATGGGAAAGAACATAATCAATGCAATGCCATATACCCATCTCTCCCTCCATGTCTTCTAAATTCATACGACTATTTTTTCATCTTCTTATGTCTTTTTTCTAAAACTAGAGATTCATTTTATTAAGAAGAAGATGATAACAGTAAGAAGCATATCCAACTTAAAATAGAATTTTATCACAACTGAATCATTATCCAAAAATTCAACAAGCTTATCTTCTTCACGTATCCCACTTAAATTAGAAATTTATCACAACTGAACCATTATCCAAAAATCCAAAAAACCAGTTGTGCCCAATTTAAATTCAATCAATTTGGATGTGAAACTGAATTATTTGCTAGGTCCAATTATCTAAACATGCCAAATTTTAATAATAAGATATATACCATATATTTTAACAATCTCCCCCTTTTTGGCATTGTTTGTCACAAATATAAAACTCCCTCTAAATAAAATAATTGGACATATAATCCACACGAGAAAAGAACTCCCCCTTAATCCATCATCAAGTTCTAAAGAAACAATAATGAACAAGTATCCAATCATCCAAAATTTCTCCCTCTTGGGACAAAAAGATGTCAAAAATCACGACTAATAGTCACATAAATACCTTGAAGTCTCCCCCTGAATGGAACATTATCCATAAACAATCTAATGTTCCCCCTTTGGGACAAAACATTGTCAAAACGATGAATGCCTTCAATACAATCAATCTCAACGAATAAAGAAACATAAAAATCAGATGACAATTTACCACCAATCAATACATATGCCAACATACTTCAATTCCATCTTTATAAGATTGATTAAATTCATAAACCTAAGCAAATAAGATGAGTGTTGCCAGTGTAGTGAGAAAGAGAGAGAGATACTTGAGAGAGAGATCCACATTAATTAAAGAGTTGAAGAGTCTTCGGTGGAGCCAAATAGAAGTCACAATGTAAACTACTAAAAGATGGGACGACAATGGCAACATAAACACTAAAGAACTAAAAAAAACAAATCCTTTTTACGTTTATTTTTTTAAACAACACAAAAAATACTTCAAAAATATAAAGTAAACAGTCCCTATACCCCTTAAAAAATTCAAACCTGGCCTTATTCCTCGTCATATTATCTTTGTCATCAGTTTCTTCTTCTAAAGTAACTGATTTATCCTCTGTCTGAACAATTTCTTCACAAGCAGTAACTAACTGTGAATCTAGACAATTTCTTATTTTTCCTTCACAATGTCTTTATGCCTGTAACCTTTCTAATCCAAGTGTGCTTTGATACTATAGGTTGCTGTTAGAAATTTAATAAAGAGTGTCTCGATTTTGACCCCTTTAAAACATCATTTGTAACATCTTGTAGCATCTCAACCTTATGTGCCTGATAACTCCGCAAAAATAACACGTAGGTAAAAATCTTCAATTCTTTCTCGATGTTTCTTCTTGTCGGACAGATCTGGACATATCATTTTTCTCTTCATTCACTTTAGAGCACCCACCCTTATAACCAATACCTTGAAGATCCCCTTTAACCTTACCAATTTCCATTAACTTTTCTAGTTTTTTTGTGCCTCCATTCAACATTCTCAATCCCTTTTCGGTACTTACTAATTTCATTCTAGCTTCACTAAGCTCATCTAATGCAACAACTTCTTCTCTAGATTTTGAATGATGTTCTTCATGGAACTGTTTTCCTCTGTCAACTTCTCATTTTTCTTACATGTTTGGACCTATTTACCATACATTAACTCATAGACTTCACAAATACCTTCCTTTTTATCATCTGAAGTACTGTCATCACTGTCGTAATCTGAGATTGAGCTTTGAGCTGAATCGTCTGCGTTCTTCCTGAAATTTCTCAATTTACTCACTTTTTTGTCTTCAGTTACTTTCTTCTCGGTTACTGTGAAAACAAGTAACTGGAGTTTCGCTGTACAAAATAACTAACACAGCATTATTCACAGCTTCTTCTTCACTTTTGGATTCGTTATCACTCCAAATGCTCGTATAGGATATCCCTTTTCTCTTCTTCAAGATGTTAGCACACTCCGCTTGAACGTGTTCGAAGCCTTGACACTCATGGCATTGAATTCTCTTTACCTTTCTTTCTCCCTTTTGAGTTTTACCTTGTTGTTTGAAGTTGTTGTTCGATAAACTCCCACCGTTTTTTCCTAAACTCGGGTCTGTCCTTTTTCACTCTCTTCAGCCACTTACTGAACTCTCGTGTTAATAGCTACATATCCTCATTCTCGTCAGATTCATCTTCTACATCATTCATACCTTTTCCAGTCTCAACCAATAGTGTCAATCCTTTGCTTCTTTCTTGTCTACCCCTTAAAAGATTCATTTCAAAATTTGTAAGAATTCCAATTACCTTCTTCAATAATAGATCATTAATGTCGTGGGACTCTTCTATTGTTGCAATTTTTGGAATAAATCTTTAAGGTAATGATCTTAACATCTTCTTGACTAGTTTCAGATTGGAATATTTCTTCCTGAGTTAATGTGTCTGATTCGTACTATCTCGTAATCTTTCTTGAAAGTCTTCAATAGTCTCATTTTCATCCATCTTCAGTTCTTCAAACCTCACAGCTAACATCTGTAATTTTGATGCTATCACAGATTTAGACCCTTCATGAATAATCTGCAAAGTATCTCACGCTTCTTTAGCCAATTCGCAGGCTGATATCATTGAGAAGTGTTCTTCATCAACAGCACTGAAAATTGCGTGCAACGCTTTTGAGTTTTCAAGTGCTCTTTCTTCTTCGACTCCTGTCCATTCAGATGGATCTCTTAGAACTGTCTCTCCTTTATCATCAATAATCATTAGATGTGTCCAGCCATGTAACACTGAGTTCCATGCTCTTGTTCCCTATGCCTGAATAAGGACTCTTATCCGTGATTTCCATGCAAGATAATTAGAACTGTCCAACAACAGTGGCTTGATAATTGATAGTCCTTCTCTTAGAGCCATAATTGCGAAACCCAGATCTGCACTAACTTGTTACCAAGTTCTGACTCGGTGACTTTGCTCTGATACCAATTGAAAAACCGTATAGGGTAGTAGTTTCGCAAACTTTCCAATTTTATCATGGACGTCTCTAGCACAAACAAAAACAAAAGTAATCAAAAACGAAATAATAAAAAGCACCAAAATTTTGGTAACGCAATTTGACACACCTTGCCTACGTCTGCAAGGCCTTCACCCAGCTTAATACTTTCACAAAAGTACAATAGATTTACCTAAGGCTTTACTAAGCCGATACCACTCAACTCTTGACACTATCTCTCAACCTCACTTCCCGTGAAAGTTTTACACTCCCAATAATACGACTGACTCGTGTTAACCTCATTAGAGGATTTTTCAACACTCCTTTAATGAAAAGACAATAAATAAATAACTCAAGTGATTAACTGTTTAAGAGCAAAAATAGAAAACACTTGAGATAGAAACATAACAACTTCCCTATAGGTTCAGCTCCTTTAAAATATATCAGAAAGTTGTTCACACAAAATAGGTTGATTCATGCACATTCCGAATCCAAGTTACAACTGCGGGAGAAGGACTTCATGCAAGATAGATCCAGCAAATAAACCTCCACACAATAATTTACTGAAGCCTCATTACAATGAGTCACACACCTATGATAAACAAGACATTCACAACCTTCACCACATCAAATGCGCAGCCTTCCACAAATGAAGGTAAAAATCATGGAGATATTCGCAGCAAAACTAAGCCAACTCCTTTTGTTGCAGTGCAATAATAGAGGTCGAAGTGGCCCCTCCTCCATTGTTCGTAGTTCCTACACTGCTAATGGGAAAGAACATAATTAATGCAATGCCATACACCCATCTCTCCCTCCATCTCTTCTAAATTCATACGACTATTTTTTCTTCTTCTTATGTTTTTTTTCTAAAACTAGACATTCATTTTATTAAGAAGAAGATGATAACAGTAAGAAGCATATCCAACTTAAAATAGAATTTTATCACAAGTGAATCATTATCCAAAAATTCAACAAGCTTATCTTCTTCACATATCCCACTTAAAATAAAATTTTATCACAACTGAACCATTATCCAAAAATCCAACAAGCCAGCTGTGCCCAATTTAAATTCAATTAATTTGGATGTGAAACTGAATTATTTTGCTAGGTCCAATTATCAAAAATGTCAAAATTTAATAATAAAATATATATCATATATTTTAACAGAATGTTATTGATTAAGATATATTAAATGTTATCGAATATTTTTTACATTAGATGCTATTGTTTGAATTCCTTTTTTCTTGATTATTGGTGGGTGTATGTCTTGTAAGGAGTCGACAAGTTGTTTTGTTTTTGTTTTTGTTAGGAGAGCGTCCTAACGCAAGATGATAATTTGGCGAGATATGTACAGTATACATGAGGACTTGCATATCGAAAGTTGGAGTCAGATTGTTTATCGATTGAAAAGAGAGCCCGTGTTGCTTGGTTCAGAAAAAGAGAGACAAGGGAAAGTTTTGGGAGAGATTACAGAAATGTCATTTTTAAAGGAATTTTGATAAGCAAGTTGGACAAGCATGCCTTCAATTATTCTGAAAGGGGATTTTTTTGTTTAATTTGAAAATTGTAGAGTTAATCATGCATCAGATGGGGTTATGCAGTGTATAATAATGCTTGCTCTTGGCAACACTGCTTTACTTGAAATGGAAGTTCGAAGATTTGGCTTTTAATTGAATCTTAGTTAGAGAGAAGTACTAGTGATTTGAGAAGGTCCCAGACCCAAGAGGTGCATTTCAGGATAAATAGGTCTAATGATTCCCTTTAACAATTACCTTTAGCATGTGGATCGTCAGCAAGGAGAATGACCAAGGAAATTTGTCAATTGTAGGCAAAAAAAAAACAGGGAGCTGCATTATGAGAGAACATGGAGGTCGAATCCAATGGCCAAGAAAGATACGGGATACTTGATTTTGGAATACAATTAAATTACTTGAATTTGCCAATCACAATGAGGTTTGTAACCAGATCCTTGCGACATGCCAATTCTGGAATCTGGAATCTGGATACGATGATACATGCATTTAGAATTTTGTATGGAGTATGGGGTACATTCATGCTCTCCAGATAGGATGATGGGTTTTGAGTAAGGAATGTGTATCTTTAAGGTAAAGATAGTTCATTCCACTATTAAGGACATAGAATAGCAACATTTCGCATCGATAAAGGTTTCCCTTGCAATATGAAGATAGGTGCCCAAAACTTGCAAAATAGTTCATCCTGATGTACATGCACGACTTTTTGTTCGCCTGAAGAGTTTTGATTCTGGACCAATTGTTGCGGAGCATCAAATGCACTGCCACAAGGAAGAAGAAAACTAAACGCATCTATTTGCATAAATCTGTGATGCTTTTAACTATGGCCTTTCTTTAAATATCCTTTTTGCGCAATGTTCTACTTGTCTTATTCATGTACATTTCACTTCCTTTAAATCCATTTTAGCTATGACATCGTGGGAATTTTCATCAATATTTTAGCAAAAGAGACATAAGAGTTTTACGAATATTAATCATGTCAACACTGTTTATATACGTTATTTAAGACCGTCAAGAACCTTATCAGTGAAATCCTGTTTATTAATGACTTTTTTAGGTTCAATTTCATCAGCCCGATCATTGATAGATTACATGTACTTAAAGATTGTCTTAAAACCTTTAATATTAGTAGTATCCAATTCCGCAAATATAATCATACTCTAATCACAAACAAATTACATGTAACTATGAGCATGGTTGAATCCATAGGGACTGATAAAATTTATCTCAGTTTGGCAAGTTAACAAAACAAAAGAAAGAAAGGGAGAATTTAAGACATAAATTGAAATAGATTAAAGGCAAAAACAAAAAAATAAAAATGCAATTTAATGAAATAAAATAACAACAAACATCTAGTCCAAAATATAAATTTCAATTTTGATTCTTTGAATTGATTATTAATGTAAAGATAAACTTTTATATTCCTTAATAAACTAGTCATAGTTGTTAACAACTTTTGACAACACAGTTTTCCTTCCTTCTTTGTTAACTAAAACAAACTCTTTGATTAATTCTCTTTTTAACAAATAACCCTAAATAAACTCTTATGATTTAATCTATCTGCTATACTGAAAATTAAAGAAATCATTAATTTTAGCCAACAAACACACATGCTTTGTTTATTTAAACTAGAATATATATCATATAACATAAGTAGAATATCCTATACTGAACCTTGTTATTTCGACATCAAGTATTAGAATAATAAAATTTTATGGATTTAATCGTTTCAATATATAATATATTATTTTTATAATTAAACAATAGGTCTTCTATATCAATCAAACGAACAATAGCTTTTATAATCTCAGAAGATATATAAATAATAAAGAACAAAAGAGTAAAGAAGAACAATTAGATCTCGCAACTTTTGAAGAATCAAACTTCAATTAAGCTTTGTATAAAAACAAAGAGAATTTAGTTGTTCATAGTCTCAAAGATAACATAAAAGAAAAGTAAAAAACTATCTTACGAACATATAAAAAAAACTAAGATGAACTAAGAGAAGAGAGAGACAAATGAATAGCTGCCTATTGCGCCTCTTTCTTATAAATAATTCTAAAATCCTATCTAATCTTCATAAAAAAGGGATAAAAGGTAATATCAGTACTAAATCTAAATAATCTCATTTTCATTATGATCATCTTGCTAAAACAAGTCATATATATTAAAACTAATAATAGACAAAATAGGAGCAGAAATAACTAGAGCTCGCTTACTTTAGAAAAGTTGATCTATTTAATCACATTAAATTATGGAGTAGTCATATCATATTAACTAAGGTGTGGGCATGCCTTATAACTTTTCTTTTACAGGTTTTTATTCTTTTCTAAAATTTGCATCTTTGTTCCTCTTTGCCAAATTTCAAATTTTAAGCACATTTTGATATAAATCTCTAATATACTCCATAAAACATAAAATATGTAATTATAATCCAAAATTACAAGAATTTTATCAATAAAAACATAAGAAATTAATATGAAATATATGTACTTTAAGCGTGCTATCAAATACTCCTACACTTAGACTTTGCTTGTCCTCAAGCATATAGTAGTTTAGACTCATCAAACTCTTTCCATATCTTCTCGTTTGCTTCTCAATTCATCCCTTCATAACCTAAATCATCACATCTTACCATACCAAAACACAATAAAGAAATCCAATTTATAATATTAATTCTCATAAAATATATAAATAAGCAATCGTCCTAACAATAATTTTAAAATCAAAAGCAATTGTAATCAATACCCTCTTATTGGTTTCACTCTATGCACTCAGAGTGTATAGGGTATTAATAGATCATATCAACTTAGAAATACTTTTGCCATAGGCTTGTTTATATATCACATCTCCATCATCAAATAATGTAATAAATGCAAGAGTCCAAGAGTCTTTGAAATGGTTATAATGGAGCTTAAACAAGGTTTAGAAAAAGGGAAGTTTTATATTTATCAAATTGAAGGAAGTATACAACCCCATCCACATGATAATAAATGCTCCATAATTCTTTTGATTCAAGTCACTTAACTATGATTATGCAAGATTTTTCTCATATCTTCCTCTTTATTTTTTCTTTTTGTTTTTTTAATTAAGGAAGAGATTTATTATCACTCCTTCTTTTCCCATTTTTTATATATATACATATATAGAGAGGAACTAAAGCTATTTAACTTGAATCGCTTCACTATAGTTTTTATAATCATATTCTAAATCTCATACAAGTAGGCTCTTATAATCCTTTAATGCAGGGTTCAAAATTATGGGAAAAATCAACAAAAATAGTACATGTGGCTTGAATTATGGTTCAAATGCAAGAAAAAAGAGACTACAACTCAAATTGGTTAACTAGGCGAGATATAATCTAGGTGCTTTTTATGAATTCAAAATGGCTAACTTAAATGTTGTTATCATTTTAATGCATCTGATCCAATAATAAATCTCAACATGCATAACAAAGTGAGTTTTTAGAAAAATCAAACCATATGATAATCACTCAATTTAGAAAATAGAACATAAAATAATGAATGATCATAGGCTCAAAAGCTTAAAATGTTAGTTAACATGTATTATATCCTTTTGCACTTTTCCTCTAAATCAATCATAAAAAATAATTATTCAACATGTAATAGGTGAGGACCAATCCATTCGTGCTTGTCATCCTATTGCATTTCAATATAAATCAATTGTTCGTGGAAATTTGAATCATTTAGCACAAATCTCAGAAAACAAATTGGGACCTTTAAAGAGATAACTTAATAATAAAAATTAAAGCATGCTTGACGAAGATTTTCTTCTATGAAAATTTAAATAAATTCATAAAGGCATATATAAAATAAGAGCAAAATCATCAAATAAAGTTAAGTACTAAACCTTTCCTCCCTTGATATTTATTCCATACATTGTCCTTAATGCATCAAAACCAATGCTTAACAATTTTTAAAATATATGTATATATATAAGATTAAGTGTGACTTCTCGTAAAAAAGTTGAGCATAGTTGATACACCTCCTAACACTCGTTGGTGAGGGTAGAGTGTATTGTATAAAAGTGAAGAAGGTCATTAAGTTCTTTTCTATCCAAATGATGCGCCTCTTTAATATGTCTAGTTGTTCATGATTTGACTTATTAGGGATAGTAGAAGCGGATGACGTTATGTGGTGTTATGGATCCAAATTTTCCTATAAAGTATCGCAATACATCCTTTTTTATTGAATCAAAACTAGTCCTAAATCAACAAGACATCATTTCTTGTCAAGTAACCCATCAAATCCAAGAAAGGGATATCTAATGGCAACATCTCATAGGAAATATGTAAATTATTCTTATTAATTTCAATAAATTTTTAATGCATAGCTAGTTGGGTAATTAAAAAACCTAAGATCAATGGATGATGATTCACCATGACTACACTAAACTGTGAAGCTGAAATTCACTCTGACTTTGTTCATCATATAAAAAAAGTGTTATTTAACACAGTAACAAAGTTTTTCCTACCTAAAAATGTAAAATCTAAAAGCCTATAAATTAGGGATGGCAGGCAAGGCTTGGAACTAGACTGCCTGGGCCCTGCCCAGCCTGAAGCTCGATAGATAACATAAAAATGACGTAGTTTTGAGAACTTCTATTAAATAATAATAATTTTTTGTCAAGCAGGACTAGGACGGGCCTGGACTTGAGCTGGTCTTCCTTGGCCTGGTTAAACTCGAGCTCGAGCTTAGTAGCCCCAGGCCTATTCGGGACTTCAGGATAGTTTTACCTACTATGAATGTGTTTTAGGATAGTTTTTTTTTAAAGTATCTTTTCACTTGCTTGGGTCATAAAAGCAGCAATAGATTATTCTAAGTAAAACGCAATCGGTTCAAAATTAATACTATAATCACTAACACTATTCAAATATTCATTAGTGGTGGCATATTTTTTAATAATAAAAGCAAATGCAAGATTGATCTCAGTGATTAAAAGTTTAAATTCCTTACCCATCCATTTGAAATTCACCATTGAAAGGGAATTGAAAGTGAAGTCAACATGCCTATTAAACTTAAAAGTAGTGTAGAATTTATGCACATGCTAAATATAAGCAAGGTATTAAATGGAAAAATAAGTGTGCCACCCAATGTTATCAATCAATTCAAACACAATAGTTATAATGTTCAAAGCATCTATAGTGGGGTGATGAATGTACTTATAAGGAATGATGGATCATTTGCAAATACTTTAGCACCTTTCTTTGTAATTAAAGGTGCACATTCAAATCTAACTCTTTGCCTTTCCCTAAACAAATTCTAATATGTGATTTAGTGCTTACATAAGTTGGAGATTCTGTTGGAGCCGAAGAGAGAAGTCATGCTTTAACTTTGGTTTAGTGTTCTTATTATATTCAGAGGAGGTAAGGTTTTCAATTCCCTAAAAAGTAGTGTTGAATTCACGTATAAGCTCAACATAAGTAGGGTATTAAATGAAAAAATAAGTATGCCACCCAATGTCATTAATCAATTCGAGCACAATAGTTCTATTGTTTAAAAAATCTATAGTAGCGTGATGAATGTCTTTATAAGAAATGAAGCACCATTTACAAATACTTGAGTACCTTTCTTTACTGCTTCTTTCTAAAATTGAAGGTCCATATTTAAATATGACTATTGAGGGAGGTAAAATATACTTGCTTTTCCACAAAATGCATTCTAGTATGTGATTCGATGCTTACTTATGTTAGAGAATTAGTTGAAGCTAATGAGGGAACATATGTTTTAGCTTTGTCTTGGGCCTTTTGTTGCATTGAAAGGAGATAAGATTTTTTAGTTTTTTAAAAAAGTATTGTAGAATTCATACACAAGTTTAATATAAGCAAGGCCTTGAAAGGAAAAATAAGTGTGCTACCTAATGTCATCAATCAATTCAAAGACAATAATTATATTTTTCAAAGCATCCATAGTGGGTAATGAATTTACTTACAAGAAATGATGGACTATTTTCAAACACTTGAGTACCTTTATTTGTCTCTTCTTTCTTAAAATTGAAGGTTTCCATTCAAATATGACAATGAGGAAGGTAAAATATGCTTACCTTTCCCTAAACACATTCTAGTATGTGATTTGATGGTTATTTATGCTAGAGATTTAGTTGGAGCCAATAAAGGAATTTGTGCTTTAGCTTTAGTTTGAGCCTTTTGTTGCATTCATGGCATATAAGCTTTTTGATTCCTCAAAAGAGTGTTTGTCATCATCTTTTCAACCATTATTCATATGAGAGGAGAAAGAAGTCACTAACTTTAGAGTGAAGATGACAGCTCCAACAACAATAAGAGGTAGTAGCTTCGGCGACGGTAAGCGGCAATAACTAGAGGAGAAAAACAAGTTAGGGTTATAAAAGAAAAGAGGATGATAAGATAAAGAAATAAATGTTCTATTGATTATTAATTATTGATTATTGATTATATCTATTCATTATAAAAGTTGAACATTATGTGTTTTTAAGTCAGAAGTAATCTTATTGTAAGACATGATGTCTTAGTTAAGAAAGGCTCAGTGATGTGGAAGTAAGGCATAAGCACGCCTTATTCAAAAAGTGCTTATGGATGCTTCATCCCTTTTTATGAATTTTGCATTTGTAAAGTGTTTCCATGATTTATTAAGAATGCTCTATACTCTTAAAACAAAATAAATCAATTTAAGCTATGAAAAACACAAAAATCATAATTTAAATGAAAGAATTTTTTTAAAGAAAAAAATAAAGTTCCCTCTTAATTAGCAACTTTATTTAGCATTTTACTAGATATTATGGTTCCTCACGTCTTATAAGTTGGGCATTCTAAGATGATTTCTTTAATCTTATAAATGTAAAAGCTCTCATAAAAAGGTTTGAGATAATGATCATTTCCTTAAAAGACTTATCGATGCTTAAACTGTGTATTTGAATTGTACCATGAGGAAATACTTTACTCATCTAGAGCATAATTTACTAAGAAACAATTTCAAATGAGAGTAATAAATTTATGACTAATTAAAAAGTGTCGAATCTAAAATTTTTTTGCCTTCTCTAATCATAAATTAATTGTATATAGTGATTAGTAGAGTTAAATTCTTAGGGACTGATGAAGCTTACCTCCTTTTGTCAGTTAACAAAATAAAATAAATGAAGGGAGAATTTTAAGACAAAAATTTAAAAAGACCTCTTTTGAAACATTTCTTCTACAGGCTTCCACTCTTTTCCAAAATTTGCTCTTTGTTCCTTCTTTACTAAAATTTCACTTTTAAGCATATTTTGATCAAAATCTCTAATCTAGTCCACAAAACACAAAATATATAATTACAAGCATTTCATCAATAAAAGAAGCAATTAATATGAAATATGTGTACTTTATGCATGCTTTCAAATACAATTCTTCAATTCATCCTTAATTTGTTTAATATGACCATGGAATTATTGACATAGGTATTGGCAAAATTGGTCCGTTTCTCTTCAGAGGCGTTAATATGGGTATTACACCAACGGATGCATTAAAGAGAAGATGATCATGGTGTGTATGTTGTATAGGCCAAATTTTGAATCGAGTTATGACTAATGGTGATGGAGTAGGATAGAGATGAGAACCATTAAGAAAGTTATAGAGATTATATCCTTCTAATAAGACTTTAAATTTAGAGGAACTATGTGATAAGTGGGTAGCAGTTAGTTTTGTGATATTTGAACTATTAATTGTAATAAGATAATTATGTAGTTTTTAGATATTTTTAATGATGATATGAGTACTTGAAAGGGTTTAGTTAGAAGCCATTATAGTAAAAAAAAAAAAAAAGATTAGAGAATTATGAGAAAAAAGAAAGAGAAAGAAACAAGTTAAGAATGTGGCTCTGATACCATTTATTGATCCTTCCTAATCTGATATTGCCATGGAGAAGTTGTATCTCGAGATTGTAAACTTGTTGTCAATGGAGCTAGTGAGGATTATATGGTGACAAGTTTAAAATGGAGCAATGCTTGATAGTGTGCCCTTTAGTACATCTTTATAAGTATCCAAGATATGGATGTGATGTAGGCCGATTATTACGAGGAACAATACATTTATATCCTTTATCATAAAAGATGGTTTTGGAAGAATGCCCAAAAGGAGGAGATGGTCTCCAAAAAAATTGGCCAATGTTGGAAAGGATAATGGTGTTATTGGTGATATTTTAAATGGTGATAAGAGTACTTGGAAGAAGTTTATTCATAAGCCATTATAGTTAAAGAAAATCTTAGAGAACTACGAAAAAAAGAAAGAAAAAGAAATAGGTTAAGAATGGAACTAAGAAAAAGAAATAGGTTAAGAATGGAACTCTAATACCATGAAAGATTAGAAATAATGGCTTAATTCTATTGGATAAAGAGTATAATACAAGTTAAAATTATATGGTCAATAAAATATTCTAAATCCAACTAGTTAACTAATTCTACACTTTTTATTGTCAATTCAATTTATTTTACAAATCTAAATAGGAAACTAAACAGATGATTACATAATCAAATAATTAATAAATTGATTTCTCTAATATAAACCCTCAATATGGAGCTCTTGTGGAAAGTTCAATCTTGGTTTTCAAAAAATTGAAAATCAGTATATGTTAAAGACTCAATTAAAACATCAACTAATTAATTACTTAAGGAAAACATAGGTGTGATGTAAAGCTCCATTATGTACTTGATTCCCAATGAAATACAATCAATTACAACATGCATTATACGTGGGTGGAATATATGATTAGAATCATTATGATTTGCTCTAACATTGTCATAGAACAAATTCATTTAAAAGAAAATGAATCTAACTTAACTCAATTAATACAGTAACGACATAATGGTAATCTACTTTAATCAAAGAGTATGCAACTGCATGTTATTTCTTAGAGGAATAAAATATTAGATTGCAACCAAGATAAACAATATAAGCATTGATAGAGTTGTAGTCATCCTTATTATCGACCAATTTAGCATCTAAAAAGGCATAAAGAGGTCAATATATGTGATGGCCTAAGGCAATACCATGATTAGTTATACCAAAAGGATAGAAAAGTAAGAATTTGACATCATTCCAGTAATCAATATTAGGTCGATATATAAACTGAGATAACTTATTAACATCATATGCAATATCAAGGCAACTGATGCACAGGTAATGAAGGTTGTCAACAATTGTTTTATATTTAAAGGGATTTGTCAATATGGATCTAGAATGAGTTGTAAGTGTTAAACTTAATGTTAAGTGAAGTGGTGACATATCTGACTTTATTTATATTTGTACGGTTGAGAAGATTTATGATAAGTATGATTGAGAAGATTTATGATATACTTTTGTTGAAAGATAAGTAAACTATTGGAAGTAGTGGTAACTTCAACAGCAAGAAAGTAAGTCAAAACAGAAAAAGAAAAAAAAAAAAAGGTTAAGAATGCAACTCTGATACCATAAAAGATTAGAAATGATGGTTTAATCCTATTGAATAAAGAGTATATATACAAGAACAAATTAAAATTATATGGTCGATCAAATATTATAAATACAAATAGTTAACTAAGTCTACATGATTTACCATCAATTCAATTTATTTTACAAATCTAAATAGGTAACTAACAGGATGATTACATAATTAAATAATTAATAAATTGATTTCTTAAATATACACCCTCAATATGGAGCTCTTGTAGAGAGTTCAATCTTGGTTTTCAAAAAATTGAAAATGAGTATATGTAAAAGACTTAATTAAAACACTAACTAATTGATTGTTTAAGAAAATATAGGTGTCATGTAAAGCTCTACTATGTGCTTGATCCCCATTGAAAGACAATCAATTGTAATACATTTTATAAGTGAATGGAATATATGACTAGAATAAATATGATTTGCTCTAAAATTATCATAACATAAGTTTGTTTAAAAGTAAATGAATATGAATTAACTTAGCTAATACAATCACGATGGATTGATAATCTGCTTTAGTCGAAGAACATGCAACCACGCGTTATTTCTTAGAGGAATAAGATATTAGATTACAACCAAGATAAACAATAGAGGCATTGATGGAGTTATAGTCATCCTTATTACTGACCAATTTAACATCTAAAAAGGAATAAATAGGTAGATATATATGAAGGCACAAGGCAATACCATCATTAATTATACCAGAAAGATAGTAAAGAGAGCATTTGACATCATTCCAATAATCAATATTAGCTCGATATATAAACTGGGCTAGCTTATTAACATCAAAAGTAATACCCAAGGCAAGTGACACAAAAGTAATGAAGATTGTCAACAATTGTTCTAAATTTAAAGGGATTTGTCAATATGGATCTAGAATGAGTTATAAGTGTAAAGCTTAATGGCAAGTGAAGTGGTGAGATATTTGGCTATTTATATTTACACGATTGAGAAGATTTATATGATATACTTTTGTTGAAAGATAAGTAAACTATTGGAAGTAGTAGTAACTTCAACACCAAGTAAGTAAGTCAAATTAGAAAGAAAAGAAATAGGTTAAGAATGCGACTTTGAAACCATAAAATATTAGAAATAATGGCTTAATTTTATTAAATAAAGAGTATATATATAAGAACAAGTTAAAATTATATAGCCAATCAAATATTCTAAATTCAAATAGTTAACTAAGTCTTCATGATTTACTATCAATTCAATTTATTTAACAAATCTAAATAGGGAACTAATAGGATGATTACATAATTAAATAATTAATAAATTTATTTCTCGAACATATGCCCTCATTATGGAACTCTTTTGGAGAGTTCAATCTTGGTTTTCAAAAAATTGAAAATGAGTATATGTAAAAGACTTAAGTAAAACATTGACTAACTGATCGTTTGAGAAAATATAAGTGTCATATAAAGCTCCACTACGTACTTGATCCCCAATGAAATACAATCAATCGCAACACATTTTATATGTGAATGGAATAAATGATTATAATAGATTTGATTTGTTCTAACATTGTCATAACATAAGCATGTTTAAAAGTAAATGAATATAACTTAACTTAGCTAATATAGTAATGACAAAATGATACTCTGCCTTAGTCGAAGAGCATGAAATTGCATGTTATTTCTTAAAGGAATAAGATATTAGATTACAACCAAGATAGTCAATATAAACATTGATTAAGTTGTAGTCATTCTTATTACTAACCAATTCAGCATCTAACAAGGCATAAAAAGGTAAATATATATGATGGCACAAGGCAATACCATGATTAATTATACCAAAAAGATAACAAAGTAAGCATTTGACATCATTACAATAACAAAGTAAGCATTTGACATCATTCTAATAATCAATATTAGGTCAATATTTAAATTGAAACAACTTATTAACATCATATGCAATATCAAGGCAAGTGATGCACAAGTAATGTAGACTATCAATAATTGTTCTATATTTAAAGGGATTTGTCAATATGGATCTAAAATGAGTTATAAGTGTTAATCTTAGTGGCAAATGAAGTGTTGACAATTTTGGCCCTATTCATATTTGTATGATTGAGAATATTAATGATATACTTTTATTGAAAGAGAAGTAAACTATTAAAGTAGTAATAACTTCAACACCAAGAAAGTAGTCAACTCACCAAGATCTTTGATATGTCAAAAAGGCATATAACTATTGAATTATAGTGGCATTATATGTAATAATAATTATGATATGAACATACATAAGGAGATTAATTAGATTACCATTATTGATAAGGAAAAATAATGATATGTCTATATGAGAGTTGCTAAATATAGAGGCTATATGAAATTGTTGTCTTTCATGAAACCAAGCCTTTGGTGCTTATTTGAGACCATATATAGCCTTAAGAAACTTATATACATATTCGAGAGTATCATTATTAAGAAAACCTGGTAGTTATGCCATGCAAACTTCTTTAGAGAGATTACCTTATAAAAAGGCATTGATATCAAGTCAACAAAGAGACCACTCATGATTCACAAAAAGATTAAGAATCAAGTGAATAGTGATAGGTTTGACAACCAGACTGAACGCATCATGATAATCAATATTAGGATGTTGATATTCACTTTAGTAACTAGTCATGCTTTGTAACTTTTAATAGAACCATTTAAGTAAATGTTTAATTTTGAAAAATCATTGAGTAAAATAATAAAGAAATACCTATTGTAATTCATTTATTGTCAGTAGGATTTTATATAGAATTAGGTGGGACAAGTTCTTATATTCTATTTCGCAGAACAACATCATACTCCTCAAATACAGCTTAAAGCAATTTTTTATCTTTAAAAGCAATTTTTTATCTTTAAAGGCTTGGGTCGCAGTGTGTGGCTCAAGTTAATGGTTTAAGGTGATGGTAGAAGTAAGATTAAGTTTTCTGAATGGCTTATATATATGTTTTTTAGAAAAAAAATTGTCATGTTATGGGCATTAATAGGTGATTTTGAAGCAAGGGCTTCTAAAAAGAGTGGTAAGGAAGGTGATGATTGGTTATTTAGACTACTAGTGATGTCACCAAACTATCCCACTCAACTAATTGGTATGGTTTTAATTATGCAATGTGGAGTTTCCAATGATGTACAATTGATTAAGAATGAAGGAACGTTGACTAAAAATGTATTCAAGCATAGGTGAAAGATCATAAAATATATGTTAAGTGACATAAACATAGTAAGAAGAAAGGTAGCAGGTGAAATCAACAGGAGAGTACTTCTATATTTAGAAGAATAATATGAGTTCAATAGATTTGAATAGAAAGGCATATTTCATAAACTTTACATAATATGATATATAGATTTTTTATATATATGCTTTAGTCAATGAGTATCTAATAAACACATAGGAGAGGGATCAAGACTCAATTTGTTAGTAAAATATGTACAAGGTCATCGGTAGCATAACAACTAAATATATGGAATGTTGTGCAGTTTTATGGAGAGGGGAAAGAGATTCATAAGGAAAAGAGAAAAAAAAGTGTCAGTGTAAGCATATGACTAATGAGATACACAGTGATTACATAGGCATAGTTAGTATGCGAGTATAAGTGAGGCATTAATGAGTTAAAAAAAGACCAATTTCAACAACATATTAACGTATGTGTTTAGAGAGACCATTATGTTTAGGTATACATACAGGAGAGGTAAGATGAGAATTATCATAAAGAGATAGAAAGTGATCTAATGCTTGCAATTCCCTACCATTACCAAAGTAAAAAAAAGTAATAATATAATGTTTAAGTAATTTTAAAGTAGTAGTTTGAAGTTAAGAAAAACATCACAAACATGGAATTTCTTTTTAAGGGTGTAACACCATACATAATATGTAAATTAATTAACAAAAATGACATAAAATTTGAAATCATCAATAAAGTAAATGAGGGAGATTCAAGATCATAAAATATGATTTATAAAGGATGAGTTGAAGTAATTATCCTTTTTCATTTAAACACACAATATAATGAGAGTTTTAGGATATAGAATAGGGTAAAAGAAATATGAACATAATATGCTGAAGCATAGGAGAGGGTGGGTGACCTAATCTAGAGTGTCATTGGATGAAGTGGTTTTAATGATGGAAAATAAAAAACAACAATGGGGACAATTCTGGAAATCATAGATCCCATCTTTAGTTTTGCCTATTGAAAGGATTACCCTTATATTTAGATCCTTCACATGAAAAACAATGAGTAAGAATTCAATAAAAACATAATTAATATTGCATAATTGATAGATTAAAATAAGATTCTTTTTCATGTTAAACACATATAGGATATTGCGTAAATTAAAAGTGCAAGTAGAGATAAGAAGAGTGGTAGAATCAGTATGGATAATTTAAAGACTTGTACCATCTCTGATCATATAATCAAATCTTGTATAAGGAGTATGAAGCAAAAGATTATTCAATGTCATGATATGGTGCGATACCCCACTATTGAGCAGTCATATGGGAGTATAGGTAGTCTCAAGCGAGGCATAGTGTACACACAGTTGCACTAGAGTAGTACATAGAGCTTGAGAACATATTGCAAGTATACGATGAGGATTGGATGGCAACAAGTCAAAAAATAGAGCATCACTTGCAATATATGCCTGAATACCACATCTATAAGGTATAGATTGACAAGATTGGTTAAAGTTGAAAAGGATAATGGGAGTGCTTGTGATTCTTGAAGGGATGTCTCCTTGTTGATGAGTTTTTTTTTATGAATTTCAGTAAAGGAGACACTATAAGAAATCTGTAGTTTACCGATGAAAAATACTGACAGAAAACACTTGTATTCGGTCGGTAATATAAATTTTCGACGGAATAAAACGAGGGAAAACCGCGTCGTCAATATAGTCGTAGGTAAATTTAATGATGGATTTTTTATGTGTCCATCTGTTGGTAAAATATACCGATGGACAGACATAACCGTTAGAAAATTTTACCGACGGAAGGTTTTTTTCATCGGTACATTTTCCGATGGAAAAAGAAGAACGGTCGGTAAGCTATAGTTCAGATAATCGCAAAGATTTCAATATTACCAACGGAAGAAGACGAACGGCCAGTAAATATAATAAATTTTACCAAAGGTTTAAGGTGTTCTGTCAGTAAATAAAGTACTTTTTCATGATGTTCTTTTATATTCCGTCGATAAAAAATTAAGAAATGTTTTTAAAAAATCTAGACATTAAATTTTATTTCATAATCTTATGATAAATGCATAATTTCAACAGTTATGAATTATCTGTGCATAATAATTTTATTTGTTTATATATTTAATTTATTTAAACAGAAAGTTGATTGATGATATAAAGTTAAAATTATCTTAATTGATAATAAAAATATTAAATTGTACATAATAAGTATTTGTAATTCAAACGAAATGACTATAAGTACACTATTATCCTGTGATCGCAGATGCTATGAGATGCTACTCCTCCCTTTTAGCTCATCTACCTCATTACGGAGTTGAACTATGTACTCCATCAATGTCTGCACTGTGCTCCGAAACTTATTGACTTTATGGTTGTTGACCGTATACTAGATGTTGCTGTACTAGACGTAGAGGATTATAAATAACCAAGATCTATTAACATTACTCATTTATGCAAAACTGTTAATTTCAAACAGTGATTCCATAGTTAGTATCCTTCATGTTCACCAAAGTTTACAAAGCATCTAAACATCTTTATGTTGTCATTCTAATTAGTTTTATTTTGTATTGGAAAATCATAGAGAAATAATGTATTTTGCATTTCATTATGCTTCATTTTGTAAAAGTATGTATTTCATTATGCTTCATTTTGTAAAAGTTATGTATTTCATTATACTTGATTTTGTATTTCATTATGCTTCATTTTGTAAAAGTTATGTATTTTATTAGGCTTCCTTTTGTATTTCATTATGCTTCATTTTGTAAAAGTGATGTAATTTAATATGCTTCTTTCCGGATTCATTATGCTTTATTTTGTAAAAGTTATGTATTTTATTATGCTTTCCTTTGTATTTCATTATGTTTCATTTTGTAAAAGTCATGTATTTTATTATGCTTCATTTAGCTGTGAATTTCTTTACGTTTCATTCATTTATCTTTCAAATGTTGTGAAGTATGTATAACTTTGTTCATAAGTTAAGATCATTGAATCACTTCTTTTAACTATATTGGTTTAAGCACTTCTTATTACTATGTTGATTGAAGCAAAAATGCCTCCCTTGTATGAAATACACATCACTAAATAATTGAAAGCTTTCTTCCTTATTAACTTGCACTCTATAAGCATGTATTAAAATTTGTAAAGAGTTGGTAACAATAGTATTAATACATGTAACAAAGTCCTTAATGAAAGAAACTACAACCATATTAATGCTAATTTCTAAAATACGATTCAAATTTTCCTTGTATTTGTTAGATGTGTTATTTATAGACATAGAAAAGTCTAACACTTGTAAAGTTGTGAAGTTATACATTGTTTCTTTTAACAAATGATCAACCAAAATAAACAGAGCACGTTAAAAATGTTTCTAATGTGATTGAAACTGTAGGGCCAAAGATCCAGTAACCTTATTTTTTTCTTCCAAAATTGGATAATATATTTCTATAGTAGGAACTAATACAAAATAGTAACAATTTCATGACCTAGAAGCCTATAGGTTTCATTACAAAAGATTAGTATAAGAAGAAATAAGTAATAAGAATAAAGAGCAACTTAAAAAAAAAAAGCTTAAAGTTGCCATCGGCTCCAATCATATTTGATAATGATTTATTAATGTTTTATCAAATGCTTCGACATGATTTAAGGAAAAATTTTACAAGTTCTTTATGTTGTCATTCTAACTAGTTTTATTCTATATTGGAAAATCATAGAGAAATAATTTAATAATATTTTGTATCGGAAAATCATTGAGAAATCATTATACATATTCAATATAATGACACTTGGACAAAACAAAGGAAAGAAAGTGGCAACTAGTGCAGATGTTCCTCCCCACAACAACTGGATCAATCTAACCCTATCTAACAACAACACTAGACTTCAATCTCCAATAAGGCCAGTCAACAACAACCTCTATTTACCTTAACTAGTTTTAAGGGATCTTCAGGTTTATAAATCTTTACTAGCTATAATTACACATATCCTCAAATATATCTTTACATGTTTAATGCATTTTTTGTTATAATTATTTTTCAGGTTCCAATATTTGCATCAGAAAAAGAGGTATAGGTATCAGTAAAGGTGTTAAGTTGCAACACATGAATGTTGCAATGAATAGCAGGTTGTCTGTTCATATTAACACCAAGCAAGGTCTTCCTATTGACAAGATCTAATCAACAAAATTATCCAATGAGTTAGGGGTCATTGTCAAGATTGAATTATCTTGCCTTTAACATGCCAAGCAGTTGAAGGAAGAAAACTTGCTAAAAAATGTAATTTCTCAATTTATTTAATTATATGCAATTTTTTACTCATTTAAAGACTAATTTCACTTTTACTCGTTGTTCGCAGATGAAGCTCAATATCATCGATATCGAGAAGTCTGAAATGTCAAGTTGTGTAAGGTTACTATTGAAATAACTCCAAACCTTTTCCTTCAGATAAGGAGGCAAGTAGACATGTTGCTGAGCATACGACTCTAAAAAATTTGATCCAAATGTGTGATTATTGATCCTCTACAAACCTTAAGGTTTGTCTTTGTAGTGCCCCCTTACCGTAGGGTACACACTGGGATGTCTGAGGGTCATTCCAGTACATATCCTACGATAAAGGTGAGCTACGATCAATCATTACCCTCTCTTCTCGTGGCATGGTATCATAAATTACTTATAAAGCATCATAAGAAACCATAATATTTTAAAACCATCTTTTTCCTCATTTCATTTCATTAAAAAAAGAAACTCGATTATCTACATTGTGACTTTCAACAATTCCCATATGTACATCATCAAATACTACTACAATAGTACTACGTAAATGAGGAAAATGTGTACAATCTAACTAATTTGTCCAAGGATCCCAGCTGACCGACCTTCGAGCCATAACTTGTCTTGCCAGTCACAATTTACACGGCTGGAGAGCCTCTCAGTAGCTAGAGTCGTCTCTCGGTCCTGAAAAGGCCACATTGCAATTTTGGTGAGTTTTGCGAACTCAATGAGGTAACTATCATCGATAGTTCACTCAGTTCATGCCACACATCATTTCACATAACATATAATCACATTGTTGCATATTTGATCACGTTTCACATTTTCACTTAAGCATAGGCAATTTATGCATTTCAATCAATCAAACATATATAACCAAATGTGTATGAGATGATTATGAGACTCTTTTCCAATTGTTACATTGTTGTGACCGAGTTCCTGAACTGTCCCGTATCTATTTTAGATATCGGGCTCATTAATAACTGTCCCTTATCTGATGAGGATACAGGGCTCATTATACGTTGAGCCTGAGGCTCTAAATCACTTGTGAGCTCGAGGCTCATTTCCACTCATTGAGCTTTAAGATCTGATCATTGGCTAATCTACTCACAACTTCCATTATCTGATTATGCATTCATGATTCGAATGCATGTAACATAATCAATCACATTGTATAGCAAATAGGTCTTCACATTCACTTATCATTCACAGCATAACATAAGTAAACAATAATTGAGGGAAACCGTCTAGGTTACTCACAAGTTGCTTCCGAAGCTAATGCCTGGAAGTGCCTACAACGTCTGGAGGTTGACGTTCCAATTGCTTCTCTATAACAAATAACATACACATATATCACAATTTGCATAATCATAGGTGTATTCAAAATGCACAGGTATGAATTGAATTATGTACAATGCATGTTCATGATAATCTCAGGTATTACTTCATAAATTCCTTGCAAAACTATCCCCATACCAAAACTCATATAAGTATAACTTATACTTAGGTTTATGCCTCACTAATACCATTGAATTCACAATTCATTTCTAATTGAATCAATTCAGATTTTTTTCCAAGACACCCCTTTCGGGTCTACTATTCATGTACAATCAGAAGATGAAAATGAAGTAATTTGGTCAAACCCTCTTCTAGAAAAGTATTCCTCTATGTCTTATCTTTCCAATGACATCAAAATCATTCAATTTAGTTCAACAATGTGAAATTTATACTCCAAATATTTTCGGACTGCTTTTATTCTGAGACAGTACCCTATACTCATATTCCATCCAAATATTGAAACTTTTAGAGTCCGATTTAGAATTTATTCCTTCACATAAGTACACTCACTGTACCTGTTCCACGTTTTCCCTCAATCTTACTCAATTAGATTCATAGGGCTATGATTTTTTGTATATATGTATATAAATGTCTTACAAGTCCAATGGTTCAAGAATCAAGTCATTTGGATGTCCATAGAGGAAGTTATGACCAAAAGAAGCAACTATGTTCATGACCTCAATCGTCTTACTTTGCTTCATCTCACATGAACAGTAACTTCGTCTTAGAATGTACAGTAACTTCATCTTAGTTTCTATCATCTTAGAATGTACAGTAACTTCGTCTTAGAATATACAGTAACTTTGTCTTAGTTTCTATCGTCTTAGAATGTACATAACTTCGTCTTAAAATGTACAGTAACTTTGTCTTAGTTTTTATCGTCTTAGAATGTACAGTAACTTTGTCTTAGAATGTACAGTAACTTTGTCTTATAATGTATAGTAACTTCATCTTAGTTTCTATCGTTTTAAAATGTACAGTAATTTCGTCTTAGAATGTACAGGAACTAAGACGAAGCAACATTACATCTTGTAATGCCCATATATATCAACTACGATATCCAAAATTTACAAAATTTATACTGTTGGAAATATATAAGAAATATATACAATTCTCAAGAAGGCAACTTTGCCAAAATATATCTAGATCACTCCTAGATTTGCTCCCAAAGTCAAAACACAAATTTTTACATCCAGCTCCCAATGTACTGCACCCGGTTCTCAATTTGTGACAAATTTTGAGACTCTTAAAGACAACATTGAAATTCGATGTCTTCATACAAAATATAGCCATATATCTCTAGGTTAATCCAAATTAATAATCATCTTGTTCAAACAACTAGAGAAAACGTTATGGCTAAAAGACTAAAGCATATTTAGTGAGCATTTTCTCAGATTTTCAAACTCTCAATATTTTACAACACCTAATCGCCAATGATCGTTCAAAACACTAAATTAATACTATAACAAAGTTTTTCATCCCCAACAACATGGTATTTATGGACAACCATGAAAATGCCATTTTCCATGCAGATGAGAATAACTTATCAAATTTATTTCATAACTCCCTAACTCTAAAGGATTTATGCACTACTTACCTGCTGAAAACTCCAAAATCTTCAAGCCCTAAACTCTACACAATTTCCATACTTTGCTGAATATAATGACCGACTTTCGGTTTTTTCTCAGGATAGAGGACACAAATGGCAAAGTAGGTTTGGTGTAGGAAAGGAAAAGCATAGAAATCTCTTAGGAGGTGTTGGATGGAAAACACTGTGTATTGAAAGAAAACTTGAAGAAGATGACAATGAAGAAAGAATTTAGACATATTACTTAACCTATCAACTCTCAGGGAACAGTAGCCTACTCTTAGCAAAAGTACACAGCTTAAGAGCTATTTGTCACTTATCTCACATCAACCTCTAACTTAGTTTCTTTTGAAGCTAACTCTCTTAACTTTCATCTTTACAATTCAGCTATCTCCAAATCTTCCTTTGATTTCTTTTTCCTATTTTCAATATTTTTCCAAAAATTTTTAAATTATTCCTAAATTCACCAAAATTCCAAATAATACAATCCTACTAACCCGTAAAATTTTCCAATGTAAAAACATTTATCATTGTCTAAAAAAAATCACAAATCAATCCCATTACTCAGAATATCAATGAATGCATGTACAGACATATTCAGGTGCAAAATATCGCTATTCACTTGTACAAGCCTATCATATTATGCATGAACATGAACATGCATTTCTTATCTCTCATTGAACACTCATATTTACTATTCTAACCTTCTTACCGGTAATGGGATGTTACAACTCTCCCCTATTTAAAGAAATTTTGTCCTCGAAATTTTTACCTGTTTGCTCAAATAGGTGGGGGTATTTTCTGCTCATATGCTCCTTTGTCTCCCATATTGCTTCCTCAGTTGAGTGGTTCCTCTAAAGGACTTTTACCAATGGAATAACCATGTTCCTCAACTGTTTGACCTGTGATCCCACAATCTTGATCGGCTCCTCAACATAACTTAAGTTACTAGCAACCTTAATCTCTTGAGCCGGTATCATATGTGTCGGATTCGATCGGTATCTTCGGAGCATACTCACATGAAACACATTATGCATTTGAGACATCTCCTTCGGTAAAGCCAACTTATAGGCTAAAGGTCCAATCCTCTCTAGGATCTCATAAGGACCGATGTACCTAGGGCTCAACTTGCCCTTTTTACCGAATCTCAAAACTCCTTTTTAGGGTGACACTCTCAAGAATACTCTATCTCCTACACTGTATTCTATATCACGTAGATGTTGATCCACATAACTCTTTTGCCTATCTTGAGCCGCTTTGATTCGGCTTCGGATCAACTTTACCTTATCCACTGTGTCCTGAATCAACTCGGGGCCTTCAACCATTCTCAAG
>JAOQMP010000004.1:20854124-20873251 GCA_027563575.1 Erythroxylum pedicellare
TCATCATAAAAAAGGGAGAGATTGTTAGCTCAAGGTTTATGATTAACGATTTTGATGATAATTGTATAATATTTCAAAATTCAAATTAGATTTATTTCCTTGTATAATTGACAGTCTTATTCTCAAAAAGAAATAAAATCATAAGAAATACGCTTTCTTACTTACAGGAACCTTTATTATGAGCTTATCTTATTAGAAATGGTTTGTCCGAAAGGATTTTACTAATTATGAAGGATATATATTAACCCCGTGATTACTGAAATATTTTTGGCAAAGATAACATCGAAGTTATTCAGATTTGAATCCATCCAGTTTACTAAAGATGCAAGTGAAACAACAACTAGTTGAAGAAATTAACCATTTATGGAAGATCCAATGCGACTATGAATAACAACTAAACAATACAAAAGATGCAAAGCTATATTGTCAAAACTCATCAAAAGCATATATATTCTTGAAAGTGATATTTTTGTAAAAAATTTCTTGTGCGTTAGAAAGCAAAATTATGTTGAGAAAGATTACTGAAGCTCATATCGAGAAAACATGACTTTTATTTGAGAGCTTATAAAAGCTAGTGAAATACTACTAGTATGGAAGGTTGAAGAACATTGAAAATATTAACTTATGAGCTTGGAGAGGCTCGTCAAATTACTACTTGATTTTATAGTGAAACACTCAAGTTAGATACTTGGGGACCGGATATAAGTTTGGATTATAAGTAGAACTAGTATAAATCGACTGCATCCTTCTTCTCTCTCTCTCTCTCCTTATCTTTTATATTTCCACATTATATTGTGTGTGTATTCATTTCAACAAGAAGTTCATCCACTTTTATAATAGGTCCCTTCTGTTTTCAACTTTTTAGCAGTTCCTTTCAATTTTAATAGATATCTTCTATTTTTAAACTGTTTTAACATGATTCATCATTCAATAGATTCTTTTTGTTTAAGCAGGGTCCTATCCCACAAAAGGCTCCTATTGTTTAACAGACTCCTGTCTTTTAAAAAGCTTTATCACCTGACAAGCTCCTTCTGTTTTTTATTCATTAACTATAATATATTTTTTATATGAATTGAAAGTAATTTGCGAAAAAAATAGTTACAAACAATTCACCTCCTTTTTACGCGTGTTTGCTTTATCAAAGTGAACTTGAAATTTGCAATGTAGGATTCTCGTGTCAATTCTAATAGATCATCCTTTTCACTGTACGAACCATATCTTCTGATGGATATGGTTCAGCAAAAATAAACAAGAATCAGTGCACAAAATCTGGCCTGGAGACCTCTGAGGTTACAAGAATCATGCAGATAGATATAACCACGCAGGCGTTATCACATTTTTGTATTATACATTCGATGATTTAGCTTCGTGCAGTTGTTGGAGCAACTCAATTGGCTCTTCAACACTTGCTGGCTTTGCCACTGGCAGTGGTGGATCAGCACCTCACAAATTCGGTATAAATGGAGATCTAGTTATGAAACCTGGCAGTTGTGGATCAGCGGCTCACAAATTCGGTATAAATGGAGATCTAGTCATGAAATTTATTGGGAAGACCATATTTATATAATTCACATATTTAAACAATAGACTGAACAGAGGCATTGTAGAACATGTATATCGCTTCATTTTGACAGCTGCATTGAACTTAACAGAGCTAAGAAATGATTAGCTGTAATTTTCTGCAATTGGGGGCCCTTATTTGCATGAGAACAACTGATAAGATGCCTTACAGATGCAATCAATTTTAACATTACGAACAAAACTCCCAAAGAGCAACTCAATACTGATGGGAATAAAAAATAATATCGCCAACCAAAAGTGAAGAAACTTGTAAGTGATTGTCAAAGTCTGTCTCGGTTTGTCCTCGACATTCACTGGCTTAGAAAAGGGAATTTCTGCACGATTCATCAAACCCGAAATTAGTCCATATTTCTTATACTGCACCACTTTCATTATTAATGAAGTGAGATCACTCACATCAAAAGGTACGTTTGTGCCTTGTGTCACCTTATGACTCGAAGATTATATGTCATAGCTCACACAACAAAGATTCGCGTATGTTAAGATAAATGCTGCAGGACAGAATCAGTTTGTAAAATAGAATGGAAACGTTCCTTTATCCTCTGGAAAGGTTTCTTATTTTCTTCTGATTCATTGACATCAAACAGATTAGGATCCTTCCTGCCCTGCACTGAAAATTTACGAAGCCTTGCATTCATACCCAAGTGACGTAAAAAAAAGTAGATTAATTGCCAAAGAAAGCACATCCAGACATAGTTTCAATAATAGATTTGCAATTATTGTACTGACCCTCAATTACAATCAATTATGCGAAAGAAACTCTATCCATAAAGACATATCCAGGGTACAAAAATCAAACGTTGAAAGGAAAATAAAGAAGAAAGTGATGACCTTAGTGTGTTGTGAATGGACCGACGAGGCAGAGGCAGCAGCAGCAGCTCAAAGTTGATGATGGACCCAGAGCTCTTCAGGCCCTATGAAGAAGCTCAAGGACCAGGTTTGATTCTAGCATACTTCAAGGTTATGTTTAGGGTGCCAATTCAGCCAATGCCACGTCCAAGGATAAATAATAGATTCATACAGTACATCTGAAGATTCGCTTATTAGGACAAGTTTACCAGAAAGTTGTTATGACATCACTATTATGTTATTTGCTCTCTTTTCTCATCTTATGATTCTCTCTGTCTCTCACCTCTTGTCTCTGACAATTTCATCATAGCTTAACTGCAATGTTCATGTAATCCAACTGAAATCAATACAATTCCTAGCTTCCTCTAAATTCCTTGGTTCTTATTGATTGTTCTTTACTACTACTATAAACTAAACATTTTATTGGTGCTTTCATTAAACCTCTACAGAGATGGTAGAGCATCAAACGCATATGAAGGCTTTAGATGACAATGTCAAATCCATTGCAAACTCTTAGTCGACCTTGAGGCGAGACTTTGATATATTAGCATCAGTTGTGGAGAACCAGAAACGTCTTCTCCAGGAACTTTTAGGTCGTTTCTCAGCCTTGTCTCCTCGCAAAAACTTCGGGCCTGCTGATTCAAAGGGTGCTTCTCCTTCAATGGATGGATCTGGTTTCAATCCTCTTGATCGTTACAAACCTGCTTCAGTGCAGATGGCACGTTTTTCTAGCATTCATCCAAATAGTTGGGTGATGCAGGCCATCGTTACTTCAACTTTTATTAGATTCAGGTGGATAATTGCATCACTCTCTCCTCTTTTTACTTCGATGATACTGCAGCAGACTGGTACGATTAGATGCATCGAAACCATCAGCTCTCTGGTTGGCCGGCATTCACAGAGGCTATTTTACAATGTTTCCGGCCACGTGATCTTGAGGAACCTAAAGGTCTCTTGGCCAAGCTCCGGTAGGTTTCTTTGGTGAGTCATTATCAATCTCAGTTTGAAGCCATCACCAATCAAACAGTGCATTCCCATTTTCTTATCCACTGCTTCATTTCGAGTATAAGGGCTGACATTAAACATTCTGTTTTAGTCCATAAACCTACCACATTGGATGCGGACTCGATGAGCAGAGGATCCATTTGGAAAAGGGTTTCCTCAAATCCTCTCTAGGTCATTCGAAGCCTTTGTTACCTACCCCAATACCCTCCTCCGCCATTGCTCCTTTTACTCCTGCTACTGCTCTGTCCACAGCGACATTACCTGGTGGTAACTAAGTTCCGTTTCACTGCTTAACTCCGATGGAAGCTACTCAACGACGTGCTAAAGGTCTTTGCTACCATTGTGGTGAAAAGTCCACGTGGGATCACAAGTGCAAGGAAAAACCATAGCTATTATTATTGGAAGAAGATTTCGTTCCACCTAATTTTGTAGATCGGAGCACACTCTTACCACCTCATACACCTAATGTTGTTGACTCCGAATTTTCCAACCCAAATCCACCGACAGAGCAACATTCCACCATCTCCTATAATGCTCTCTCTAGGGGTTGTTCTGCTTCCACCCTTCGATTTCAAGGCAAAGTGTACGGTAAACAAGTTCAAATACTGCTCGATGGTGGCAGTACATATAATTTTGTCCAAACATGGGTGGCAAAGTTTTTGAACTTAACAGTGATAACAGCTCCAAGTTTTGTAGTTCTGGTCGGTAGTGGGAAGTGACTAATTTGCACTGGAATGGTCAAGTAGATCCCATTACTCATTCAAGGTAAAGAAATTACTGTTGATTTTTACGTTCTTCCTATCTAAGGGTGGGATATAGTACTCGATGTAGCTTGGTTATCTACACTTGGCCAATTATAATGGATTATGGTGCCTCCATTTTCAAATTCACTTATCACGGTTAGCAAATTTGTTAGACTGGGGAAGCTCCTCCGATGGTCCAGTTGATTCAATTTAATGGGTTGCTAAGACTGCATTAGATCAATGCTATTGTCGAATACTTGCGATTAGATTTGGTTTCCCCACACGCAGGTAGTAATGATACGACTCATACTAATGTTAAGGAATTATTGAGTTCATTTGCAGATGTGTTTCTTAAACCCCACGACCTGCCTCCTCATCACGATTGCAATCACTCTATTCATTTGCTACCTAATAGCAAGCCCGTCAATGTTAAACCATATCGATATCCATATTTTCAGAAACAAGAACTTGAGAAGTTAGTCACTGAGATGTTGCAAAAAGGGTCATTAGGCCAAGCACAAGTCCCTTCTCTTCTCTGGTATTACTTGTGCGAAAGAAGGATGGTACGTGGTGATTTTGTGTTGATTATAGAGCTCTGAATGTAATCACCGTGAAGGATAGGTTTCCGATTATGTCGATTGATCAGCTATTTAATGAATTGTTTGGGGCCAAGTAATTTTCCAAATTGGATTTACTAGCTGGGTATCATCAGGTTCGAGTACGAGTGGGGGACAAGTGTAAGACGACATTTCACGATAGACATTACTAATTTCTTGTAATGCTGTTCGAACTCACCAACGTACTATTAACCTTTTAAAGCTTAATGAACAATGTCTTTCGCCCTTACCTTCGACAATTTGTTCTCGTTTTCTTTGACGACATATTAATATATAGTCCCACTTGGGAGGCACATTTGAAGCATCTTCAAAATGTCTTATCAGCCTTACAAGCAAATAAATTGGTGGCCAAACGATCTAAGTGCCTTTTTGGCCAAACTACAGTGGGCTATCTTGGGCATGTAATCTCACACTAGGGAGTTGTTGTGGATCCTCAAAAAATAGTTGCAATTTAAAATTGGGCTACCTCAGTTTTGTTAAGTAGGTTCGCGGTTTTCTTAGCTTGGTTGGGTATTATTGTTGCTTCATATGACATTTTACTGCGATTGCTGGCCCTCTCACGAACTTACTTCGTAAGGATAACTTTCAGTGGACTGAGGAGACTGCACAAGCTTTTGAAATGCTTAAGCAGGTATTGAGCACCGCCTCTATTTTAGGGCTATCTGACTTCACCAAATCCTTCACCATAGAGACAGATGCATCGGCAATAGGGATAGAAGCTATATTGTCACAAGAGAAACATCTGATTGCCTTCTTTAGTCAACAAATGAGTGTTCGAATGTAGTAAGGGTCCACGTATCAAAGGGAGATGTATGTCATTACTCGAGCAATATCCAAATGGCGACAGTATTTGCCTGGGAGCAAGTTCACAATTATTACTAATCAACAATCCCTAAAGACTCCTACAGAGCAAGTAATCCAAACCCCAAAGCAACAAAAATGGTTAGGAAAATTAATTGGTTATGATTTCGATATTGAGTATAGGCCTGGTAAGTTCTTTCATGAATTCCATTTGCTCAATTTTTGGCTCTCTCGAATATTACATTTGATATCATTGATGAACTTTGAGTAGTCAATCTTAGTCATTTTGAGTTACTAGCAAGGTAGTAATCTATAATCAACGATCCCATGAGTACCCCTGGGTTCAATTTCTGTGATGGGTTGTTAACATTTAAAGATCGTTTGGTGTTGCCCATTGATTCTCCTCATCGCCTTCGATCGCTTGGTGAGTTTCACTCTTCTCCATTGGGAGGCCATACGGGAATTACTCATAGATTTCATAAACTATCTGCAAATTTCTTTTAGAAATCTATGCGACGTGATGCCAAGCGATTCATTAGTGAGTGCCAAGTGTGTCAACAAATGAAGGCATTAACATTGAGTCCTAGCGGATTATTACAGCCACTTCTGATACCTAACTTGGTTTTTGAGAGCTTTCTATGGATTTTATTATGAGGTTACCTAATTCTAAAGGGAAGATTATTATTATAGTTGTAATCGATTGATTGTCCAAGTATGGGCACTTTATTACCCTGCCCTCTACTTTCAATAGTATCTATATAGTTGCTATGTTTGTTTAGAAGGTGTTCAAGTTACATGGCGTACCAGTGGATATTGTCTCAAATCGTGATCCGTGTTTCTTAAGTAAATTTTGGAAGGAGATTAGTCGATTGCAAGTAACTACTTTGAGCATGAGTATCGGTTACCACCCATAATTTGATGGGTAGACAGAGGTACTCAATAAGTGTGTCGAAATGTATCTTTGTTGCTAAATTACTGATCAACCCTCTTCTTGGATGAATCTGCTGTCATGGGCTAAATATTGGTACAACACTGCCGCCAAAATGACTCCTTTTGAGATATTATATGGCCATCCACCACCCACCATTGTTAAATATCTCAAGAATGCTAGTGGCAATCCATTAGTGGAGACATAATTAATCAAATGTGATGCGATCTTATGTCTACTTAAGGAGAATTTGAGATATGCTGAAGCTCGAATGAAGTTAACGGATGTCTGTCATCGACGTGAGGTTAATTTGTTGAAGGAGATTAGGTATATATGAAACTCCAACCCTTTCGTTAACACTCCATCCGCTTATAGAGACACCACAAGCTTGGAAGAAGGTATTTTAGACCATATCAGGTTAGTGCACATGTGAGGAGGTTGCTTACAAGCTCAATTTGCCGTTTCGGCTCAAATACACCCTATTTTTCATGCTTCCTTGTTGAAGAAATGCCTAGGGCGACTTGATCAGCAAGTAACAACTCTAAACCTTGTTAACTCCATTTCTTCACCGGTGCTGCAACCGACTGCTATATTAGACAAACGAACTGCTCAGCATGCCAGATCTTTGATCGAGCAGTGGTTGATTCAGTAGGAGGGTCTACCTACAAAAGATGCGACTTGGGAGGACAAAGACCACATTTTGAAATTGTTCCCTAATTTGAACCTTGAGGACAAGGTTGTTACTAATGATGGGGGTATTGTTGTGAATGGACCAACGAGGCAGAGGCAGCAGCAGCTCAAAGTTGATTATGGACCTAGTGATCCTCCAGCCCTATGAAGAAGCTTAAGGACCAGATTTGATTCTAGCAAACTTTAAGGTTATGTGTGGGGTGCCAACTTAGCCAATGCCACGTCTAAAGATGAATAACAGATTCATGCAGTACGTCTGAGGATTCGCTTATTAAGACAAGTTTATAAGAAAGTTGTTATGACATCACTAGTATGCTATTTTCTCTCTTTTCTCATCTTTTGATTCTCTCTATCTCACACCTCTTGTCTCCAAAAATTTCATCATAGCTTAACTGCACTTTTCATGTAATCCAACTGAAATCAATACATTTCCCAGCTTCCTCTAAAGTCATTGATTCTTGTTTATTATTCTTTACTGCTATTGTGAACTAAACATTTCATAGTGCTTCTTGAAACAGATCAACGAGAAACAGCAAGCAAGCGAGCAAGAAGATGAGATAATAAAAAGAAGTAAAAAAACATAAAATAAATTGAAAAATCTTTTTAAGGTTAGCAAGTATACATATATAGTCGCAATAGTAAGACCTACAAAGGAGTGAACCAAGAAGGGATTGCAAATCATTGTAGTACTCTGTTCATAGTTTGTAAATAAATTAGCTATGTTGAGCTGTAAAGGTAATTAGTTGATCGTATATAAACCATATATTATACAACTTTCTAGAATGTATGAGAAGAATGAATATTTCTTCCTCTCAATAACTGTCAACCTTCTACATTATCAGAAGTTCATTGTTCATGTCATTAGAGCCATCTCAATCTATAAGTGCTTCATTTTTTTTTTTACGAAGCTAACTTTAGCTAAGAACGAGATGTTAACCAATAATGGAGGAAGTGTCATATGAAACGTTTGAAGAAAACATGATGGGAACGAGATCGCAAAGTGATGAGATTCATTGTATTTGCAAAGTTCCGATCATCTAGGTATGGCTCTTGTAACCACTCCTTTAACTGGAAGCAATTATTAATCATGGAGTAAATATGTTAAGATTACTCTAGGAGACAAGGTTAAGCTTGAATTCATCATGGAAAATGTGTAAAGCCTAATCCAAATTCAATCGGCTATAATTAATGAATTCGTGTTATTACATGGGCACTTCTTAGATTTTTAATTCTATCTCTACATAAATAGTTAAATCTTTCATCTATACTAATTTGGCTAAAGAATTATGGCTGGAACTTTAAGTGTGTTTTTGGGGAGTGTAATGGCCCATTATTATATTAGCTATAGAGAGAAATAACTTCTATTTCTCAATGGAATATGTTAGTTGTCAGATATTTCACAAAACTTGTAAGATTGTGAGATGAATTATTTTGTATCATGCTTGTTCCACAATATACGTATGGTTTAGCTAAGGCAGTAGCATATTTAACTTATTTTAATCAACCCATGCAATTTCTGGTGGGGCTTAATAAAAGTTATGATCATATTAGAAATTAAATATTGGTCACGGATCCATTTCCTAATGTAAGTAATAGAAAAGCAACAAGAAACTCACAAAGGGATATATGGAATAATAGAAAATAATCCGATGATGATGAGAGGACAAGATGTTAAAAAGTAGGGATTGGAAAGTTAATCATTAAGGGAAGGGGAGTAATAGATAAAAGCTAGCTATATTGAACACTGTGATAAAAATGGACACTAGAAAGAAACTTGCTTCAAATTGCATGGATATCTAGAGTGGTACAAGGAATTGTTAAAGAAAAAGAAAAAGGATGCAAGTTCAAATAAGGTTTTTGCAGCAAATTCAATAGAAATGGAAGTGGAGCGACAAAAGGAAGGAAGTAGTAGAGTAGATAATCGAGTGTCATCACTATCTGAAATGATTAAACAAAAATTAATGAAGCTGATGAAAGGAAAAAAGATCCATCTGATCCTGTAATGATCAATTTGTTCATTTAGAGGATCTTGCAAGTACTGTCCTAATCCATGCTTTAACGTGTCTTGATTTGATAGACACTGCATTTGACAGGAACTGAAGACTAGTGAGATATTGGCAGTAGGAAGACTTCTATGAAGACTTTACATTCTTAACCAAAAATCCTTTAGTGAAGAAATCATCAAATTGTATGCAATTCCATTAAAATATTTTCTATATTTTGATTTCCAAAAATCCTTGAATCATGTTTATTTGTTTCTATTTATTCACTTTGGCATTAAAGGCTTGGTCATTTTCAGTTGGCATTAAAGGCTTGGTCATCTTTCAGTAAATGCACTCAAATATATTCCTATTAACGAGAACTAACTTAGTAATTCAAATACCTTTTATGATATATGTCCATATGCCAAACAACAAAGATCACCTTTCCCGATTAGCAAAATTCAAACCACACATATATTCCAAATTATTCATATTGGCAATTGGGGGTCATATAGACAACATTTTAATCTCGTGGGGGAATTATGTTCTCACTATAGTTGATGATTTTAGTAGAGCTACTTGAACTTATTTGATATAACATAAAATTTAGGTGACCAAGATCTTAGATACTTTATGCAAAATAATCCTTAATCAGTTTAAGATAGCAGTTCAAACCATTAGATCTAATAATGGTGCTGAATTTTTTAGTGCTAATTTTCAGCATTTATTCAATCAATTAGGTATTATACATCAAGATCATGTCGATTCTCCATAACAAATGGCATAGTGGAGCGTAAACACAAACACCTATTATGAATGGCTAGAGCTTTAATGTTTCATTCTTGTTTACTTAGACAATTTTGGGGATAATCCAGTTTTATAGCCACCTACATCATTAATTGATTTTATTCTTCAATTTTGAAGTGGACCTTACGGTTCTGCACCTTGTTTTGATTATCTAAAATATTTAGATGTCTATGTTTTGCTACCAACACCAATCCTCATAAAGATAAATTTGTTAAACATGCTTATAGATTTATTTTTATTGGCTACAACCCTAGTCAAAAGGCTTTTTAGTCGCATGATCTTGCTTTACAATTAGTTTTGATCTTCAAAAATGTGTTTCATGAAACACAATTCCCTTATAAGTATACTTCAAATCAGTCTATTGGCATCAAATTAGCTATTGTTCCAATTCATTTTGATCAACCCCATTCAAAAGCTATTTGATTATATGCTGATTCTTTACAAAACCAAACATCTGCTTCACAAGAAGACCATATTTCATCGAAGGACAATATTTAAATTCATTTAATTAACCACTTGATAGTTTCTTCCTCTATCCCTCATTTATGAAGAAGTAACAAAGTTATAAACAAACCTTCCTAGCTATTAGATTTTGTGTCTCATACTAAAACTCTTAATCATTTAGCTAATCCCAGTGTTTTTCCTAGTCTTGCATCAATCCCATCTTTAACTTTACACCCACTAGCTACATATTTTTCTAATAATTCCTCACACATATCCCTTGCACATATATCCTTTTTGGCAAAATTTCACTTAGCCAGAAACCTTAATCCTACAATCAAGCTAGGTTGAATATAGAGTGGGTTCAAGCTATGCAACAGGAGTTAACAGTACTTGAATCAAATGATACATAGGAATTGACTACCCTACCAAAAGGCAAAAGGGCCATTGGTTCTTAATGAGTTTATAGAGTGAAGTTCAAACCTAATGGCAATATTGAAAGATATAAGTTAGACAAAAAGGGTTATAATCAAATTGAGGGTATTGATTACAATGAAAGTTTTCCTCTAATGGCTTCACTAATGACATTGTGGATACTATTGGTTATTACATCTTGTTATCCCTGGCCTTTGCATCACCTAGATATCAACAACACTTTTTTGTAAGGCTTTCGTATATATTTCGCTACCAGATAGATATTTCAAATTGAAACAGAGATAAGTTTGTAAGCTGAAAAGGCCTCTTTATAAACTCAAACAAGCGTTTAGATAATGAAATCTAGAGTTCACATCTCAGTTGCAGGTTTTCAGTTTTACTCAATCTAAACATGATTATTGTTTATTCATCAAACCTTCAGGTACTTTTTATTTGGTCCTTATTATATATGTAGATGACGTATTACTCACTAGGCCATCAGAAGTTGATATTATTGCAAAAAAAATGGTTCTAGTATGATAAATTCACAACTAAAGATCTTGGCCATGCAAAATATTTCCTTGGCTTAGAAATCACTAGGTGAACTTGGCACTTCCATCAATCAAATAAAATATGTGTTACGATATTTTCAAAGTACAAGATTACATGGAGAATGACCTATACTAATCCACTTCCTCAAGGAATCAAGTTTACCATGAATGTTGGACCTTTATTACCTAACATTGAGCCCAACAGATGACTAGTTGGAATATTGCTTTAATTGGGGTTTACTCGTCTTGATATATCCTATGGTGTTCAACAACTCAGTCAATTTATTCAAGCCTCTTGTCAACAACATTCTGATGCTACCATTCACTTATTAAAGTATATATGAGGTTGTCCTTTTAAAGCTTTTTTTTTTTTGCAAATAATTATCTTTAATTAATTACATTTTGTGATATTGATTGGGCTTTATGTATGGACAGACGTTGTTCCTTAACTGGCTTTTATATTTATCATAGTTTTTCCTTACTCTCTTGAAAAATCAAGAATCAATCCGTGGCTTCTTCAGCCGAGGCAAAATACATAATATGGTTTCGATAGTTTGTGAGCTTCAATTGATTTCAAAAATTCTTTGTGATTTCAAGACAACAGTTTCTCTTCCAAATCCTTTTATTCGTAGTTTGTAAATTCATTAGCTATAGAATCAATAGCTATCAACGTTATCCAATATCTGAAGTTTTTTTATCAATCATTGTAGATTTTACAATTTTTGGAGCCCATTCATAATTCTTGTCTCTTCAATCCCTAATCTTTTACGCTAAAATCTGCGGCGGCAGAAAACTTTGCCCTTTATATTCCCAATTAACTTTACAATAATATTTGTTTGTCTAAGATAAAAAAGAAACCAAACTCAAAAGTCAGACAGACTTGACTTAACCTTTCAACCCTCTTTTATTTCCTCTGTTTAACCTTTTCTGCACCAAATTTACCCACCTGGTACATAATAATTTTCTAAAAATACTTGATTATTATTGTTCTAACTGATTCAAATATGATAAATATGAAATTGTTGTTTCATTTTCAAAGCATATGATTAAATTAATTACCAATTGAATACCTCCAACAACGAAAAAAAGGTTCGTGTGAAAAAAGTAATAAATAGAAGATACAGGCAGCAAAAGCATTCCTCAAGTAGTAAAGTAAAAAAGCAACCTTCCCAATGCAACAGTACAAAAACTACCTCCACACATGTTTTGATATAATTTTCAACATTATTTTCATTTTCACTTTCACCGTCACATATACAATCCTTCTGGCACCCCTTCTTTCTTTTTGAACATCACTTTTTCCTTGGCCTTCTTGAAGTCGGTATGTGTCACCTAACAGACAAAAAAATTTAACATACGAGATCTTAATTGGAAGACATAAATCTGAGGAGCTTTGGTCCTGTTTAGTCATTCATAAGAAACGAGAACGCACATGCTTGGTTATCAACTAGTATAAGTAAGTTAAAGAGAGACACGTTCTGTTACTTGTGTCTATATCTTTACTCGTTCTTTATCCACAATGTCTAAATGGTATTCTAGTTTCAAAACGGGTCTTACACTTATCAATTAAATACAAACATCACTAAGATTTAAAATTTTTATGGTAAATAAAAAAAATCATAGCAAATTTATTAAATACTTTTTACTTATTTCAATTAACCCTTAAAAAGTTAACCTTATATATAGAGAAATAAATTAAATTTATGTATAGAAAAAAACAAATGTTAAAGACAAGAAATTTAAGATTTGAAAATTTTAGACCGTCATAAAATTAACTAAAAATTTAATAAAATTAAAGATTTTGAAATATAATTAAAAAAGATTGTTCACATTTATCTAAAAATTTAAATTTTTTAAAATTTAATTAATTTATTTTAATTTATAAGAACTTACTAATTAATAAAAATTATTAACAAAAATTATTAAAAACCAAATTTAAAATTTAAAAACCAAACCAAACCAAAAAGTTGGACAATTAAAGGATTCTATGGTTGAACCGGTCTAACCAATTGAGTTTTTTATCGTTGGAAAAATTCAAACAAATTAATCATATTTATGTTCTTATTTTTAACAAGGAACTAATTATAGAACTGGAAACAATAAGCAAACAATTTAAGATCTAAAGAAAAATTCTAGATTCTAGTAGTACTCAACAATATTGAAGTAATATTAATGGTTTGATTTTAAGCCTACACTTAATTTTCTAATTCCAGCTCTATCCCAAACGCAATATAATAGCTACGGCGTTTCCTATTCCCTGTATTCAACCCTAGCTATTAATTAAAAAGGAAGGTAAACAAAGGTAAAGCGTTCTTTATCATGTGAGAACGAAGAGCGGGAGGGAATGGTGGAGTTCGCGGTAGATCTTCAACTATGGTCAGTCCTATTCAGTGTTTATCTTAGAGAGGGGGGTATAAAATTTTCTGTGTCTATTCCAATGTAGCAAGGCAGGGGTATGTTGTCTAAAATATGACTGGAGTTACCTCAACAAATGGATAATTAAACCATAGTAAGTATTTAACCTGACTTCCCAGACCATTTGGCTAAGTTCAAAACTCCTGACAGTTTTTATTGGGAGGGCAAACAATCTGTACACAAGAGGAAACATAATATAGATAAAATAAAATGGGACTTCACCTTCATGCGCCGCTCTCGTAGAGCAAGCAAACCAGCTTCAGTACATATTGCCTTGATGTCGGCTCCAGAGAATTCATCTTTGGTCATAACAAATTCTTCTAAGTTGACATCATCAGCCAATGTCATCCTTGATGTGTGTATCTACAATTTTTACATATTACTTACTCAGTATAAAATCTCAAGTAAAACAATTTCAACAATCACAAGAAGATAAAATGAAAATATCATGTTTTATTATTAGAGTAAGAGTTCCAACTACTACAAAATTACCTGGAAAATCCGCCTCCTAGTTTTAGTATCAGGGAGAGGAAATTCAATCTTTCTATCAATTCGACCAGGTCGAAGTAAAGCAGGATCAAGACTTTCAATACGGTTTGTTGCAAGAATGACTTTCACATCTCCCCTTGCATCAAAACCATCTAACTGGTTCAGCAATTCCAACATAGTCCTCTGAATTTCTCGCTCACCACCTGAGTGGGCATCATACCTGTAAAACATATGACTCATCAGAATGAAACCCATACTTTATCTATATCCCTGTCCCTTTGGGTAGTCAATAACTCTAAATGCTTACAAAGTACCTCTTTGTACCGACTGCATCAATTTCATCAATGAAAACAATTGATGGTGAGAGTTCATCAGCAACTCTAAAAAGTTCTCTCACTAACTTTGGACCATCTCCCAAATACTTCTGAATTAACTCACTACCAACCACACGTAAGAAAGTTGCTGATGTTGAATTTGCCACTGCCTGTATAACAGGAAAGTTTAAGAACATATGAATATTTTGATGCTGAAGATCTATTTAAAGTTAGCATAAAGAAAACACAAGCAAAAAACAGCATGCTAATATCCACTTTTTAAATACAACATAAAGGCATCTTAACATAGCCACATAAATGGCCAGATTAGGAGTTGACAACCAACACTAATGATGGGTGTTAAGATTTCTAGGAAAAACTTATCTTTTATTTTATATACACGGATACATATATATATATATACAACTTAAGCAGCAGGAAAATTGGCATCAATCTGAACTAAACTATATCTAGAAGTCCATAGCAGAAATCCCTTGATTATAGGGATTTCTGTTTCTAATAATCTTATTCCATAACATTGATCTTATCTAAATCTCTGTTCTTCAACACTCCCCCTCAAGTTAAGGAATAGATGTCTTCCATTCCCAGCTTGCATATAAGATCATGAAATCTTGAAGCATTTAGCCCTTTGGTTAGAACATCTACTAGTTGATGATTCGACTAAACATAAGACATACACACTAGTCCTTCTTCTAACTTTTCTTTGATGAAATGTCTGTCAACTGCAATATGCTTTGTCCTGTCATGTTGTACAAGATTATGTGCTATGCTAATTGCAGACTTGTTGTCACAATAGAGCTTCATAGGACCTTCCCATTTGATTTTCAAATCATCAAGAATGATCTTCCACCATAATAGTTCACATAGACCCTGTGCAATAGCCCTGAATTCAAACTCTATTGATGATCGAGCCACTACGTTTTGTTTTTTACTCCTCCACGTAACTAGATTGCCTCCAAGAAACATGCAGTAGCCTGTTGTTGATCTTCTGTCAACCAGAGATCCTGCATGGTCTGCATTCATGTACATTTCTAAGGAGAGTGTATGGCCCCTTTTAAACAATATTCCCTTGCCTGGACTGCCTTTCAAGTAATGTAGGACTCTGTAGACAACTTGAAGATGAGATTCTCTTGGCTCATGCATAAATTAACTAATTACACTCACCGAATGTGCTATAACTGGCGGATTATGTGCTAAATATATTAGCTTGCCCACTAGTCGCTGATACATGTTCTTGTCCACTGTCGGTTCTTCCTTTGCTTCTCCAAGTTTGTAATTTGAATCCATTGGAGTAGACATCGGTTTGCCCCCAATTTTCCCAGTTTCCATTAATAAATCTGCAATATATTTTTGTTGAGAGATGAATATCCCTTGCATTGAATATACCACTTCAATACCGAGGAAATACTTTAGTTTTCCTAGTACTTTTATCTCAAATTCCTTTAAAAGTTTCTGCTTCAATTCCAACTTCTCTTTTTCATCATATCCCGTTATTATAATGTCATCCACGTAGACCAAAATAATAGTCACCCCTCCTGTTTTTGAGTGTTTCATGAAAAGAGTACGATCCCCTTGACTCTGCTTATATCCTAATTCTTTCATCACTTTTGCAAACCTACCAAACCAAGTTCTTGGAGATTGTTTTAGTCCGTAAAGAGCCTTTCTCAATTTACGCACCTTGTTACTTGTATCTTTTGTAAATTCAAGTGGAACATTCATGTATATTTCTTCATTGAGATCTCCATGAAGATAAGCATTCTTAATGTCATACTGAAGAAGTTGCCAGTCAAAATGAGCTGCGAAAGACAGCAAGATCCTTACTGTGTTCATCTTCGCAGCTGGGGAAAATGTCTCCTGATAATCCACTCCATAGGTCTGAGTGTATCATTTAGCTACCAACCTAGCTTTGTATCTCTCTAAGGAGTCATAGGCCTTGGTTTTTAGTGTGTAGATCCACTTACAGTCAACAATGTTCGTCCCTCTCAGTTTGTCAACAACCTCCTAAGTATGATTCTTCTCCAAAGCATTAATTTCTTCTCTCATGACATCTCTCCATTCCTTTTTTGATAAGGCCTCAGACAATGTTAGGAATAGCAATTGTATTTAAACTCACAATAAACCTTTTATGGGGAGGTGAGAGGTGTTTGAAGGAGATATAATGGGAAAATGGATACAGCGATTGACGTGTGCATTCTCTAGTTCCTTTTCTAACAGCAATAGGAAGGTCTAAATCATCACTTGGATTAGTGGAATGTTTACCTATTTGAATATTTGAGCATGGTTGAGGACTCGTGGTGATCTCATTTCCAAGACTAGGATTTGATTCTTGAACTTGCTTCAGTGCTAGAATGTCTGGAGTTTGCTTCGGTGGAATGTCTTGAGTTTGCTCTGGTGTTGGAATGTCTTTTCTCCTTGAGTATACTTGAGGAAAACTTGGAAACTTGTGGGGGGTTTTGGCTAGGATGGGAGTTAACTCAGGAGGATTTGTGTCTGGACTTGGCTCGGGTTCTGTGATACCGATAGAATTTGTTTGGGTTGAGTGGACAGGAGTTGGAGTACGAGTGAGATCTAGGGTATTTATTGGTTCGAAAGAACTGCAAGGACTATCTTCCATTATGCTATTCTCCCCCTAAAGATAGGATTTGAGAAGAAGAATTTGCACTGTAAGAAAGTGACATCAGCTGAGATATTGGTCCTCGTAGACGGATTGTAATGCTTGTATCCCTTTTAAGTTGATGAGTATCCTAGAAACACACTCTTAATGGCTCTAGGATCAAGCTTCCCCCGATTTTGGCTATGGACATGAACAAAAGCAGTACACCCAAATACCCTAAGAGTAAGTCCATTAGAATTTCTAAAATGAGGGTAAAAAGAGTTTAGGAGCTCGATGGGACTCTTATTGTCTAGAAAACGTGATGGTAGTCTATTGATCATATAGGTGGCATTAAGAACTGCTTCACCTCAACAAGATTCAGGGACATTTCCTTGAAAAAGTATGGCCAAAGTGGTATTAAGTAGGTGCCCATTTTTTCTTTCGACTATTCCATTTTGTTGAGGTGTATTAACACAAGATGAATCATGAATAATACCATGTGATTAGAAGTAAGGCGATAAGACTTGGTTGAAATATTCTCTAGCATTGTCTGTTCTAAAAACCTTTATCTTTACCCCAAATTGATTTTGAATCATTGAATGAAAATTAGGAATAACAGTCCCTACATAAGATTTTTGTTTAAGGAGAAATAGCCATATAACCCAAGTACAATCACCAATCAAAGAGACAAACCAACGGGCTCCAGAAATATTGGGTATAGTGGATGGACCCAATATGTCACTATAAATCACATGAAAAGGATGAGAAGCTCTTTTATTAGTAATAGGAAAAGATACACAAGTATGTTTTGCCAATTCACAAGTTTCACAATGAAATTCAGAGATATATAATCCTTGAAACAAATGGGGAAACATAGTTTTTTGAACTCTAAATGATGGATGACCTAGACAGAGATGGTGCAACCAATTGGAATCTTTATTCAAAGAACTAAGGAAGGATGAAGGTGTATTTATCTTAGCTTTTTGATATGGTTCAAGGCGATAGAGACCATTCATTCCTTGGCAAGTCCAATCCTCTTCCCCTTGTCTTGGTCCTGAAAAACACAGCAAGAAGGAGAAAAAATGGCAGCACAATTAAGGTCATTAGTAAGCCTTTGGATAGAGATTAGATTGGCTAATAATTTTGGCACATTTAGGGCATTTTTTAAAGTGTAGGGATCAATTTTATGTCTCCATAACTGGCAAAAGTGGCTAATTCTCTATTGGCAACTATGATTTTCCTATTACTTGGACTAGGGTTGTATGTGTGTAAAAACTATGATATAGGGGTCATGTGGTTTATGGCCCCGGAGTCTATAATCCAAGGGCTATTGTAACACTTAATTTTTGAGGTGTTCGTATACAAAGAGAATGTAGGTTTACCTGAGAGAGCAAAGGAACATGTACCTTTCGACTGTCCAAAGGAACTCAACAAACCTCTTAATTTCTCAATCTCTTCATTGCCAAGACTCCCTACTGCTGGATTTTCTTCATCTTCCTTCTGTTCAGCCAAATGTGCCCTTGGTCGTGATTGACCTCCTCAATTTCCCCATTCACGACTTGGTGGCTTCCCATTCAATTTCTAGTAGGTCTACTTTGTGTGTCTCGCTTTTTTGCAGTAAGTGCACCATAGATTATCCTTATTTGCCTTCCACAAGTTGGCCTTTCCAGATTGCTTAGGCTAGGCTTGATCACTCCTTTCTTTGTCTTGTTTATCTGCCTTTATCATCATTGCTGACCCATCCATCTTTTGGGGCTCAAGCATCACGTCTCTTCTGCTCTCCTCCACTCTAATCAGGGAAATAACCTCTCTAGTGAGGGTATGGACTCCCTTCCAAGAATTTGAACCCTGACTTGATCAAATTCAGGGTTTAATCCAGCCAAGAA
>JAOQMP010000004.1:20881388-20893486 GCA_027563575.1 Erythroxylum pedicellare
TTATTTTGTTTTGAGACTTTAAGAAATGGCAAGGAAAGGTGCAGAGAAGGTTGACAAAGAAAAAAGAGACATGCTTCCTTGGACAGAATTTATGGATGAAGTTTTGTTGAATGCACTTATCTATCAACAAAATAAAGGCAATCGAGTTGATGGAACCTTCACAACCTAAGACTTAACTCAAGTCATTACGGAAGTTCAAGAGAAGACTGGACTTGATGTCATTGATAGAGACAAAGTCAAAAATCGAATAAAATCTCAAAAGACGAATTTCAATGAATGTTATAATCTTTTTAAGCACTCTAGCATCATTGCTTGGAGCCCTATAACTAAGAGATTTGACGTCGAACCGAAAGTATGAGAAGCAATGATACATGTTATTCTATTCTCTCTTTTTTGTGTTTTTTGTTGTTTTATTCAAGCCTTAAAGAACTAGTTTCTGCTGGTAAATATTTGAAGTACTTTCTGTTGATAGCTTGGAGTTCAATTGCTTAATGATTTGTTGATAATAGAAACTGAAATTGTGATGCTTTGTGTTTATAATGGTTCTAAGGGTTTGACATGTTTAAGATTATAAGAAAGATTAGGATTTGAGTTTACAAACTATAAGATATCGCGGTGAACTTATTTGTTTGAAGTCTGCGTTTGAGACAATCTTCTTTTATAGGCAAAGCCAAGTGCAAAGAAATGGAAATCTGCAGAAATAACTCATTATGATAAGTTAATACTTTTGTATGCAAAAGATAAAGCAACAGGTGGAAATGCTCAAACAGCAAAGGAAAAAAATCGTCGGTGGGCTCCGGTGAATGTGAACACAATCAATGAGGTTGATCAATTATTAGCTTCAAATGACATATCTTTAGAAAACTTTGAACACACACATGATGGTGTAAGTCCAACTGAGTTTGAAGCCACTTCTCATTCTGATTCCGATCCAATTTCTATGACTTCTCCAAAGAAAAAGAAAAGAAATAGTGCTGTTGCAACATAAATTACTGGGGTTAAAGAATCTATTGACAATGTTGCTGAGGTACTTAAGGAATCAAATACAATTGCTGAAAAAACACGCCAACGAGTTTATGGAGAGCATGAAGTGTATGCTGAATTGTTAAAGCTTGACCTTGATGTGTGCCTTCGCTACAAAGCTTATGATTTTCTAACTACAAGTTCCATTAGGGTAAGAAATTTTTTTGGCTATCCCAATCAGGAGGGAAATAATTATTTAATGCATATGATGAGTAGTACACCTGTTTTGGAAATGGAATGAAGATAAAATTGTAGGTAGGTGATCTTTTTCATTGCAAATTTTTTTGAAATGGTAAAGCCTAATTTCATATGCTGGGTTTTTTGTTTAATCTGCTAACTTTCATTTTGTTTAACTTGTGGTGATGTTTATTTGCAGATCTTTTACTTATGGAGGAGTCATGGCTATGTTGAAGTGGAATTTTTTGCTTATGGAGTAAATATTAGTGCAGATTTTTTGCTTGTGGAGTAAATATAAGTATAGATTTTTGGCTTATGGAGTAAATACTAGTGTAGATTTTTTGCTTATGGAAGCCATGGCTGTGTTGAAATGGAATTAACAAAACCTTTATCTTTTGGATGATCAAAATATGAATGTTTAAATTCTAAACCATGTAAATATACATATAGCTATATGTAACTTGTTTTATTTTAATTACTAAAGAGAAGTTGATGTAAATATACATATAGTTATATGGAAAATGGCCATCCCAACTTTACTAACAATAAGAAGTACGAGAACAATCCATTGACTTGAAGTCGTCCTAATAAAGCCTTTCTTTTTTCCATTTTGTTTGTTGTGAAGCTTCATCGAGCATTCATCGGCTTTCTACAAAATCTAGGCTTTCTACAAAAGATATAAAGCTGTAATTCCTTGCGAAATTCCAATAAATTATAGATGTGAAGGGTTAAAGATGGTAAAGAAATGGCTTCCAATAACAAAACGCAACGAAGGGTGGTTTTCCATAAAAACAATTTTATAACAAAAGATAAACAAGTTCTATAATCAAGGGCATAAAGGTCTAAAAAAATTCTTTTGTCCAGTATAAGTTTCAATTCCCTCCTTTGATAAATTCGGAAAATAAACAGGGAAAAGGAAGTCCCATTTCTCTTCCATTCTTTTCTCCTCTTTTCCCCTCAATATTTCCTTTCATTTCACTTGTGCAAGTAAGGATCCAATCAAAGGCTTAAAGATAGGTAAAATTTCCTTTCTCTCAATTGGTAACTCCTTAGGTTGATTCTTGAGTGTGCATTGTAATTGCTAAATTGTTAATATTTTATGATTGGTTCTTGAATTGATTTGATTGATTAAATTGAATTCTTGTTTTATTTTTATTATATTTTGAATTTCTGCGATTTGTTTTGGCCTTAGATTTTAGTACATTTTGAATTTATGCGATTTATTTTGGCCTTAGATTTTAGGATTAGATTATCCCTCCTCGTGGAATCATCAGCTTAGGTACTACATGAACGACCTGTGCGCTTGTAGATTATTGAGGATAATGAGTTAAAATTTACACACATCAAAATAACCTGATTAGTACTGCTAAAGGAGTGAAAGAAGCTATTTAGCTATGAGATTTGGTGAAAGAGCTTGATCTACAACAAGATGTCCTTATTGTCTTCGTGATAGTCAAAGTGTTGTGCACCTCACAAGAAATAGGAAGTATCACTTTAAAACTAAGCATATTGATGTTCGATGCCATTTCGTCTGGGATACTGTTAAAGTAGATGAAGTTATTGTTGAGAAGGATCACATCGTTGAAAACCCTTTGACATGTTGACCAAGCCATTACCTATTGCTAAGTCCAAGCATTGCCTGGACTTAATCGGTATTCTTAATACTTGAGCGCCCTTCAGGGCTTATAACGAAGAGAGCTCCTACTTTCAGTCATGTGTCAAAGTGGAGATTTGTTGGGATAATGACCCTAGTCTTCAAGCTTCCTATTATGTGTAGGTTTTCTTTCCTTTTTTGAAACTATTTCCAAATTCCTACTTTGTGTAGGTTTCCTATCCTAGGGTTATACTACTATATAAATACCCCCCTTGGGGTCCTTTATAACACCATATTAGTGTACTCTTCATTATTCCTGGGGATTGTGTGTGTGTGAGAGAGAGAAAAATAGTTGTAATTTTTCTCCTTGACATAGTGCATATTTTCAGGCTCTTTTCGCCCTATGGGTTTTTCTCCCAACACTCAGGTTTTCTATGTAAAAATTCTTTTTGTTCTTCTACTATTTTTTTCTTTATTTACTTGATTGATTCTATTGCTTCCGCGACTTCTTGCACAATAATCTTCACCCTAATCCATCTCCCTCTTGTTCCATAAAGACAAATGAGTTTAATTATCAAGAGGATGACTTAAGGAATACGCTTTTAACTCATTTTAGCTTTTATGCTTCCAACTTGTTTCTAAAACCAAATATAAACCAAAATGAGTATATTAAGCATTTCATAACATTAATCACTCATGACGTAAATGTATAATCAATTAAGCATATATCAAGTTCCTCTACACTTAGCTTTTGACCGTCTCAGACAAAAAAACAAAATCAAAGTCACAAATTAATACATTTTTACATTTTCCATACTTCCCAAGAATAAATAGTCATAAGAAAAGAGAAATAACTTTCAAAACCATGGTAAGAACTAAACATTAAATTCCTCTACTCATGATTAATCAACAATCATTGCTTTCAAAAACTGAGCAATCTAGGTGTAGACTTTGACAGAATGTGTGCAAGAATAAGATATATTTATAGGTACAATCAAACACGATTTATAATTAAGACATTCCATGATTTTCATATCATTTTAGTTCTCCACCACTAGGATTCACACGCATAATAATAAATCAAAAGACTTTTTAAGGTTGTAATGTGGGCAAAGGTTAAGATGAGATGTATTTGGATAGTCTAGTGAAAATCCATCAAAGCTAGTGAAGCAAGAAAAACACTCGATGTAACATTAAGTATAAAAAATAACATTCACTTAAAGCTAGGTACCATCATTTATGATTAATGCAGAAACTATGTCTCACAACTCGGATTTAAAGTTTCACATCATAAACCATGTGAAGCATAAAGAATTAGAAAGAATCATTCACAAAATTCAATGATAAACAATACATTATAACCATAAGGAGCGATCCTTAGAAAACAACATCTCCCTCATTCACATCATAAGCAAATCACCCTTTCCATATAACTTTAGGAAGAAAGACTAATCATGAATAACTTTGTAACACAAAAGCATTAGATAATTTTATTTAAACATATTTTTCTTTATTTTATTTTTTAATAAAAATTGAGAGAAGATACATCAATATTGGAATTCATTGATAAGAGATAAAATGACATTCCAACAATTATAACCAATCTACACATATGCATACCCTCAAACTTATACTCTTGTGTTTCCATAAACATCAACAATTGTAATGCTTCACTAGCTTTGAGGCTTGGGTAGGACATTTCGTTAGGTTTAAGGCATATAATGTGGTTAGCATATAAAGTAAAGGCAAATAAAGCTCAAGAGGGCTTATCAAAAGGAAAAGTCATATCGATAGGTAGGCTATTTGGCTAATGTAACTTGTGAAACAAAGAATGCCTATATCATTTTCATGTTAATGCATGTGATAAAAATGTGGTATCAAATAGAAAATCAAAGCAAATTCAGGATGTCATGAAGGTCACAAATAAACAAAATGAGACTAATATGGATGTGTTAGTATATAAAGGCTTAAAATCTCAGTGGCTTGTGTCTACCTATTATTTATTACTTTTATAAAGATAATGTATATTGACTTATCAAAAAAGTAAAAGTACATGCTCAAGTTTCTATGAATTTTTCTTATCAATTCACTCTCTAATTATGACTATATAGTCCTAAAAGCAATGGAAAAAGAGAAAATATTTGTTTGTTTGATTGATTTTTAAAAACACCTAAAAAACACACATGTAAAAAAAAGCTTAAAAACATATATAAAAACTAAGATTTACACTTAAAAATTACATTTTCCTCAATGTAACCTCAAATATAAGAAATGGAACATTTAACAGAAACAACAAATGTGAGAATGTAAATAAAAAGGAACAAACTTTCCTTAGGTTGTCTCCCAAGTAGTGCCTTTGTTTTATGTCATTAGCTTAACTCCATATTTTCCCCATCAAGTGATGCCATTTGTGTCTTCAAGCATCACCACTTCCACATTCTTTTTTTGGAAGCCTTCATAGTACGAATTCAGGCGATGAACATTCACTTTAAATGTCTTTTCTGTTTTCAAACTTTGTACCTCTACTACACCAAAAGGAAAGACGTGAGATATGACAAATAGACCAACCTAACAAGAAATAAACTTACTTAGGAATAATTTAAGTCTGGAGTGATAGAGAAGCTCTTTCTGGCCCCACAATGAAGCTTTTCCTTGAGATCATTTTGTCATGGAAAGCTTTGGTATTCTCCTTTATAGAAAAGAATGGGAGTTTATGGTATTTGATTTTTACGGGACAAGTTACCTGGCCATTAGCACCTATCACATGACTTATAAAAGATGTATGCATCCTTGAACAATGAAGGTCAATAAAAACAACTCTCTATAAATTTATAGGTAGTCCTCTTTATCCAAAGTGTACTCTACACGTATACGAATGACAGAAGGATAAGTTTGAAGGCGTCTTGCTTTTAGGCACACACCTTCTTATAACTTGATATGCACAATGCCTCTATAGATATGAATCATCCCAAACAGAGTACTTAGCTTCATTCTTCAATTTATCCCTCTGAGCCTTTGTCAAACCAATAGGTAATTTGTTTGCAACTAAAAAATTCACAATGTCAGGTGCATTGCACAATTTGAATGGCATCCTTCGATAAATAAATGTACCGAATAGGTATATAAAGTTGATCTATTCTTGATCTTCTGGTTTAACTGAGATATGAAGATACCTTGAAAAACCATCTAAAAAATAGTAATACTCATATCCAGTCAATCTTTCTATAGTCTATGCATACTCGCCACCTGGTTTACGCGTAAGTGAGAATCATCTCACCTTCCTGATTAGCTACTACTATGATTCTAGGTTTCTTTGGAACTACCTGAACCAGACTTACCCATTCACTATCAAAGATTAGGTAAATGACCGACGTTGAGAAGCTTCAACACTTCCTTATTCACTACTTCCATCATCAGAGGATTCAACCTACATTGAGCTTACCTGGTGGACTTGGCATCCTCCTCCAACAAAATGCTATGGAGGCATATAGAAGGGCTTATTCCTTGAATATTCACAATTTTCCATCTAATGGCCTTCTTATGCTCTCTTAACATTTGAACTAACTTTCCTTCTTGATCAGAAGTCAACACTACTGAAGTAATGACTGGTAGGGTTTGCTTATCTCCCAAATATGCATACTTTAAATGAGAGAGTAGTGGCTTCAACTCCACATCAGGTACCTAGACATTAGAAGATAACAATCTCTAGTAAGATTTAGGTAACTATATGGAAGCCAGTTCATACCTTATAGGAGAGGTATCCAATAACTGTTAGGAAGTCGCCATCTTAATCAACTCTTCTTCCCACTTAACATCATCAGTAGTTTTTGTTTCCAAGTGCTTAGTCAAGACTGCTTCTAATTGATCCTTGTAACTCATTTTAAACATTTCCTGCACAAGGGGATCAAACACAAAAATAGTGAAAATAGAATGATCATTTTGAGGATGTTTCATTGCATAAAAAATGTTAAAATGAATTACTTCCCTATCAAATTCCATCATGAGGGTGCCCTCATAAACATCTACCTTAGTTTAGGCCGTGTTAAGTAATGATCTCCCTAGTAAGATAGGTATTGCATTGTATAAGGTTTCATCATTCATATCAACTACATAAAAATCCACAGGGAACACCAATTTATTTACTTACCCTAATACATCCTTAACTACAGTTAAAGAAATATTAGACCATTTAAAATTTCAAGTCCCAAACAATCAAGTAATGTAAATAACCTTTAGGGTTTAAAACAATAAAAAGTCTTAAAAGAAAATTAAGATAAAGGTTAATAATTGGGTTATAATCAATTAAAAAGGCTAAGGCTCAACTTGGTTATTCCTAAAGGAGAAATTATAGTAAAGTAATTATCAAAGAAATAGGCTAAAACAAATTGTTGGATCTAAATGCCTTTATCACTTCAGCGCTTCTAATTTAATAAATATGGTTTCAATATACATAATAAAAGTAAGTTCTAGAATTATTCAACTATGCATGATAACACACACAAAAGAATTAGAATAGCTGAAATTTTTTTGAAAATTTTGCTCCTTAGGGTCAAAAGCTAACGAAAAAGATGGCTATATAAGTGTAACTAATATGCACTTTCATTCAATTTGACTATCTTAATGATTATTAAAAAATGACTTATAAAAATAATTTTATTCTAACTATCGTCCTTTTGTGCACTAAGTAAAATCAATATTCAATAATGAATTCAAGTATTTATGGACATATTTCAATTAATTCAAGATATCAGTTTATAAATTCTAATAACAAAGATTATAACATGTTTATGAAAATCATAATCCCCTTCCCTACACTTAAAATTGTACATTGTATTCAATGCACATATATGTTATAACGGAGAAAGTGTCGTTTGGTACTTTCTTGAGTAATAGAATTTTTTTATTATGATTTTTATGAGTTTGGGACTATTGATCCAACTTGATATACTACTTCCTTGCAAGATATAAAGAAAAAAGGAATAAAAAGAAATAATATGAAAATATGAAAATATATGATAAATGAAATAAAATACCATAAAATGTAAAATAAAACTTATCCTAATTCATGGGTTGCCTCCATGCAACTTTTATTTAAAGTCATTAGTTTGATGTACCTTGCATATTACCCTCATCCTGGGTCTATAATTTGTCGCTTACTTCTATCCTTTTCTCTACAAAGCAGTTTCTTAACCTGAGATTAAGCCACACGTTGAAAGATAAATAGCAAGATAATAATTCAAGATATGAGTTCATAAATTCTAATAACAAATAAGCTAAGAAAATCATAATCCCCTTCCCCACACTTAAAATCGTACATTGTCCTTAATGTACAAAATATAAGAATAAATGCTTTTTTTTGGAATGTAAGTAACAAATTAATTCAAAAGGTGGAAATTACAAATTGTGTGAAGTTACATATCCTAAGAATGGAGCTCAAACTAATGAAGAAAGTACGCAGTTGGATATATCCAATAACATCATATTATAGATGTTTAATTTCATTTTAATAGCATTGGACAAGAGTAGAAAATTAGTATTAATCATGATAGTCATCTTTAGTTTGAGCCATAAAGGGTTCCAACTATATTTATTGAACTCCTCAGCCTTATCAAAGATTTTGATATTTCTCATCCTCCAATTGGACCTTTTAAATGTTCAAATTTCAAATAACCAGGTAATGTAAATAATCTTCATGGTTCAAAACAATAAAAAGACTTCAAAAAAAAGGATAAAGGGTAATAATTGGGTTACAATCAATAAAAAAGGTTAAGGCTCAACTTGGTTATTTACGAACGATGAATTGTCGTAGGTAATTATCAAAAAATAGGTTAAAACAAATTGTTGAATTTAAATGCCTTTATTGCTTCAATGCTTGTAATTTAATAAATATGGTCTCAATATACATAATAAAAGAAATTTTTATAATTATTCAACTATGCACGATAACTCACACGAAAGAATTAAAAAGAATTGAATTTTTTTGAAAAATTTTCTCTCTAGGTTCAAAAGCTCACGAAAAAGATGGTTTTATGTGTGTAAATAATATGTACTTTCATTTAATTTAACTATCTTAATAATTATTTAAAAATGACTTATAAAAGCAATTTTATTCTAACTATCTTTTTGCATACTAATTCAAATCAACATTCAAAAATGAATTCAAGTCTCTATGGACAATTTTCAATTAATTCAAGATATTAGTTCATAAATTCTAATAACAAAGATTACAACAAGCTTAATAAAATCATAATTCCCTTCGCTACATTTGAAATCGGACATTTTCCTCAATGTACACAATGTAAGCATATATATTATAAGTGAGAATGTGGCGTTTGGTACTTCCTTGAGTAATACAATTTTTTTATTATGATTTTCATGATCCTGAGAATGTTGATCTAATTTGATATACTACTCCAATGCAAGAGATAAAGAAAAGGGATAAAAAGAAATAAAATAAAGAAAAATTAAAAATATGAAATATGAAAACAAAAATAACATAAAATGTAAAATAAAACCTATCATAATTCATGTGTTGCCTCTCATGCAACTTTGTTTAATGTCGTTAGCTCGACGTACCTTACACATTGCCCTCATCTTGGGTCTATAATTTGCGACTTGCTTGTATCATTTTCTTTACAAAGTAGTTTCATAACTTGTAATAAAGCCACATGTTGAAAGATAATAGCAAGAGAATAATTTATCGAATTAATAAATCTTGTGGACTATGTTATTACTCCTTTCTATTAATAAAATGAGGGATAATAAAACTTCCCGAATCTTTTATTGATGCAAGCAGTTTGCCTCAGAGGAAGTGCTAACCTTTATACTTTAAGACGACTACTAATGCTTATCAATAGTTTCTTTATTTACCAACTTTGTAAAGGTTTCTGACTCGTCCACGTTTTCAATTATCATTGCCACTCTTCCACTTCCTCCCATTCGATGGAGGTTTCTCTTCTTTTTCTAGAAATTTTTTTTGAAATGTCACTTGATTCATGATGTCAACCTTTATCCTTTCTTTACTCTGCTGTATTAATAAATTCAAATAATATTTTGTGTAATGTTGAAAATATTCAGACGTGGAAAATCTTTCTTTGAATTTGCAGAGAAAACCCTTATTTGCGTCTCAAGCCTAAGCTTATTAGGTCCCTACAGTTGCTATTATGAGCTTAATAATGCGACAAGTTAGTATATCTTATCTTGTAGACCAACCCCGTTCCCACCCAATTCCAAAATCATAACGTTCTCCGACATCTCAGAGTCGTTAATGACTGGTACAGGCTTACTCTAAAAAGTCGACCTGCTATGCTTGAGGGCAGTTAGTTTTATAGCATTGCGGGTTGGGTTTTTACGATTGGATAAATGCCAACTTATTTTATACTTGAAATTACAAGATCCAGTTGCTTTAGAGTTCACATTAATGGGAAGAGCTGCAACTAACAATTGGTTTTAAGGCTTGGTCGTTGAGCAGGAGGTCAAAGCGTCACAACGCACCAATGCTTTCATTGAATGAAGATCAGCAGGTACGTACTCATTAAAGAACCGTACACTGGAAGATCGAAAACCCGGTCTCGATATCGTTTTTATTTTCCTTTTTTCTTTTGCTGCCGTGAAGGGATCGATGGCAGAGGTATCAGTTCAACTTTAATCTAGCTTAATTGCTTTCCATAATATTACATTTTAAGGACCAATTAAAGTTAAAGCGACAGAAACGAAACGTTGTTCTTTGGGGCACTGCTAAGAAGCTAACTTTCAGAATGAAGAAAACTTGTAAACTTGCGTACCGGTGACATCCACGATGAACATAATGAACTAAATGGCCACAAAGTAAGGACTCACGGGAAAGGCAAGAAAAAAACAAACAAACCGGACGTGAACAGAACAAATACACCAAATTCTGACAAAACCAACTTAACTACCATAGCCTAAAAGCCTTATACTAGATATTAAAGCTAAAAACCAACGGCACGGTTATACGTTTCAAGGGTTAGGGAGAACACCACTGCCACCGTCAACACTACCTCCGACTCCGCCAGCTGCACCACCACCAACCCCACCACCGATGCCAGCTCCAGTTCCACTGCCAACACCACCCAGGCCACCAGCGCCACCTCCCAGCCCACCAAATCCACCAAGACCACCAGTACCGCCCAGCCCAGTGACTCCACCGATTCCTCCAACGCCTCCAACTGGTAGGCCACCGGAGCCGAGTCCCGCATAGCCACCAACACCCCCGTATGTCAAGAAGTTCTTCTGGTCATCAATGCCAACATTACTAGGAACATTTTTGGTGACAGGCACATCATTTTTGCTTCCTGGTACATCTCTCGCACTTGTATGCACTGCTACTAGTGCAATCAGCAGCATAACATCAACATAATTTCTTGCCATCTCTCTCTAACAACACTCTTTGACACTCTCTGTCTCTCTCTTATTCTCTCTTAAATCGTCTTGTTAGTATCTCAAAAGTATGTTTGAGATTTTCGGTTTTAAAGGTGAAAAAAGCGGTAAGGGACAGTTGTGAGTAATAAATAGAGTTAAATGCAAGTTCCGTCTCTATTATATATGGAGCTCACTAACTGCGTAAAAATTAAGCTTGATGGGCTGTAATTGGGTTGCTGATTTTAAGTACACCTTTATCATATTCCACAAATTTTACAATAAATAAATAAAATTTATGGATAAAACTAAATGACAGTTCGAACACCATAAACAATACAGAGGATCTCACTCCCTCTAATTGAGCCTCTCTAGCTTAATTGACTTCAACAGCATCTCACAAAATCACACGAGAAACCAATAGTTCCCAACATATACGTAGCCATTACGAGCAAGACAGACATGGGTTTGCCAATGGTACATGGGACCAATTCCTCTGTTCCCTCTTTCTAAGACCATCTATGTGCCATTCAATCATAGCCACAAAATTCAGTAGGTCCAGCAAAGTTTATGGTCATGGTTGAATGACACAGGATTGGTCTTGGATAGAGGAACAGAGGATTTCACTCCAGATCATATAGGTACAAATTATATCGACTGAGACACATGCATCGGGGCTTAGGGCATCCCAAATAAGCTTTCACAACTGGTACATAATTATTACTGACATGCACATGCAAGTGGGTTACCACCAACTTATTACTACGAGGCTGTAATGGCACAAGTAAACTACTCCAGAAATTTGGACGACTTACGAATTATCTGGTTTTGGTTTTCTACTTTTTTAATTTAGTAAAATTTTATTTATTTGTGTTTTCATTGTTAATTGCAATTTTTATTAACTTATAAAAATTAAAAAATTAGT
>JAOQMP010000004.1:20899726-20910750 GCA_027563575.1 Erythroxylum pedicellare
CTTAGTTCATCTCATTCACATTCAAGTAGCATTTCAATATCCAAATCAAATATCAAAATCATCGGACCTCCTGTCTGGAAACCCACATAATCAATCACATTATACAAAATTCAAATAACAAACAATGAAATGAGACCATCTCGGTCTACTCACAATACGCTCCAGATTAGCATTTGCTTCCAAATTCTGGGAACACCTGAATGCTGACACTTTACCTACACATCCCATTTATGTAAGACATACATTGCACACTTATTAATAATTGCACACATATAAGCATTTACTTATGTATAAGTATATAAACGGACTATGTACAATGCATGCTCAATGATAAACGTCGGTACTGGAACAAACTTCACATCTTATACACATTTTCATTTTATAACTTAATCACTCATCAGCTCTTTGAACTACAACCTCAATCCTTTGGTACTTTGATATCAATAACTCATTCACTAGTTTACTAATATAATCCCATATATGACTAGTAAAGAGGAAAATAGAGTATATAACTATGTATATATCACTATCAACTTTCTACTTCAAACTCAATATTTTCTCTAACTATCATTTTAATCATTCTTTCACACCTTTACACACTTTCATTGATCTTTCAACTCCCAAGACTGGTTGAACACTATCCCGTAATGTTTAAGTCATCAATCCAAAGAAAATCACCATGTATTGCATACTAAATCTTCTCACTCATTTTCCAGCATATAAAAATATCGCTGTTTTCAACCATTTAGTAGTGAACTAACGATGCATGCTTCATTTCATGCGAAAACTACGTAAGCATAACAAGCTTATTTGTTTGAATCTCCAATCTCTATAAAATCACGTAACCCTAATGCCTCATGCACTCACATACATCAACTTGAAAGTTGATAGGGAGGTTCGGATTTTCTTGGAATAGAATAAAGAAATATTAAGGTGGAAGTGATGAGAAGCATAGAAAAGCAAGGTTTAACTTCGGTGAATATTTGAAGAAAATCTCTAGGTTGGAGGAACTCTAAAGAAGAAGTTTCAAGAATGATAAGGATAAAGACAGCAGCTAACCTTTTAAGGCAATAAAAATCTTATTTTTAACTAGGACACCTGTCTATTTCTTATCCACTTATGCACTTCCCTTTATTAAACTCACTTAATCTTATGACTTAACAAAACCACTGTAATCACAAATTATAACCCCTTACTTACTTTCAGATTTTTCCCATAACATATCATTTTGAGTCAACCTTACATGTTCTTTTTAACCTCAACACTAAAGTCATTTTGTAACACGAAATTCTAGAAACATATTCCCTTATGCCTTATGTCTCCATTGACACCAAAATCATTCAATTTGGTTATGTCCTTAATCATATTGAGCCCTTTTCTTTTGGGAAAACTAGCATAACTTTCGCTATAGGTATCAGATCAAAATCTTTGTTAGGTGGTTTGAAAGAGGGCCTATAGGTCTATAACTTTCATAAAGACCTTAAAGGCAAGTTCTATCGTCTTGAGAGTCAAATTTGGACTGACAATACAAAATGAACAGTACACAGAAGGAGTTTCGGTCACATAAGCAGAAAGCAGATGAATGGCAAAACAGATGAATGGCAAAAAGCAGACAAAACAATAAGCGGACGAATGGAAAAGAATATGAATTCCAAAAAGCAAATGAAGTAATAAGCAGACGAATGCCAAAAAGCAGACGAAGCAATAAACAAACGAATGCTAAAAAACAGAGGAAGCAATAAACAAACGAATGACAAAGAAGACGAATGCCAAAAGGCAGACGAAGCAATAAACAAAAGAATGCTAAAAAGAAGACGAAGCAATAAGCAGATGAATGCCAAAAAGCAGACGAAGCGAAAAGAGTAGATAAAAGAAAAGTCAACTTAAGACGACGCAAAGTCAACTTTAGATGATGCAACTCTTAAGACGAAGCAGAGTCTACTTAAGACAAAGCAAAGTCAACTTAAGACGATACAACTCTTAAGATGATATGACGTTATCACAGACAATGTGGCGTCATCACAGACGATACATCTTTACAGACGATGCATCTCTTAAGACAAATGACGTCATCATATACGATACGTCTTTATAGACGATGCATCTCTTAAAATGAATAGCGTCATCACAGATGATACGTTTTATAGACGATACATCTATGCTCCAAAACATCTTCACTCATAAGGACCATAACTTTTTACTCCACTATCTAAAACTACCATACTAAATATTCTCAGTAAACTTCTTCAACGTATTTCCTTCACTAAATCCAACACTTAAATTTTATTTCTAATCTTTCTACTCCATTTCATTCTACTCATTCAATATAACCACAATCCTCAATCTATCCCATTCCTATTCAGTATACCTAAAATGTCCATGAGTGCATGTATAATTATTCTCATGTGTGCAAAGATTCAAATTCACATACATGCATGATGATCATGAAATGTAAATTTTTCTAACTCTCACATTGCTACTCTCTCCCTTATTGAAATCAGGGTTCTAACCCTTAATATGGGGACGGGATGTTACATTATAGCCTTCAAATACTATAAGTGCATGGGTTGTGAGATGTAGTCTGTGAAGAGTCGATCCCATAAGGAGGTATGAATTAATCTAATCCTAGGTTATCTAAGGCTAGAAAAAATTAACAAACCGAAAATAAAAATTGTAAGAAAAGTAAACACAGGAATAAGGCTGGCAAGAATTTAATTTGTAAATTCAACATAAAAGAAATCGAAATTGAGCAACACAAAAGTCAAAGTGGAAATCAAAGAAGAAGCTAACCAATTATAAGAGAGGGGATTTTTCCTATCATCAATGCTAATCTAGTCATTTATGCATTATTATGGTGTCAATTTTAGAGTATCATAGGGTTTATTACTCTCTCTCAAGTTATAATCATTGAACCTACAAAACACTTAAAGCATAAATATTTAACAAAAGAACATATTCCTAACCCAAACATGCCCTAGTCATTCAATTTGAGAACTAAACACATCCTAAACTAACCACTAAACATTATGCAATTTACAACAATCAATTAATCTATTTTCCTAGTTTCTAATGCAATTGTCCAACTAAATCTAGAGAACTTATTTTAGGTTGTTTGATAGCTAGGTTCAATTAAAGAGCTTGTTTTAATTGAATACGACCTAAGGGAAAACTAGGGTTAACATAGCTTATTGTTAACCTACGATTAATAGTCTCAAAAAGAGGTTTGAGAATAGAAGACAATAGAGTATACTTATCCATGTGTAAACTGAGAGAATCAGATTCTGCAACCTATTCCTCACTTTTTGTCATTTTTAACTTCTTGTTTTAATTTATTTTCTTTAGTTTAATTTTACTTTATTTTATTGTTCGACCAAAACTAATTAACCTAAACACTGACTATTTTCATTACAAAGCTTTACACACAATCTCTGTGGGATTGACTTAGACTCACTAATAGCTATATTTTTAAGTCTAGTTATTTTGTTTAATGTTGTGATACGCTATCAATTTTGTTGCTGTTGTCGAAGAGTGTGATGTTTTATTTTTAGATTTTTTATTTTAATTGGTGTTTTTTACATATATGTTTTTAATTAGTTTTTTCATTTATTTCTTTATCTTTTCATTTTTTTTTGTTTGTGTGTGAAAAGGACACATGGAAGGGAGTATGTCATGGCTAAATATTATCAATTCTCTTGATGGAAAATTTTCCTAATCCTATAAACATGTTTGGAGAGATAAGACGAACTTTAGTTCCAGATGAGATAACTAGCAAAAATTACTTCCTTGATAGTTTTAAGGACATACAGCAATTCCCACATAAACTAAAAGGTTATTATTACAAATCATGTACATCTCTGGAAGAATTAGTTAATGTGTGTGCCACTAATACTTTACAATTCCAACAAGATGTAAGGTCATTTATGCAAAACACAAGGTCTATCATCCAAAATTTAAAAAGACAGCAAAACTTAAGTACATATCTAGAAGAATTAGTTAATATTTGTGTTGTTAATACTTTGCAATTTCAATAAGGCATACAACAGTTTCAACAAGAGTTAAAATGGTTCTAGCAAGATACAAGTTTTGATTCCCAACCTTTGTAATCATATGGATCAGATGGTGGGAACTATCAACCACTTGGAACCATAAAGTGAAAAGAAGCAGCCATTTCAACCTGAGGAAAAAATACTCAAGGAATATTAGTGCAATAGACCTTAAAGAATGGAAAGGAGCTTAAGAATATTGAGAGGACTACTCAAGGAATTGCTTGTGAAGAATAAGTAGCGAAGGAATTCAATGTAGACATGGATATATCATTTAGCTCAACGGTGAGTACTAAGTCCAAAATTATTGTTAAGGATAACTCTTCAACTTTACCTAATAGGATGGAGAAATTAAACAAGGAGGAAAAAGGTGAAGGAATATTTGATATATTCTAAAAGTGCAGGGACTTAGTAGAGATTAAGAATTTAAAGATAGCCAATGTATGTGAATGATCATCAACTAGGACCTAATCTTGAACAACCTTAAATAGAGGAATCGTAAACTATGATACCCGAAGATCATAATTTTGTCACGTGAGTAGGAAACAAGGAGTTGAGTCAGAGACAATAAATAAAGGCACTACCTGGGAGGTAACCTAAAGGAATTTTATTTCTTTTCCTTTACATTTTTTAATTTGTTTCTTATATGCATATGTGTTTCTAAGTTTGTTTGCTCTTACATGTTTTTAAGTTTTCAAAGAAAAAGAGAGAGAGAATCCTATAAACAAACAAAAAATTTCTCTTTTTCTATTGCTTTTAGGATTATATATTCATAATTAGAGAGTGAATTGACTACAAAAATCTATGAGAACTTGAGCATGTACTTTTACTAATGTTTATTGGTCAATATGCATTAACTTTAGAAGAGTAGTGACTAGTGGTAGACACAAGTCAGTGAGATTTTGAGCCTTTATAGACTAACACATCTATATCGAACTTATTGTCTTTTATTTATATGTGACCTTTATGACATATACATCCTAACTTTACTTTGATTTTCTATTCAAGACCACATTTTTATCACATGTATTAACATGGAAATGGTATAGGCATTCTCTTTTTCTTCTAAACTACATTAGCAATATAGCCCACCTATTAATATGAGTTTTACTCTTGTTATGCACCCATTGAGCTTTATTATCCTTTCTTTTTGTGCTAACCACATTACATGCTTTAAACCTAACCAAATGTCCTACTCAAGCCTTAAAGTCAATAGAGCATTTGTGGATTGTTGATGATTGTGGACGTAAAAAAGTATAAGTGTGGGGATGTGTATATGTGTGGGATGGTTATAATTATTGGGATGCCATTTTATGTCTTATCAATGAAATTTGCTGGTTAATGAAGGTTCTTTAATTTTAAGGGAAAAAAGAAAGAAAAAAAGAGAAAAGAAAAGAAAAAGAAAAGAATATATATTTAAATAAAAGTATTAAGGAGGAAATGCAATTGTTTTGCAAAGTTATTTATGATTAGTTTATCCTTCTAAAGTGGTATTTAATGGATGATTTGAGTATGTTGTGTATGAGGAAAATATTAAAAGGTTCGCTCCTGTAGTTTTAATGTATAGTTATCATCGATTTTTATAATTGATCCCTTCTAATTAATTATACTTCATGTGGTTTATTATGTGAGAGCTTGAATTTGAGCTATGAAACATAGTTTTTGCATTCATCATAGTTGATATACACAATTGTGAGTGAATGCTGGTTTTTGCACTTGATGGTATATTAAGTGTTTTTTTATTTCACTAACTTTGTTGACTATTATGCTACATTACCGAAATACATCTCACCTTAACCCTTACCCCCATTACAACCTTGACAAATCCTTTGATTCATGATTATGTAAGTGAATCTTAGTGGCGGACAAATGAAATGATATACAAAGTCATGGAATGTTATGATCATGAATGGTGTTTAAGTGTACCTATAGATCTATCTTATTTAAACACATTTTTTCTAAGTGTACCTCTAGATTGCTTAGTTTCTAAAAGGAATGATTATTAATTGATCATGAGTAGAGGCATTGATTGTTGAATTCATGTCATGGTTTTGAAAGTTATTCCTCTTTTCTTATAGCTATACATTCTTAGAAAATAAGGAAAATGAGTAAATACTTTGGTTTGTGACTTTAGTTTTGACATTTTTCCCAAGGATGGTCAAAAGAGAAGTGCGAGGGAACTTGATATGTGCTTAATTACTGATACATTTAATCCATGGCACTTAATGATTAATGCTTTCAAATACTTAAGACATTCACTTTATTTCATATTTTGTTTTAAATACACTTTGGAAGCATAAAAGATACGGTGAGTTAAAAGCACTTTCTTTGAGTTGTCTTTTTAAGATTCACACTTAATTTTCTTTATAGAACAAGGAGGAGAAGGATTAGAGCAAAGAGGAGACAAAAAAATACATAAAACGAAGAACATGTGATGACATGCAAGACTCACAAATAGGCACCAAAAGTCAAGACTGTGATTATTATGTCATGCCTATAACATGAAGGCTCATGATTGTGAGCTTCAATGAGGCCATTCACGACTATAAGCCATCAAGTCACGCCAGTGAATTTTATGACCTGGCACCTCGAAAGTCAAGTTTTTTAGTAACCGATAGAGCATGCATATTTTAGAAGCCCATGGAGGGCTAATCCTCTTACTCCAATTCATAGGGGATATCGAAGCTAAAGACATGTTTTAGGCATCTCTTTATGTGTATTATGTTCTTTCTCTCTTAAGGATTGCTTATGTTATTCTACACTTAATTATTTAGTTCTTTATGTAAGGATTGTTTTTATGTAAACCCATTTCTAGATTCTTAAATACAATATGCAATCGTTGTGTTTGGATTCATTTGTGGCAACTAATGATGTTGAATCAATAGGGATAACATAACATATGTTAAATGAATTAAGCCTATGTTCTAGTTCGTAATGCAGCTATCCAATTAAATATAGAGAGCTTGTTCTAGGTTGTTCAATAGTTAGGTTCAATTAAAGATCTTGTTTGAATTGAACATGACTTAAGGGAAAAACAGAGCTTAATGTTAACTTACGATAAATTGTTTCAAAGATAGGTGCGAGAATACAAGACAATAGAGTTTGCTTATCTATGTGTAAGTCGAGATTGATCCGAGAACCAGATTCTGAAACCCATTCCTCACTTTTGTCATTTTTAACTTGTTGTTTTAATTTGTTTTCATTAGTTTAATTTTACTTTATTTTATTACTCAACCAAAACCCCTTAACCAAAGCAATGATTATTTTCATTACAAAACCTTTACATATACTCTCTGTAGGATCAACCTAGACTCATCACTAGCTACAATTTTAAGTCTAGTTATTTTGTATAGTGTTACGATGCGCTACCACATTCTCTAATTCACATATATTAGATCACTCTCTTATCCTGTTCAGGTTATTATAAGAGGAGAAAAGGAAGCATTCTTCTTTTAGGTTCAATAACCAATTGGTGGAGAATAAAGGGTTTGAGAATGTAATCTTAGTTAGTATTGGTACAAAAATTTAAGGCAAAAAAATGTGTATATCAAAGGAAGATGCAATTGAATAAAGAGGAGATAAAAAATAACTAAGATTCATTTCAGTAACACTTCTTAAGCAATTATAGAAACCATGAAAGAACCCTCAAATATACAAGACCTTTTATACCTATAATGTAGTTATAATCATCTTAAATATGTAGAAAAAAAGCCTTACATTATTATAATCAAACAATTGAGGCCAATTATTTTCTCATTAGGTGGAGATCTAAAATATTATCGATAAGAGAGGGTTATAAATCCTCTAGCTTCTTATTCAAATCAGTTTCAACAAGGAAAAAATCAACAAAATAGTCCCCCTCACCTCTATCGACAACGCATTTATTAATATTTCAAGAAGATATGAAGATGGAGGCTTATAATTACTTCCCTATAACTTATGCTACCTTTGGTTTAATCTCATCTTCATTAACTCTCTTGTAGGATATCATAAAGGATCACATTGCCATTAAGGAAATGGAGTTTCTGAGCTTACCTTTTAATGCTCATAATTTGGAAAAGGTCTTATTTAAAATTCACTCTAAGCAAACAGTAGGAATAAACGGTCTTAAAGCTTTTATCTTTAAAAAATTTTGGTCTTGGATGAAGAATTTGGTGATTAAAGGCATACTGGGATTCTTCAACAATGGGAAACTATTAAAAGTGCTTAATAATAAATTTTTATGTATGATTTCCAAGTATATTCCCCAAACTTTTGAAAAGATTTTAGGCATATATGTTATGGCAACATCATTTATAAAATCATGTTTAAACTGCTTTGTAATAAGCTCAAGTTTTTTGTAGCACCGCACCCTCTCGGGACATATACCTGACATCCTGAGTGATTTCTGAGTGTGAGTACCGCAAGGGTGGCATATTAGAATAGTCAATAGATCAGACATTCGAAACTAAGTACAATTTTTTTAATCGCAGCAATACAATCATCAGAAATTTCAATAGCCATTTGGGCCTGTTACAAATGAAAAATACTTGTCATAATCTCATTACATTGCAAAATCATTTACAAACATTTCTAATTTGGAAATTTATTTCATACAAAAATATTCGAATACACAAGTTACAAAAATTGCGGAAGACTCCATTTGATACAAAATAAAGGAAATACCAATGTTGAAACAAACTAATCCCGACCTCTATCTCTTACTTGCATGTAGTAGGTATACTTCCATTTGTCTAAGGGGGTACTCTTCAGAGGTTAAAAAATAATTGCAAATTTTAGATGAGTTTTGAGAACTTAGTGAGTGACCATCATCGATGGCTCACTCAATCATATAACACACGTCATCACTTATAAAACAGATAATTCACTTCTTTTCATTTACAATCACTTCAATCATTCAAACACTTATCATGTTCATAATTCAATCAAACTATTTAAAACATATATATCGCATGCATATGCAATGCTCATAAGACCTACTTTCTTTTTGTTACTTTGTTGTGACCGAGAGCCTTAATTGTCCCGTATCTATTGTGGATACCAGGCTCATTGATAACTGTCCCGTATCCGCTGGAGATACCGGGCCCATTAAACGTTGAGCCTGAGGCTATGATATGCATAACTAAGCTTAAAACTCTTTTCATGTCAGCTACTCTGGTCACAATTGCCTTTATCTTTCACGCATTCATGTAGCAAAATGCATCAATCACATATGATCACTTATTCACTTTCACATATCATTAGACCTTAGTCCGGTATTCAAAATTTATGTTGAGAAACACTTTGTGATCACATTTTCATTCATATACAAATGCACATTCATAACCATTCAATACATCATATAAATAAATAAACAATAAAGTAAGACCATCTAGGTCTACTCAAAGTATGCTCCAGATTAGCATTTGCTTCCAAATTCTGGAAACATCTGAATGCGAACTTTCATCCTGCACATCAAAATTATGCAATACACATATTAATAACTTTACACAATTTTAAGCATTCATTTATGCACACGTGTGTATATGGAATATGTATGATACATGTTCATGACAATCCCGGGTACATTATCAAATTTCACTTTTTATCACCTTCTCTTTTTTTTTTTGCATCATTAGCTTTCATAATAACTCACTTCTCATTCACTTTTACTAGATACACTTTACTCCTGTTTTTGAATCACAACTTTAATCATATGAACCACTTCATCTCCATTTTCTTTGGAACTTTAATATTAACAATTCACTCATTAATGTTATTCCAACATTACATGATCACACATTATAAAAACTCTCATTTTATCTTATATCATCCCCAAAATTCCAGACCTTTGGGTCTATTTTCCATGATCAATTAGACAATTCAAATGAAGTAATTTGATAATACACTCTCTATAAAAATATTACCCATTGTCTTAAGTTTCTAATGAAACCAAGATCATTCAATTTGGTTCAGTATTCCAAATGTTGTACTCCAATTAATTCAGACTATTCATAAGCTAAAACAGTATCCCATACTCAGATTTAATTCAAAAATCTGGAACTCTAGAGATAGAATTAAAATTCGATCTCTTCATACCAATTGTAGCTATATGTCTCTAATTTACTCCAATTTAAGAATAATTCCATTTATAACCCGAAATATCAAGATATAATAAAAATGCCGAAGCATGTTCACTGAAAAATACTCCAGTTATGAAGTTCCAGAATTGTTCATCATTTTTGTCCCAATTCAATCATTCAATCTCTTACAAATGATTTCATATGGCTATTATTTTTAGTGGAGATGAATAGAAATGTTCTATGAGTCTAATGGTTCAAGTATCATGTTATTTGGAGGTTGGACAAAGAAGATATGGCCAAAAGAAGTAAAGTTGTTCAGGGTGAGTTACTTCGGGCAAAGTCACTGTGATGCTTATGCACAAGGGTGACTTTTAATTCACCCATGCAAAGTCCCCGTCGTGCTTAAGCGCGACGGCGACTTCCAATATTTCCCATTCAGAGTCACCATCCTACTTATGCTCGAGGGTGACTTCCAATTTTTTCCATGCAAAGTCACCGTCGTGCTTATGCACAAGGGTGACTTTCCTCTTCTTGCTGAATTTATTTTCCCCCCCTCTCTTCTTCAAACCTCCATAAATTTTGATCTCGAACTCCAAAATTTTCAAACTTTATATCAATGGAAACATAAGATAATGATCTAAAACTTTTAGTAAGACTATTTTATCAAAATCTTCCTATATCAATACAGTTTAATCAAGTAAGTTCATATTAAACTTTTACCTCTCTTTATCTTTTCTTTCATTCTAAACCAACTTCTCTAACTTGTTTGATTTCATCATCTTAAGTGGATACTTCTTCAATTATACCTAATTTTAACTCAACATCATCCATACACATTTAATATTCCCTAATTGATCATAAGCACTCAAAATATAACACATTCTTATACACTCAAAATAGAACACAACATATACATTCA
>JAOQMP010000004.1:20934348-20947769 GCA_027563575.1 Erythroxylum pedicellare
AGGATAGCTCATCTTCATCATCACTTAAATCTTGATCAGATTCACTAGTATCATCAATCTTGATTTATTTAATCTTTAATGCTTTTGAAGATGTGCTTCCATTTTTCTACATCTTTTGATTCTTCTGACCAGCCTTCAATGCAACAGATTTATCCCTTCTAGGTTTATCTTCTGCATCAAGCTCTACTTCATGGATTTTCAGTGAACTAAGCAATTCGTCTAGCTTCAGCTTGCTTAAATCCTTAGCCTCTTGTATTGCTGTTACTTTAGGTCTCCATCTTTTTGGAAGACTTCTGAGAATCTTTTTGATATGATCTTGACTGTCGTAGATTCTCCCTAGAGCTTTAAGTCCATTAATAATTGATTGGAATCGTCCAATCATCTAATCAATAGTCTCATCATCTTTCATTTTAAATAGCTTATACTGATGAACAAGAATATTCATCTTGGATTCTTTCACCTAGTTTGTGCCTTCATATGCAATGGCTAATGTGTCCTACATTTCCTTTGTAGATTTTCATCCATGGACCTTATCATATTCACTTCTGCTTAAAGCATAACCTAAAAAGAACTTGGCCTTTAAGTTTAATTGAAAGCGAGCTTTCTGATCAATCGACCATTAGTCACGAGAGATGCTTTTCCCTTCGTTATCTGTTGGGATGTATGGACCATTTTCAATGATATCCTAAAGACCAATATGTGTGGATTCTATGAAGAGCCACATCATGTCCTTATAATAACGATAGTCTTCACCATTAAATGTAGGGGGTCTTGAGACTGAAGCACCTTCTGCTATAAAAACATGTGATTCAACCATAGATCTTTATCCTCACTTTGTAACAGTATTTCATAGAAACTATATCTGATACCAACTGAAACAAATCACTTGTTAATATAGAAATCACGTATAATATGTAAAATACACAAGAAGAGGGGTTGAATTGTGTTAAATCATCTATGATATTAATCTTCAAAATCTTCTTGATTTTCTTAACAAATTCAGATGATTACAAAACAATGCATTTAATTTGATGAGTAATGCAACAACAAAAATTAGTATCTATTCTTCTAACAACAAGAAAATTAAAGAGATAAGAGTTAGAGAATATGACACCGTGATTTATACTGGTTCAACCTTAACGTTAGGCTATGTCTAGTCCTTAGAGTTCATATGAGATTTTACTATCTCCTTCAACGTTGTAAGTATTATTTTTACACTTGCAAAGCCTCTTTAGGTCTCTCTCAGAAAGTATTCTTTATCTACTTCCTTAGCCTCTTTAAGCTCTAGCCTTTCTTTCACTCAAAAAGATATTGTTTGAGCTTCACATTACATATGTATTTGCTCTCTTTCTTTCTTTCTTTTCTCTTAGAATATTTTCACAACATGAGCATTTGAGTAGAGAATTTCTCTAACTATCTTTTATACATTCAGAATTCTCCCTTTTTTTAAGTTTACGACTATAACTAATATTTATAACCTAAATCTCCATCGGTCTTCTTTGAGAAATCTGCTTGTAGAGTCTTCTCAAGTTTGTTATTAGTTGAGTCCTATAACCAACTCCAACTAATTGACGTTCTAGTACATTTTTTGATTATATCATCTTGCTTAGATTTGTATGCTTTGTCTGGTGTCTTAGACTTAATCACTTCATCTGATCCATCTTAGACGCTTTGTCTTATTCATCTTTTACTTAAGTATCATCTTGATTTGATGATTTGTGCCACTTACATTTATCTGCGCACTTAACAAATTCATCAAAATAGTTCACACACTTTTATTATTATTATTATTTGACTTTTATCAAAATCAATAGAAAAAGTGAAGTCTTCTTGAATTAACACTTTATTGGCTACTCAATTACCTCCGAATACCTCAAACTGTACACAATCACCACCTTATGAGTAACCCTTGGAAGGTTAATGAATGGAGTTAAAGCATAGGATCAATATTCGAGATGTCCTTGATCACCTTAAGTCAAAGGATACTTACACCATTGCTATGATAAGACTATCATTGATACTAGAATAGAATATCCATATGATTGTCTCATAGTAGGTCAATCCATTGTACTTAAAACATCTATTTGTTAACTCTAAACAACTCATATATGCAATTTATGAGATCTACTACTTGATCCAATCAAGGAGTATAACATGTTTTAGTACATCCGAATTAATGATATCCCATCTCATTAAACCTATAACTAGGGAAAGTTTAGATATTAACATAATTACACATAATAGGAATCTCTTTATCATAATCTCATCATGATTTTCTCCGTATTATGTTTTAAATGAAGGACTTCATTAAATCAATTTAATATTAACATCAAATCCATAAATGCATGATCATTAAAAATGTCTTCATGAGTCATTAATCATAAAATTATTTGTACAATAAGTGCTAAATGTTATTGGCTTTAAAGCACTTCTCTAACATGCCTCCTATGTAATGCTTCTTTTAAAGTCGATAGCTCGACGCTCTTCTTTTACTCACATTGGTTCAAATGATTGGTGCAATGATAGTGCAGTTATTGATATCACAATTTGTACATGAGCTACCATGCCTTGAATTCCACCTTCCTTGTGATTCCCCTTCGTCTTCTTCTATGCGATTGTTTCTTTCTAAATGCAATCCCAGGATCCTCAATATCTTACCATTGTCCTCGAGGTTCGGGTTCCTTGATATTAGTTGGAAGTAGGGAGAGCTGTCATCATTCTTTGACACTTTGAAGGTTATTTGGTGCTTTCCTACCCTCAGAGTTAGTTCACCCCCATCAATGTCAATTATTGAGCAAGTAGTGGCCAAGAATGGTCGTGCAAGGACCATAAGAGTTTCCACATCTTCTCCAATATCCAATATATAGAAGTTTGTGAGAAAGGTAAATTTACTAATTTGTACTTGCACATCCTTAATAATCCCCTTTGATTGATGAACTGTTCTGTCGGTCATCTTTAGTAGCATCTTTATGGGTTCTAACTTCCTAAATGCAACTTTTGACTAATGATATAGGGATATAGATACTTGCGCTCAAATTCGAGAATGCTCTGTCTATGTTAACTCTATTGATACTGCGAGGAAAGTAAAAATCCCCTCCATCCTCTTTCTTCTATGCTATGTTAGGGATTTCTTCCACTATGAGCTCCTTAACTGTAGCATCCCACTCTTGCAAGACACGTACCCGAAATCCTAAGTGATGCTCAAGTACGTAACCCATAAGGGTAGCATGTTAGAATAGTTAATCAGTCAAATACTTGAAACTCAGTACAAAATTTTCAAAAATATCACACACGTACGCGGAAATCAATATTCAAATTTGAACCCATACTTTTATTTCATAATCATCGAAAACAAAATTATAATTACACTTTGATCAATCTCATTTGCAACACATTTCTAATTTTGAAAGATATTACATAGAGAAATATTCAAATATACATTGAACAGAAATTGTGAAATATACAATTTGATATAAAAATAAGAAAGCAAACGTAGATGCGAACTGATCCTAACCTCTATCTCTTACTCGAATGTAGTGGCTAGACTCCAATTTGATTAACTGGAGATCTCCTCTAAGCATACAAAATATTTCAAATTTTGGGTAAGTTTTTACAAACTCAGTGAGTGACTGTCCTCGATGGCTCACTCAATCACATAACACATTAAAACATATAATCACATAATTCATATCACTGTATCAGTTCCTCATGTTGTGTCACATACATTTCATATTCATTTAACTCATATTTCACAATTTGAATTCATTCAAAAAATTTATTTCATCCATTTACATCTTACATATCAATCATCAAACATGCATATTAAATGTTTATGCAACGCTCATGAGACTCACTTTCATTTATTATTTTGTTGAGACTGAGTGCCTATAACTGTCCTGTATCCATCATGGATACTAAGCTCATTGATAACTATATCGTATCCATTGAAGATACCGAGCTCATTTTATATAGTGAGCCTTTAGCTCTTATACACTTTTTAAGCTTTAAGCTCTGTTTCAGTGGCTACTCCGGTCGTAACTACCTTTATATTTCATGCATTCATGTAATGAAATGCATCACATTCATATATTTTCAATCAGTCACTTATTTTCACTTTACACATGTCATCAGACCTTAGTCTGGCATTCAACATTTAAGTTGAGTATAACTTATTCCTTCCAATTCACATTCAATGAGCACTTCTATTATTATTCATGCAGCTATCAAACTCATCGAACATTCATGTCGGAATCAGAACAATCACATTTTATAATCATTCAATAAATAATACATAAACGACATAATAAAAAAGTAAGACTATTTAGGTCGACTCATAGTATGCTTCAGATTACCATTAGCTTCCATGATCTGGAAACGCCTGAATGCTGACGTTTATCATGCACATCAAAATTATGCAACACACACATTGCGTTTACATTATTAATTGCACAATCACATAAACATTCAGTTTTACACATATGTATACGTGTAATGTATAATGCATGCTCAATGACAATCCTAGGTATTTTTTGCATTATTCTCATCATATTGTCAATCATATATCAAAACTCAACTAAGTATAATTTGTACTTATTTTTACACCTCACTAAAACCATTATAATCAAAATTCATAAATCATTTGGTCAATTCAAATTTTTCCTGAAATATACTTTCGGGTCAACTTTGCATGTTTTTTCTAACCAAGAAAATGGAGTAATTTGAGAACACTTTATTCTAGAAAACTGTTCTCCTATCTCTTAAGTTTATAATGACACTAAAATCATTCAATTTGGTTTATTATTTCAAAAGTTATACTCCAAATAATTTAGACTGTTCTTAAACTATAATAGTATCCTGTACACAACTTCAAGTCAGATTTTGGAATTCTAGAGATAAAATTGAGATTCTATTTCTTCATAACAATTGTAGACCTATGTCTCTTGTTTAATCTAAATTAAGAATCATTCTATTTAGATAACTATAGATTAATATATTGCTAAAATACTGAAGCATGTTTAATGAAAATACTCCATTCATCAATTTTCCAAACTTGTTCATCATTTTTGTCCTAAATTTATCACTCAATCTCTCCCAAATGATTTCAAAAGATAATAATTTTTTTTGTACATTCCCTGATTTCATTTCACCATTTCAACCCCCATTCAGCTCAACACATTCTTAAACAAATTAAAAACCATAATTAACACCAAATATCAAAAATCAGAAAATTCTCCTCACATGTTCTTCATTTCCTGCACTTTCCTTCATTTTTTTTCCATTTTGTTCATCTTCTTCATTTCTTTTTCTCAATATAACATTTCTAATTTATATCTAGCCCAATTTGGACTTCCATTTAACTTAAATCATCCACAATCAAAGCCAAAATCCCATATTAAAACTCAAACATTGAAACAGAAAAATTCAAAGAGATTAAAGTTGTGTAGGAAAGTTGGTCGTGGCAAAAGTGCCCTGAGAGGAATCCTCATAAAATCCTACAAGTTGACCATGGCGAACCAAGGAGTTGGTTGTGGTGAACTTTCACAGAAAGCAACAAAGAGATGAATCCTTGTAAAATCCTACAAGTTAGCCACGGCGAACCAAAGAGTTGGTCGCGACGAACTTTCACAGAAAGCATAATCAGTGAACACGTTATTGCTATATTTTCCAGCACTCATCTTCCAATTTTCCAAGTTTTACACCTAACATAACTTGTACAAAGATTACTTTTTCTACTTCATTTACTCTTCATTCTCAACTTTATTTTAACTTAATATCTTTTACAAATAGATCATGATCTATATTTGATCATTAACTCAAAAACAAAACGTGTTCATATACCATTCATCACCAATTTTCTGCACTTATCCTAACACCATTATGATGATCATTCTGCCTCAAAAAAATATCCATAACAATATATGAATTATTGCTCATCATACATATCCAAAAACAAGACATTTACTTGAACTTTTCATCACTCGCGTTCATTATACACAAAACACCATTTTATGTCATTTAACCTCTAACTATTATCATAAATGCATCCTTTAACATTACCCATGAAGATTAACAAGTTACTTATTTGATTTAGCTCCAAATCCTAAAAAATAACACTTAGTCCTAGCTCCCAAGCATCACACGATCTTCATCTTGAAGGTGGTTAGGCTAGGTTTTTCTTGTGGCAATTGGAAGAAACAACAAAATGGAAGTAGCAATTGATAGATGGAAGTAGGGTGTAACGTTGACTAGGTGAGAGTGAGTGAAGAAACAAAAATGGAGAAGAAGAAGAAAAGAAAGCCACGAAGAAGATGAAGAAAGCAAAAATAAAAACACTTAACTTGGTTTTTCATTTGAAAGAAATGTGAAAGAGAGGAGTGGTAAGTGGTAGTGACACTTTTCACTGCCACTTGTCACCATCTTATGGTCCCATATGGACCCTTATTAAAAACTAATCTATTTGCCTCCAATTTCTAATCCAATTGTCTCTAAATTTTCAATGACACTTGTAAATAAATCCCTAAGTCATTTATCAAATTTTCCATTGCCAATTGACAATAAATTCTACTACCATTTATCGTTTGTCTTGCAAATTGACATTTTTCTAGTCTAAAAATTATCCAAATTTTTAAAATTTTCCTAAAATTTACCAAAAATTCTAAATCACTAAATATAATCTCAAAATCAATTTTCAACATATAAAAACCACAATTCTCAAAAAATCACATTTATAACTCAACTATACCCGGAATATGTCAATGAATGCATGTACAATAATTTTGATGTGCATAAGTTCAATATTCACATGTATATGTATATTATATAATGCATGAGCATGAAATGCATTTTCTTCTAATCTCTCATTGCTTTTTTTTCAATTACCCTAATCTATGGCTCTAACCCTTAGTATGGGAATAGGATGTTACATTTCTCCCCCTTAAAAAATTTTGTCCTTGAAATTATTATCTGATTGATCAATAAGGTAGTGGTATTGTTTCCTCATAGGCTCTACCATTTTCCCATATGACTTCATCACTCGAATACTTTCTTCCAATTGATCATAGTCGATAGACTTACCAGGTCCTTTTATCACTTATTTAGTCATTCACCTTCTTAACTGGTTCCTCCAATCTTAGATTATTCATAAATTTCACTTCTTGTGTCGACATTACATCTACGTCAGATCATATAGATAATTCTTAACATACTCACATATAACAAATTATAGATCTGAGACATCTTTATTAGTAATACAAACTCATATGCTAATGGTCCTATGCTCTCAATAACTTCATATGGACCAATACAATTTGAGTAATTTATCCTTTTTCCTAACCTCAGCACACTTAGGCAAGGTGACACTTTCAAAAACAATTCATTTCTCACTTGATAAATTCACATCTCTTTAGTGTTATATACTTAACTCTTATATCTATCTCACTTTATTCCATATCTTTAGTATTGATCCACCTAACTTGCTTATCTTTCTTGAGTCACTTAATTTCTAATACAGATCAATTTCACTCATCAATAGTATTTCGAATCACTTCTGGCCTTCAACCTTTTTTTTTTTGCCCTCTTCATTTCAATATAAGGGCGAATGATCCTTTTTATCATATAACACCTCATACAATATCCTAATAATATCACTATAATAATGATTGTTATGCTTGAAGTCAATTAGAACTATACTTTGACCTCATTTTCCTATGAACTCCAAAATGTAAACTTTAAGCATATCTCCAATAGTTAAGAATATAGGCAATTCAAACATTCAGTCACTTGATTCTACATTCTTAGCCACTAAATGTTGTTTTAGTGCATTCCTACTAGGATGTATAACTTAGGTTATTAATAATGCTTTCTCTAACAATCTCTTTACTCAATCGTCTCTTTTAGGTACACATACTCTTTACTTCAATCACAAGGTATCATTTATCCTATTCAAATTCAAAATCCGGATATATTTTTAATTTCTTAATAAGATTCAAAAAAATTTAATCCTCAATTTGGGCTTCGATAATCTTTCATGTGAAACTGATCTTAAATTCAATAGCTATTGATACTTTAATTTGCCCAAAATTGAACTCGACATTCTACGCTCCTTATTACATTAGATTTGATAACCTCAATATCCAAATTTATGATACACTACTATTGAATTTTCTGTTCAATGCTTCAAATTACAACATTAGCTTTAATGAGAACTACTCATTTATGCAATCATATTCTGTCAGTAATTCTATCCATTATCTTAGTCTTATATTCAATCCATTCAAACTCAATAAGTACCTCAACTTAAATGACCTATATAAAATCTAAAATGTCTTTGTACATGTAATGTCTCCAAGCTCTCAAACTAATTACTATTACATCAAGTTTCAAATTATATATCAAATAATCAACTCATGAGACTTTAATTGTCTCTATGTGTATGAAATCACTTTATTTTACTATATTAGATTTCATCCTAATCTTTAGCGTGAAACATTATTGTATACGACAAAATCTCCAAATCTAAAACATATAATTAACATCAGTGTTATAATTCCTCAAAAAAAATTGCGTTCATCAATCCATATGATTTACATGATTTTTTTCTTTAACATTTTTTTCAAGGTCTAAGATCATTAAAACTCCTTAACAACTTTTGGTAGTGTCCAATTTCCTAGCTAATTTTAGAAAACTCTAGATCTCTTATATATTCCTTGGAGTTTCTCACTTTACTATTACCTCTATTTTCTTTAGGTCTCCCAATATGTCATGTTCAGATACTATAAGACCCAACATTTTATTTAATCAAGCTAAGATTCACCCTTATTGCACTTGACATATAATTGTTTCTACCTTCATGATATGTAAGTTTTTCCTCAAGTATTTAAACTATTCTTCTCAACTTTTCAAATACATTTAATATATCATTAATGATCACAGTCATTAATTGATCCAACTTTGCTTGTATCTCTTTAATCTTCAATGTCATGTTACTGTCAGGGCATTGTTACTTAAACAAATATAACCAAAAATCTATGTGCCCATAATTAGTTCTCATAATTCCTTAAGTAACTAATTCCTCAATGAGGTAATATTATATCATGTTATTTTTAGTTTCCCAATTTACTTATTTTCTTGAATGATTTTCTCCATTCATTCGATTTTCTTTGATTTCATATTAACTTATTCTAATGTATGCTCATTCATACCAGTTTCTCCACATACTTCAATTTATTTGCAATATTAAATTTTTGTGTTGGTAACACATTCATCATATCTAATTTGTATCTCCTGTGCATATTTGCATAGGATATAATGTGGACCTAAATTATTCTCACATTAGCAATAATGTCTCCTCAAATTCAATAATCCAATCACATAGTTGGATAATTTACATCAAATAAAGCACATATACTCTAGCATCTTCCCCCTGATGCCTGAGTCTCAGTTAGGAATAAGACTCCAATATTCACTTCTGACTCATTAAATATTCATTTCTAATTTGTTTCTTCATTGATCATTCTTAAAATAAACTATATGATCTGCTTAACTTAATTTGGTGAAATTCTTCTTCTTCAAAAGAAGACTTCTTGCTAGTATAATGAAATTCTTCTTCTTCGAAAGAAGACTTCTTGCTACTATAATCTATACTATTCATGTAACCTTTTATCAATCAACTATTATCATCATTGCATTATTATCCACTCTTAATACCTTAAGAAGAACAATTTCTATCGTTCCTTAAAAGGTCATAATATGCTAATTAATAAAACTCGATGAAGTAGTAGACATGATTATTGCTGCATATGCTTGCCTGTGTACCATCAAGGTCCTCCCATTTTATCCAGAGATTTATTTCCGACATATTATAAATTATCTTACAATAGTAATACTTTGATCTTAATTGATCCTAAACAATATTTCTTTCTTTATCCTTGGCTACGATCGGGGTATTCCTACTACGATCGTGGTAGAAATCTATTTTTGTCAGGCCACCATTATGCCCTGCACTTTCTTCCTCGTGTTAACACACATACTAACATCAACAACACTCCAATTTTCCAAAATTGACCTCTTTTCATGTCATAATGATTCAACTATCATATTGAGCGCATTAAATTTTCACATTTGATTCTTCATTTTTTAAATCTCATTCTTACATAAAATCCTATCGTATATGCATTTCTAACTTTCTTCTTCCTACACATCATTCATCTCTTGTAAAGTCAATTATGTCTATTTCATTCCCCTTTTATTCTTTCCTCATTTCTATCTCATGTTCCTATCGCCATTTATTTCATCTTCCATATGTATATCCTCAATCAATTCAGAATTATAAAGGCATAATCATTATGAATTTCTAGTCTCAATTCCATAGAAATATTCTTATACTAAATCATAAACTCTTATTATGATAATCACACAACCATTCTAAGTCCAAGTTTAACATTTCAAGGTCATAGAAAAATTTATTTTCTTTCAACTTGGCTTTTACACTTTAATCTCATCATTTCTACTTTACGCTTATTTTCCTCGAACAATCCACAACAATTCATTCACATTTAGTTCACATTTGAGGATATATCATCACAGTACAATATTGATGCCATTCAATAATACATCCACCAATATGAATGTGTTGAATCTACATCTTTCATATCTAACCATATACTATTTCTCATTTTTAAATATCCATAGACCTTCATTTTCTCACATTCTGATAGATCATCATTCTTTTTAGTGCTTTTAATAGCTCAAACTCTTTATGAATGCTCATGCCTATGATTCATGTAAATGTCACTCAGACTGGGGATCAGTTGCTACTGCATGCTAAGACATGTCTAAAATGCATGTAACTTGACTAATATTTTGAAAAATGCCCATGTAAGATATTTCTAATTTTAAAAGATATTAAGTATAGAAATATTGAAATATACATTGTACAGAAATTGTGGAATATACAATTTGATACAAAAATAAGAAAACAAATGTAGAAGTGAACTGATCCTGACCTCTATCTATTACTCGAACATAGTGGCTAGACTCAAATTTGATTAACTGGAGATCTTCTCTAAGCCTAAAAGATATTGCAAATTTTAGGTGAGTTTTTGCAAACTCAGTGAGTGACCATCCTCAATGGCTCACTCGATCATATAACTTGGTCTTTCAATTGATAGAAATGTGAGAGAGAGGGGTGGTAAGTGGTAGTGACAATTGTCACCTTCTTATGGTCCCATGTGGACCCTTATTAAAAACTAGTCTATTTGTCTCCAATTTCTAATCTAATTGTCTCTAAATTTTCAATGACACTTGTAAATAAATCCCAAAGTCATTTATCAAAATTTCCATTTCCAATTGACAGTAAATTCTACTACCATTTATCATTTGTCTTGCCACTTGACATTTTTCCTAATCTAAAAATTACCCAAATTTTCCTAAAATTCACCAAAAATTCTAAATCACTAAATACACGCTCAAAATTAGTTTTCATCATATAAAAATCACAATTCTCAAAAAATCACATTTATAACTCAATTATACCCGGAATATGTCAATGAATGCATGTACAATTATTTTAATGTGTATAAGTTCAATATTCATATGTATGTGCATATCATATAATGCATGAGCATGATATGCATTTTTTTCTAATCTCTCATTGTCATTTTCTCAACTACCAAAATATAGGGCTCTAACCCTTAGTATGGGAATGGGATGATACATTAACCTTCTTCTTGAATGGTTCCTTTAGTATTAGCCTTGTTTGTAGATGTTGTTGGAGTTTTGTAAATATAGTGCCCTGGAAAGCAAGTGTATTCACATATAACTTAATCTTCTTCCAGTTACTTTTGTAATGAAAATATGTATTATTAATAAAAAAAAAGATTTTGGTTTGTATGAGCATTATATATCTAGTCACAAGGTACCAAGACTATTTTGTAAGTAATACACATTTACATGAAGAAGCATGGGAAACTGAATCATCAAGTTGGTCACTTGATTTGGTTTAGACTGTAGTGTTGTGATTTATCTCCATGTAAGTAAAAGAGTTTACTTTAAGGGAATGATGAGTTTCATATCATGATAATAGTTAACTATCGATAATGGCACTATTAAATGAATTCAAAATCAAGTATGTTTTTAAAGAATACAATAGGTCGTTACTTTAATCTTAAAACATGCACTTTAGCATTCTTTTATTACGAACCGCAATCTTGATGAGTGGTGAACTCATATATGTTTCATTATAATTCTTGATATGATCGAAATGAATTTTTATAGAGTATCAATCCAGTTTCTACATTTTAGAATTATTAATTCAAACATGTCTCATGGAACATTCTCTCAAATAAAGAGTTTATAGTGATATAATCACTTTTAGATGTTTTACAGAGATTGGTGGTTAAACTAGCACTAATAGTTTGATGGAATAGCTATCCATCAAGTCTTAACACCAAGATAAGATCTTATGCGTTAATCACCATATAGAGTAAAACGGGGGATCTAGAAGGAAAAATCAATATAAGGGCAAAACGGTAATTTTACCCTTTATTGTGCGGATGGCTATAATATGGTTCATAATAGAGTTTGCAATTGAACATCTTATTTGAAACATGTGTTCTTATAATATTTAGTAATTCAAGAGTTCAACTAATTGTCTTGAGTGGAATGACATTTGGTTAATAAGCTGGAATTATTTCTAATGAGATTAAATTAATTTCGGGCTTATTGGAGCTTGAATTATCTAAGTCCAATTAGCTTCCCCATTTGGCTTCTAGGAAGATTATCAAGCAAAGTAAGAAATATAAATAGAGGTTTTAAAGCCTATAATTGAATGTTGGGTTTGCACTAATTAATTGTTAATTAGAAGCCCAAATGAAAATTTAATATTGAGCTAGACTTTTGTTTGATTTGATTAATTAGATTAATTAAATTGAAAAAAAGTTATTTAAAAATGGAGGGCATTTTTTCATTTTTTGTAGCTAAATGTGCAACTACACTTTTAGCATTGAATTGCTACATTACAGATCATTTTTATCATGCTTTATCATCATTAAATTGAGTAATGATCTTATCATTAAATGGTTTAATGATGACTTGTAATGTAACCTTTTAGAATTCATTTGATTAAAGAAAGGAAGAGGTGCATTTGATGTATTCGCTCTTCCTTTTTTCATCCATAACTAAAAATGAGAGGTTCTCATTTAGGTTATTGATCTTTTCATATATCCATCTTAAATAAATAAGAAGAGTCTCATTTATTGGATTCTTTATGATTGATTAAAGAATGAAGTGATGCATTAGATGCACATCACTTCTTTCTTTCATGAAATTGGAAATTAAGAAAGTGTGAAGTGTTAGAGTAGTGCCCTAAAGGCAATCCCCTTTAGCGCATTTTGTTCATAGTCATGTACAGACTTTATGAATAA
>JAOQMP010000004.1:20947869-20970110 GCA_027563575.1 Erythroxylum pedicellare
CATCAAAATAATGAAAAATGCCTTTATTAATCATAAAATGATTTGTACAAAAAGTGCTAAAGGTGATTGCCTTTAGATCACTTCTCTAACACTATTCAATTCCATTTCATTATAAACCGTCCTCCCAAATGATGGAATAATATTACATTCCATTCTATTCCGTTACTAACCACCATACCAAATATGGCCTTAAAGCCATAAACATAGTAATCTTTTATGCTTGTATTGTTCAACAAGCTTTGTATACATTAATCATAGTTTGATATCTTTTTACTACTTGTAACTCACAAAATGAAGCCCAAGATATTAATTCCTTTATTACTATTGTGTACATGAACAAGAAAAATTAAAAAATATCATAAACAACTTTGATAGCTATTAAACCACAACATAAATTAAAACTTAAAAAACTCAAAGGCAAGGCTCCTAGAAATCCTTCAATTAAAGAACAAGGTTAAACTAGCATTTTGAAGGTTCCCATGGATATTACATAGAATATGAGATGTTTCTTATCATATAAAACAAGATTGCATAATATATTAGGTAATGTTTTAGGTTTGGAAAGAAAAAATAAATTATTAGGTGACATATTTAGCTTATATCATTCATAAACCTATTGTTGTTTAATAAGTAGTGATTTAGTCATATTTTTTGTCCTATATATAATGAATTTTACTTGTTTATTTAAGTATTTTTATTTTGATACTTAAGTTGTTCGTATTTAGTTTTCTAATTCACTCACTTAGAACAAAAAGACATGAATTCAGACAAATTTAGAGTAATTTAGAGATATTTTGATTGATTTATAGAATGCAGGATAGTGTATATGGCTAAGTAGGATAGTATGGAGGTATATTGAGGATTGTTTATGGGACACATCTAGGTCAATTTGCAATATGCCTATGCTGAATTATGAGAAGGCCATATTAATGGTATATGTCTGTGTCTAGGCACGTGTTAGCTCTGAAAACCCTTACGTGCTAAATTTAAGTGTATCTATTTGTATCCAAAATTCAAATTTGAAAAAAATAAGATTGAGTAGTTGAGGAGAGAGGATGCAGAGAGAATACATATAAAGAAACCTTAGAATAGTTGAGGGAAGAAGAAATAACCAAGGAAATCCCTTTGTAATATATTTTCATCAATATAAAGTGTAAATTTTGGAGATTTCAAGGATTCCAACCATATTTTCCAGGATTTCTAGCATTTCTTTCATTTTGATTCTTTTCCTATTATCATAAGCTAAATACCTTTTGGTATCCAAATTAGAAGAACTCTAAGATGGATCTTTTTGTGATTTTGATTTAATTTAATTTATACTTTATTAAGATTTTATTATATTCTTTTTTATCCTTTAATTAATATTGTCGACACATTATTTCATATTTGATTTCATGTGATTAAGATTAAAAAATCTAAAATATTAATAGATCTATCATAATTGAAAGGAATTGCATGAAACTTTGAGATAAGTCAACATGAATCTTTTGGATTAGGGTCAAACTTAATAGTGAAATTCATAAATTGAATAATGTAATTCTAAGGATTTTAATGAGAAAGAGATTTCAATTAATCAACTTGGAATTAGGTGTTAATAGTTTGAGAAAAATATTTGAATAATTTAGGAATTTCCAAGGTCCAATGAATTTTAAAATAAATCAGTTAATGAAATCATGATTACATGAGAAATTACAAGGGGATTTGAAGTTCATATACATTTTTTTATTAGTTGTTTCTTTGGACTCCCCAGTTTCTTTTATTATGTTGATTTTTTTTCATTTATTTTTATTTTAAATATGAATTACCATATTCACCTCAATTGTTAGTTAGACAATAGAAAAATAGTCATTACTAGTATTCATAGTTTTTATAGGACTGGCATTTGGAACTCTAAGACATAGACTATAGAATGATAGGTGCACTTTCCTTATACAATCTGTAGATTAAAAGAGTCAAGTTATATACATTACATACGAGAGTCTATCATTATTATAATCATTTTAGCTTCCTTATCCCTAAATAGTTAAGATTTTAATTATATTGTTTTTGATATATAGGAATTCATATCAAAGAGGCAACCAATGATAAGTTAAAATTGATGGTTGGTAAAAATAAAAAAGTGGATGTAGATTTTATAGGATTTGTTTATTTAAACATTGATACTAATTTTAAACTTGTTTCTATATAACACATTCTATAAACCTTATTTTAAATGAAGTTTGATCTCTATATCTATTTTAGATAAACAAGGCTATAATTTTGTTACCAAAAACTCTAATGTATAGTTATCTTTTAATGTAAAATATGTTGGTACAAAGTCTGAAAGCAATTAAACCCCTACCTCTTTGCCCTCTAGCCTTCCTTTCTTAGTTTTAATTTTTTTCCCACCCCTCACTTTAAGCTCTTTTGTAGAGTTGATAGTTACCATTTCACGTAGGGTTTCATCCCCACTAACTGGCCTTTTCCTGGCCTCGTTGACATGCACAGAAAAAGAGGAGTCCTCTTCTACTCATAAGGATTTCCTTACCCTAACGAGAGAGTCCATGCTCTCTGAACCCCATGAATCTCAAAAGAAAAGTAGTGTTGACCTTACTCCAAACACCAGCAAAATATTGAGCCAACTCCATCTGGCTCATAGAAAAACAAGCTCTTCATAAATCAGAAAAAAGGTCTCTAAAGCACTTTATAAACTTGATGAATAAAGGCATCATTTATGCCCCAGTCGAGCTTCTAAATTTAGGAGCACAAGTATGGTCCTCTACCTTAATTGGCTGCTTTTGGAATAAGAGACCAGCTTATCCTATCATCAATATTTGGGCTAAAGCTAAGTGGTCCTCTAAAGGTGTGGAAAATGTTTTGTTGCGAGAAGATGGAACTATTTTTGTTCAATTTCTCTACTGAAAACCAATTGAAAGACATTCTCGAGGAAGGCCCAAGGCATATTGGAGATCAACCAATTTTTGTGCAAAAATGGCAACCTGGAATGGAGATGGAATGAAGAAAGATGGAAACTTTCCCACTGTAGGTAGATTTTCACAAACTTCCTTTAGAACTATGGGCTATAGAGAAGTTAAACTTTATAATTATTTCACTTGGCAAGCCATTGTGCATGGTCATTTAGATAGCTTCCATAGAAAGACTACGTTATGCAAAAGTGTCTATTGAAGTCCCAAAAAATTCTTCTTTTCTAGAAACTTTATCTGTTATATGTTTTAGAGGACTTAGTGAGTTGAAGAAAAAAGAAATAACCTTCTCTTACCGATGGAAGCCCATTAACTCTACCAAAATTTGTCAACCTACGGGAAAAATCTTTAAAACAGTTAGGCAATAGGAAATATTAGGGATGGTACTTGATGTTCTTGATCAGGTGGATAGCAACCTATTTAAAGAAACTTGCCATTTGATGAAAGAGAATTTGCTCCTCTAGTATAATTGAACATCCTACTAGCAGATGTCATTAAAAGCCCTGAATCTTAGAGATAGAACAAAATATACTAAATGAGGATCTTTAGACTATTTGCAGTAAGGTTGTTAATATCTCACCTCAAAAAGTATTACATGGCACTGTACCTAAGCCATTTTAAGAAAGTAGTTATCGAGGATAGGAGGATATTGATGATGCCTCTCTTGAATCTATTCTTGAATTGCCTAACAATTCTCTTATTGTTGAGCATATGTAGTAGACTGCTTCTATAGACCATCAAAAGGAATTCAAATTACAAACAACTAAATCTAGGAGGAGATTTGTGAGGAGGAAAGGGAAAATCCAAAAAATAAGGGGGTTCTCCCCTTATTAAAAGTACTAATTTGGAAATTAGAGGGATCAATGACCCTCTTAAAGGTTCTTGGTGAATGAATTGGTGAAAGCAAAGTATCCTTGGTAAGTTGGTCTGCTTAAAACCAAAATTAAATAACCACTTTAGCTAAAATATCTTTATTTTTTGGGAGTTAATTGGAAATTTTACTCAAATCATGTCTCCTATTATAATGGGAGGATTTTATGTTTTTATAATTATGATATTTTGGCAGTAAATAAAGTTAAGGAAATTGATCAACTATGGCATTTGTAGTGTTGTTTAAAGGAGCATCATGTAGAATTTGATCTCACTCTTATCTATGCCTCTAACTTTGTTTTTTAGAGGCCTAACTTATGGTTAGAGCTAGGCAGGTTACAATCTGCTACTCAACAAGCATGGATAGTTTGTAGAGACTTTAACTTCACATTAAACTCGATTGAAGTGGAAGGGGGAAAATTCTCCATTGGTGATACCAAAGTGATCAACAATGTGTTTCATAATGTGGAGCTAATGGGCCTGTCCTTATCTGGAAGGCTCTTCACTTGGTCGAATAAACAAATGGAAGGTATGTTCATAAGGAAGAAACTCAACAGAACACTAGTAAAGCCCAACTGGGCAACTCTATTCCCTCACTCCCATGTTTAGTTTGGTGAAACTCTTCTCTCTAATGACTCTTATGTTAATCTAAGGCATTTCACAACTAAAAAATATTGGAGCTCCCTTTTGATATTTCAATGTTGTCTTACAAACAAAGGGCTTCATGAACCTTATCATCAACTGCTAGATCCAGGATATAAATGGACACAAAGCTTACCAGCTCATGCAAAAATTGAAATATGATAAAGCTGCCCTTAAGCTTTTCTTTAAGAAAAAATCTCATCACCTTTCTGACATAAAGCTATGACTTAAGATAGCTTAGAAAAATTGCTATAATGATCCCTTATGATCCTAACTTGGGAGTTGTCGAGTTTAATTATTTAAAAGAATACCAGCAGGCCCTTAACTTATAGAACTCCATCCTTAAGCGAAAGGCATATGTCAATTGGTTGCAAGATGGGGACACCAACTCCAAATTCTTTCATTATTCTATATTGTCCATAAAAAATAGAAATAGAATTTCTCAACTAAAAGATGATGACTGCAACACTCATTTAGAACATGATTCCCTTTAGACCTTAGCAAAAAAAAAAAAATTCATCTAATGGGGCAAGATCTTACTGAAGAACCTTCGTGCAATATGGAACAACTCCTAACTAGCTTGCTTGATCAAGATTCAAAAGCATCTTTGATTTTACCTTTCACTGAGTAGGAGGTGTAAAGGGCGATTTTTAGTATGCTTCTTTCCAAAGCCCTAAGTCCTATTGATATTTTTGTTGGTTTTTTCCAATATACATGGAAGATCACTGAGAGTTTATTCACTGAGGATGTCCTTGAATTTTTCTTATCCTCTAAATTGCTTTAGGAGGTAAACCACACTTATATTTATCTAATATTTAAGAAAAATCAACCCTTACATTTGTCATATTTAGACCAATTTCATGTTATAATAGTCTTTAGAAGTTATCAATGTTTCACAAAGTGCATTCATACCGAAAAGGAATATTTGAGATAGCCTAATACGACTTCAAGAGTAGATCAGAGAGTATGACTTGAGGGAAAGAATTAATAATTGCTTATTAAAAATTGACTTCTTTAAAGCCTTTGACACTTTAAGTTGAAGATTCATCCAAGTTTGCTTAGAAATTATGGGATTTCTTAATCTCTTTATGAAATGGATTTTGTTATGCATCTCTACTGCCTCCCTCAATGCTCTTATCAATAGACTACCCTTTACTCCTTTTCGAAATGATAGAAGAATAAGGCAGGGGGATCCCTTATCCCCATACCTCTTTACCATAATTATGAAAGGTTTGTCTCGATTATTAAACAAGTTCATTGCTTCTAATAGAAGTTTCACTTTTCATCATCTTTGTGTAAAGAGCAGGCTCACTCACCTCTTATTTGATGGTGATATGGTAATTCTTTATGGAGTTGAATCTACCTTACCTAACTTACCGCTTTAGATGTTGGAAATCTTCTTTAAATGGTTTGGTTTAAAGATTGATTTTAACTTATATATATATCTTCGGATGTGAGAAACAAGGAGGAGATCAGTAAACTGCTTGGTATGTGCTTTCATCTACCTTTTTTCAAAGACTTAGGATTTCCCATTACTTCCTCTAAACCAAAATATTTTGACTGCATCCCTCTACTAAAAAAACTCAAAGTTAAGATTAATGCATGGAAAAATCGATATCTATCCTATGCATCTAGATTAACCTTAATCTTCTTGTCCTAAATAGCATCCATTTACACTTGTTTGCTTATATTCTCTTGCCTAAAAGGATCACTAATGAGATGGACAAAATTTTGAAAGCTTTTCTTTGGTCGGGTATAACTAAAAATGCCAAAAGAGCAAAGGTCAAGTGGAGTGAAGTCACACAACCGAAGTAACAAAGGGGCTTAGGTTTTATATATGTTTCTAAAATGAAAAAAGGTGTTGTTATGCAAAAAGCTATGGTGACTATTTGCAGATAGAGGGACTTTATGGATAAAATGGGTCTATAAATTTCACCTAAGAAATGTGATTTTTTGGTAGATTTTATCGTCTCCTTAACATTCTTGGACATTCAATCAATTATTGCAACTTAGAAGTTTCGTTTGTCCCTTCATCAAACATAAGGTCAGGAATAGGGGCAACACTTTGCTATGGTATGATAATTGGACAAATATTAGTCTGCTTATCTATAGAAATGAACTTCGTCAGTTAAGACACCGAATACTTTCTAACTCTATAACTTTAGCTATCATTTTAAATGATGATTGGCATGGTAATTTTCAAGGCTTCCATCCTTTAGTAGATCATCTTCCTATCCTCAATGATACAAGCAGTGTTGATACCATAATTTGGACCCTTAATCCATAAAGTTGCTTCACAAACTCTTCTTATCATTCAATCTTCAACAGTGACTCTCTTGAAGTAGCTTGGCATAAACTCTTATAGAAAAATTCCCTAAACCCAAAAGCTTCCATAATCATATGACTTGTGATTAAAAATAGGATTTTGACGAAAAACAGATGGTATGGCCAATATGACTCAATATGTGAACTGTGTAGAGAGCTAAAGGAAGATCGAAACCATCTTTTCTTTTCCTACAATTATTCTAGAGTCATATGGGGACACACTCAACAAATGCTATAAATGGTAACTCATTTGTAGGATTGAGGGCACACATTAAGCATGATTATTTCTCTCATAAATCTGGGACAGCCGAATGCAATACTTATCAACTGCTTTTCTAACTACCATTTATTCTTCGTGGAAAGAAAGGAATAGTAGGCTCTATAAGGGAGTTGGCAAGGAAAAATATCTAGTTACGGATCGTAGCATAAACTAAATTAGAGTTATGATCATCGTAAAAAATATGGAACGTCACCTCACCCCAATAATCAAAAGGGAATGGCATATGTGAACATAACTAAAATTTTAACAACATCTTTTATTTTTTGCAACCATATGTAACTTGTTTTAGAAGCTAACTAAAAGCCTTCTATTTGAAAACATTGTAATGTTGTAATAGGTCAACTATTTTCAATACAAATTCATTAAATTTTCAAAAAAAAAATGTTGGTACAACTTTCATATCATATGGTTTATATAGAATGTGTTTAACTCTTGATAAAATATGCACTTCTTTGTATATTGTTAAAAATATTAATATAAAATATATATGATAAAAGAAAAACCATTCATTTTAAAGCATAAAAGATTACTTCAGAAAGAGTTAGAAAGATCTACAAAAAAAAAAAAACATTCTTTTAACTTTTGATTTTGATAATTTAGAGACATGTATTAGTTATTGAATAGGTAACTTCACCAAAATAAAGAAAAGTAAGGAAATTTATAGCTCTAATTTTTTATAATTTTTTTAAACATTATTTATGATCCTTATTCACCATTAGTTTTAATTCCATATATTGTTTGACCTTTATTAATGATTATTCTCAATATGGGTATGTGTTCTTTATTAAATAAAGGGATAACATATTCAAAAATGTCTAACCTTTTAAGATTTTTTTTTTCACTTTAGTGCCCAAGCATTTAAATTTTTCAATTGAATAATTAACCTTTTAAATCCTTAACAATTTAGTTCAAAAGGTTAATTTTGATGATGTAGCATGTCTACTAAATGCCATGTGGATGTCCATCTATTAGCCACATCAGTAAGAACTATTATTTTGAACTGAATTGTTAATGTTCAAAAAAGTTGGATAATCAATTAAAATTTTTAAAAGTTTGAGCATTAAATTGAAAAAAACCTAAAAGTGTGAGCACTTTAAGATTGGTTATCCCTTAAATAAATTTTTTATAAATTTAAGATTTTCAAGACTAAAATTGAGAACTAATTAGGAAATTTAGTCAAGATTATTATGTTCAATCGTGAAGGTGAGTATTATGGCCAATAAGGTGATTTTAGATAAGAAAACAATTTGTTTTCCAAATAATTAGAAACTTATGGATCATTAGTTCAGTTCACTATGCTAGATAGCCCTGTATAGACTAGTGTGATCAATTTACTATGCCAGGTACTCTTAAACATAATGGTGTACTAAATGTTAGATAGGAATAACTTCCAAAATATCTCTAGGGTGAGGCTATTAATATTAGCTATAAATTTTTAATAGAATCTTAAGCAAATCAATGCCTAAAACACCTTTTAAGCTGTAGAATTGTTAGAAAATTATTCTCACTCATCTTTATGTTTAAGGTCACCCTACTCAATATGTTTATATTACCTTTATGAAAATAAATTGCATTATCATTATACTCATTTTTATTTTTAGGTTATCTATACCACTCTAAAGTTATGAACTCTACTGTAGAGAAGGAGGATCCAAAATTATGGGATCATAAACAATTACGTTTATGGAGTATGATGTTTGTAATGAGGATGATCCTTTTTACATCTAAGATGATAGTGTTGTTTATACTATTGAACGTTTATATCCATTACCCATTCAATTAGAGTTAGTAAATCTTAGACCTATTATAACTTCATTCCATTACTAAGAACAAATACGGCCACATAATAAGGTTCCTATAACACAAGATCATGTTAAACAAGTTTAATTAAGAAGATCCATAAAAGTGAGGAGACCTATTATAATATCTAATTATATATTGTCTTCGAAAGAATAACTATTATATTAACACTTTTATTATCCTAGTTATTTTCTCAAATGATGTTTTTAATCCTCATGTAGATTTATAGTAGGATGCAATAAGAGATAAAGTTTAATTTATGAAGTATAATCATGCATGAGAACTTATTGATTTAGCTCAAAATTTTAAACGCGTTGACTGTAAATAGCTTCATAAGAACAAAAAAAAGAGTCCTAAGGTAAGGTGAGTTCTTTAAAGCCAGGTTAGATGTCAAAGGTTTCATAAACGAGATAGACATTAATGTAGGGAAAGAGGCTTAATAAATTTTACTAAGACCAAATAGCTCAAGGGCCATCAAGTTTAAACTAGGCATGAAAAACAATTTAGGCCAAGCTGGGCCACATCCCTTATTATCACTCTCCCGTATTGCTTATTTTTCCTTCACTAGAGTGACCTTATTTCTCTAGTCGTCATTATTCCACCTTGCATTTGCCAAATCTGTATTGTTTCACGCTTCAGGCTCCAAATATTTTTATCTTAGATCTTGACTATTCTTCTTCATTTTCTTATGATATTTAATTTGAAATTTTCATTACCTTTTTGTCTTGTACTTAATGCTTATTTTTGTCACATTTTAAGGTTTTCTTTTAGAAATGACTTAATTTATTAAAGTTTATACTTCTACATGAGTTAACTACTTGCTCATTTTCTACTATTGATAGTTTGTTACTAAAGCCTAATCATTATCATATGGTGTTGTTATCATATCGTTGTTCACTTTTACTAAAAATTACACCTAAATTTAGGGTTACTTAAAGAAAACTTTTCTTTTTTTTGCAATTTTTTAAAAAATTAATCTATACTTTTTAAAAATATATGACATATAATTTATTTATTGTTGTAACATGTCACTCTGTATGGTAAAGTTTTCTAATGAAAGGCATGTCAAACATTTTAAAGATTTAGATCTAATTTCTTTGTTGAATGTTATTGGATTATTTTAGGTAGTTGATTTCTTTTATTTGATATTTATGAATAAGAAATACAATAAGAAGTGCACAATTTTAATGATTTTAATTTTTTCCTAATATAGAAAATTAAAAAGGAATATAAATTAAATTTTTGTTTGACATAAAAATTGAAAATATTATTGTTGAAAAGATCTTTTTCTATAAAATTGGCTTCATTAAAATTGAAGAGATATATCAAATTAAGAAGTAAATATTAAGATCACTTTAAACCTCTATAGAAGAGGAACTTACTAACAGGAATGCTACTTTAAATATTTTAAATTTTGCAAATTAATGAAATTCTTACTTTATTTTTGAAAAGGTGACGCAAATTATAAAATTATTTTAGGAGGTGTTATATAGTATACTTATTTAGATAGTCAAGTTATGCACTCCAATTCTTAATTTACCTTAATTATTCATCTCTTTTATTTATTCATTTATTCTTATATATACCTTTCAAAATTTTTTTTTGTGTGGAAAATGAAAGTGTATTGATAATCAACTCTAAAAGGAGAATTACACAAGAACCTTATACCTAAGGAGAAACTTGGTCAATGATGAAGAGACAAGGATGCTTATAGAAATGCTTACCTTAGTATGGCTTAGAAGTATGATATAACAATCTTAGCATATCCTTAACCACTAGTGATCAAGGATGTAAGACCAGATAAAGTAAGATGTTGAGCCAAGCAATAGAAGACTAGATACGTGAACATTATTAGATTTATCTTTTAGTATTTTCTAGGCCTCTCTATGCAAATTCTATATTGACTTTTCTAGTATAAACTCCAAGCTTGAGCGAGACTATTGAAAATATTAACTCTCTCATATATATCATCTTTCATCTCTCTTATGTATTCCACTGTTCTTTTTTAAATATACTAACTACTAGTTTGATACCTTTGAAAATCCTTTGATTTTTATCAATCGAAACTGAATCAATTAAATATTTAAAAGTCATTTTTCTATATTTTAAGATTTACCTTTTATCTATTCCTATAATTTTGATAACCATTTTACTATTTCATGCCATTTGTTTATATCATGTTGCACATCAAACAACTTTAGCCAAAAAAAGAAGTGCTGATCAATACATTTAACCTTTAAGTTGTATATGACATATAATTTATTTTAAATGCTAAACTTGATCTAGCCTTTGGTCTTTAGTCTCTTTAGTATGGATAGCCAAAGGATTGGAAAGGTCTCTGGGACATTGATTTTTTATCATCCTAGATCATTCAACTTCAATTTTTAATTTTATGGGGCAAGGATCATTAGATATCATTGGTTTATGAAAGTTTTAGACTAATTCCTAGTTGAATATAATGATCTTACCTATTTTGATTGGGAATCAAAGCTAGTAGTTGGTTTCTTATCTCTACAAATCTTTTATCGGTGTGAGAGGGCCAATCCTAAGCATTCTCGTTGATGACCACTTCTACTCTAATTGTGTTAGGAAAAGTTGTTATAAGTGAGTTATAGTTTTGTAATAAAGAGGTCTTAAATCACGCTAATGACTAGGATTCTCAAATATAAATTTGAAAGCTCCCTTGATAGTTATTCTCAATTCTAGTATCTTCTTAAATGTTCATGAGGAGTTGAGCTTAGGCTATATATTCTATATACAAAGATTTGTAAGAAAATACTTATAGATCCATCTTAACCAAATTGATTATTTATCAATAAAAAATAAAAGCTTTTTGATTAACATTGAAACACCCCCTATACAGAACCTGCAACCATCCACACATAAGGCAACCAATTTCTTGTACATGCATTTTGGTTCAATGCTATATATCAACCAATTTCTTGTACATGCATTCATAACATGCATTTTGGTTCAATGCTATATATATACACATTACAAAACTTCCCAATGCTTGACATTATCATTTAATAGTAGTAATTTATCTTTACATTTACATGGTAATCCAAAAGAAAATATACAATTTTCTTTATTTAGTACATGTACAATCATCTTTAGCTAAAGGCACATTCCAAAAAGTACTTTTTCTTTTATCTGTTAGCCTTGCTCCCTACAAATGCTCCTTGTACCTCACTCTTATAACTTAGACCTACATGGATTGACACCCCTGCTAAACTTGAAAGCTTAGTGGTGAAAACACTTAGTTTGGATGATTTCACTTATAACAGTCATCTGCCAAGCACACACACTCAGAAATATCATAACTTATATACCATAAATTTTCACATTCATGAACCAAATATTGATATTCAATGATTATGTAAACAATGATGTCATACTTAAGTAGAGTACATAATGCAAATATGCTTCAATGCTTTTTTCATATATCATAAATTCAACTTCAAAACTCAAACATTGATATTTAACAATCAATGATACAAATTATCAATATAAATGCAAATGCTCATTCATATATTGATTATTATATTGCCATATTGTGGATATCCAAAGGTATTGAACTATGGATACCTGAAGGTATCAAACTATGGATACTCGAAGGTATCAAACCGTGAACAGCAGTGGTGTCAAACTACAACAGCTATACCGTAACCCTATAGGCATGCCTATTGATCCACAACCAAGACAATAGAGCAGGCACTATAACCTTTCTTTTAACCATTTGCAAATTTCACAATTCATGTATTAACAAATCATATGAAATATATTTCAAGTCATAAAATCTATATTTGTATACATGCGATTAATGGATTACCATCATTAGAAGGGCATCAAAATCACACTTGCATAATTATACTATACACGAATGAGCAATGAATATGCATACAAATCATTTATGTAAATGTAAATTTTCTTTGGAATGCATTATGCTCAATCTTATATTGCAATGTTCAATCTCCCAATTTAGATGTGGTAAGTCCTATTTTGTTTATTTCTAGGTGTTTGAAAAGTTTCATACAAATTTAAAAAGGTTCAGATAAGATTTGGTAAAATTTGGAAACAAAAACAAACTCAAAACAGTGCAATTTGAGCTAAACCCCAAAGTGATCTAAAAATAGGCAAACTATTAGTCTAGGAACAAATCTCATGACGAAGTCTAGTTGTTCATTAATATTCGTATATAAAAAGTCAGAACTGGGTTTTGTCGCTACTATAAATATGTCCATCTTTGTCTCTAGTTTCTAAAACACCAAATATCAGTCCATTTGTACATCTAACACATGAGCTATAGACCAAATTAACATGCTACTCCAAAATAGGGGCAGCATCAGGTCGCCATCTTTTATCCCAATTTCCAATGTCATAAAGCCAGAATTAAGTCAGATTATCTCCTAGATATTTCTATTTCTATGTATTATCTTTCATATGAAATTGAAATCGCCAAATTTAAAGGTCTGTAAGATGATTTATGACCCAAACAATGTGAAAGGTTCAACAAACCCTAGATAGGATTCCACTACGCGATAATCTCTTGTCATATTCAACCAATTCTATACAAGATAACACCTAACAAATAGCACCAAAGTATCATCCCAGCAACCATTCCACATCAAAATGAATCTTTTTGCACATTCAAATGTACACAAATATAGAATTTAACTAAGTGAAGTCCCAAACCTTAAAATTGGCAAAGTAGTTCTTCTAATGCTTTTCCTTCCCTTCCTCTTTAGCTTTGCTTGAATCACCAAGTGAAAAATGATGGGATGAATAAGGTGAAATGGAGAGGAGTAAAATTTGAAGTTAAACCAACAAATTTTCTTCCATCTCCACTTTCCATATGCCTTTTTATGAATTTTCTAGTCTTAGAAACTTGTTTCAACCCTATTGGACCACATGTCACAATCCTATTAGACTATATGTTACAATCCCATTAGACCATGTGTTACGATTCTATTAGACCATGTGTTAGAATTATATTGGACCATGTGTTACAATTCTATTGGACCATGTGTTACAATTCTATTAGACCATGTGTTACAATTCTATTAGACAAACATGCTTTAATCTTATTAGTCCATGAGTTGACTTTATGAAAATTGCATATTGGTCCTTCTTCTTCCTTGAATTCCCATATTAGCCTATAATCTTATCAATTTATTTCATTCCCCTATGTCTTAAGCTTCTAATGGCATAAATTTCATACAATTTAGTTAATTATATGGAGATTTATACCCTAAAAACTACAAGCTGTTTGAAAATAAGAACAATAGTCAAAACTCAACTTCAAAATAGAATTCAAAACTCTTAAAGGCAGAATCAGGTTTCAAGCCCTTCATGAAATTTTTAGAACTATGTCTCTAGTTTAATGTACAATTTAAATTATCTAATTTATAGGTCTACATTCCAAGATATGGCCAAATTATAGAAATCTATTTAGTAGAACCTATCCATTCAACAATGTACACATCCCAAACTAACTAACTTCAGTTTTATTATGGAAGAGCAACACAAAATACATCCAATCTAACCAAAAACATCCAATTTACTTATGGAATACTTATTTTATAAATTTACCTAAAATCACATTCATAAATCCAAACAAAAATATCCATACATATTTCACGTCTAAGTTTGTATGTCCATGCCGAAGCGAACAAATTATCCATTTACCCTTGTCTTTGACATTAAGTACCATTATATCTCTTACTATACTTAGATGTACTTAATTCATTCATCATGTTCATTTCTTATTACACCCTATACATGCTATAATATTTCTAGGGTATATGTTGGGGCGTTACAAAAATAACCTTATTCATGATTCTTAGTGGTGTAATACAAGCCTCTTTTTCTTTCTAAGAATAATATAAGCTATACCATCTAATTTTAACTCTAGTTAAGTTGAGGTCCTTATTTTTCCATATAAAATTCCTTATGATTATTTCTAAAATTTCGATAATATTAGAAGGGATAATTAATAAACATACATATGATTAAGAACTACATTAATAATTTACATTCTCCTAGAGAAGGATAAAGCTTTATTATATTACCCTCTTAACTTCTTTCGAAGAAATTATATTAGAAGTGTGCAGTACTTATAAAATTGTTACCTTATGTTGATAATCTTTAAAGATGAAAAACATGCTTTTCTTTAAGATAATGGGATGACTAGACAACTGCTTGAAGTTATACAAAGTTTCCTATATCACCTTAATAGATTCAAAACAAGGTGGAGCTCATATATAAAGGATAGATTGGTGGTAAAAAGTTTCTCACATCTATAATAAAGACTTGAAACTTATTTCGTAAATCATTTTAGCATCAATTATCCTAGATAAAACCTTTATACATATTATGAAGAGATAGGGGATAAAGGATCCATTTTCCTTATCTCTCTAGCTCGAACCTAGAGGTAGGTTTACCATTAACCAAGATTGAGTAAGACAACTGAGTAATATTGGGAGATCCAATTTACAAATCTATTAGGGAAGCATAAGGCTCGTATAATGGAATTAAGAATATTCTAATTCATTAAATCAAATTCCTTAAAGAAACCTACTTTGCAAGAACAAATTTTATTACCATTATTAGTATGATAATTCTTAAAGAGCTCTTAAGGTTAAAAAAAAAATTATTGCCACCAATTAATATTCCTTTGAGGAAAGCACCTTAATAGGGGTTTATAATGGAATTTTAAGATATGATTGAGCCGTGTAACAAAGATAAATAACCTTATAAACTGCATTAAAATAGGATATTATTTTATAATTAACTAAGCAGGAGGGATTGAGGCTTTTAGGGATAAGGCAAGTGTGCCCATTGAGAAGATTGTCATTGTTAAATAATTCTTGAAAAATTGAGATGATTGACTTGACTATGACTAAGTTTTTTAAGAAGAAGTTGGAAATAAAATCAGTAGGTCCTGGTGATTTGTCTGGTCCTTAACTAAAGAGAGCTTAATTTATGTCCAAATAAGAGAATGAACTTTGTAAGGAAATAAAAGGATCCTAATTGAAACTAATATGAATAAAAGTCTTGATATCCAGATATGCGGGATGCTGGAGGTTCCATTCCAATATGCTTTTTAATATGGTTCAAAGCTACCAGCTTGTGGTCCTTTTAGTTAGTAGCTAAGAAACCATCATGGATTACAAGTAATGGTATTTCTATTTCTTTTTTCTTAGGTAGTATTATGAAGAAACTTAGTGTTCCTGTTGCTTTCCTTTAACTAAAAAGCTTTATCTTTTCACTAAAGTAGATAATAGGCTTGAAACACTCCCTAGTATTTTTCAAAAGAAATTCTTTCAGTCTTGTTAAACTTTTATTCTCTGTATGAATTTTTTATTAAGTTTTGAGCCCTATTAAGATCTTCTAAGGGCTAAGACCTTGCTTACTCAATGTTACCAAAGTGGTTTATTCTTAGCTTCTTTAGTTGTCACTTAACAGCCTTAAGTTTTTCTATGCATTTAAAAGCTTTATAAACTTAAGCTTATATTGTTAATCCCTTTTTCACAAACTCTTCAAGAACATAGACATTAATTAAGTAATTAATAGATATAAAGGGGGAATTCATATGAAAGTGAACAAGATTGAGAAATACCCCAATGGAGCATTGTTTTGAGCAAAGATTTTTGTTAAAGTAAGAAAAAATATTGGGAAATATTAAAATCTAATTTGACTTTACCATGGCTCTGTTAAGTTTCGTCTTGAGGAACTACTTCCTGTTTTGGTTATTGCTCTATATAAGAAAATTCACTTTAAAGATGAGATCGATAGCTAGAATGTTGCTAATACAATCTAAAAGTTCTTAATTATAACACCTATGTTTAGCGAGTACTCCTTCCACTTCTTGGATTGAAAGAGTACAATTAAAGTCACCCATTATGAAATATTGTGTTATGCATCCCAACTACAATCTCATCAAGTCCTAAATTCCTTTCTCTATGATTTAATATTGACAACATAAATTATAATGATATCTAAATTTATGAAATTCCTTAATAGAATATCTTTACAATGGATAAATTAGTCAGTCATGAAATGGCTAATGACTAATGATGTTGATATCTTTTGGTTCATAAGAGATTAATGTTCTCCCATTGTATTATTTAGTATGATCATTAAGGGAAGTCTAAACTTTCTTGAAAAACCAAAGTCCTTTCTAAAAAAATATACTCCTTTATGTTAGTCTAAAAAGGACTACAAAAGAAGTTCTTGTTAAAGGGTTATTGATATCTCTAACATTCTAATGATTAAATTTATAAAGGGATAAGGAAAAAAACTAATCTAGGCAACAACCACGCAAGTTCGGGTCATTTAATCTAGGTTATGTTATCCCTAATGATTCAACACCATTAGTTGCCACAAATAAATCTAAAAACAACTATTACGTATTGTATTTAAGATTTTAGCAATAGGTTTACATAAAATAATCTATTAAAGCATTAAGAACATTCTTACACAACACCCAATTCAATAAACATAGGGTAACATAAACAATCCTTAAGAGAGAAAGAACATAATACATAATGGAGAGATGTTCAAAACATGTAGGTTGGTTCAATTTCACCTTGGAATTGGAATGGGAAAGCCTAGCCCTCCATAGATCTCCAAAGAGTGCATGATCTGCCCCTCATTTTCTCCCAAGCTAATCCATCTTTTCAATTAACATCAAAATGATCTATTTATACAAAAAATTAGGTTTTTGGACATATACATAGCTTGATACACAACCATGTATCAAATTGTATAAGTCAATTAAATGTGAAATTCGTGAAGATACATGGTCTAAAAATGTTCTTTTGAATGTATACATAGTCGTATAAGTATATACACGACCATATATCTCCCAAGTTTTTCAAAATTGTTATTCTTATTGTAATTTCTTATCCAATCCTCACTTTAATTCGTCTCCTTCTTGTTCCACAATGACAATTGAGTTTGAAAATCAAGAGGATGGCTTCAAGAATGTGCTTTTAACTTACTTTGATGAGTTTCTTAAACATTTCATAACATTAATCACAAAGTGTCATAAGTAAATGCATAATCAAATAAGCACATATCATCCTCACACTTAGACAAAACATTGTCCTCAATTTAAGAAAACAAATAACATATATATAAAAATGACATAACATAACATTGAAAAAGGTAAGAGCGTGAAACTTGTTAAGGTGATCGAGGTGGTAACGGTGTGGGCAATGAAATTTGGAGACCTTGTATGCTATAAAATTATTCACTCCCTACAAAATAGACATAAAAATAAAGAAATTTAAACCGAAATATACAAAAAAAAATAAAATAACAAAATAACAAAATCCTAATTCTTAGGTTGCCTCCTAAGTAGTGCTTAGTTAATGTCATTAGCTTGAGTTTCTCTTCCTTCTATGCTCAACTTGGGTCTATTATGAGTGGCTTGCTTCCACCCATGTCACCTAATTTCGATTTAGTAGCCTATAAATAAACTACATATTGCAAGATAATAATAAGGAAACAATTAATCAAATTAAAAAAACCTAGTAAGTTCAGTAATGTCCTTTTTAGTAACAAACTATCAACAAAATAGGGAATGATGAAACTCCTTGAATCTTTGGTTGAATCCAGTATTTTTTCCTCTAAGAAGGTGAATTGCTCCTGTTCTTCTTTAATCACCCTCGTTCCCTCTTCTTCTTCAACTTCTTGAACAGAGACTTTCTTATATTTTTTAAATTCAATCTCTGTTGTCATATGTTCTTCTTCCTTTACTATTTATTCTTTTTACACAAAGACTTCCTTATATGCTTCAAGCTCTATATCCATTGTCATCTATTCTTCTTCCTCTCGCTCCTTTAAAGATTCAACTACATCAATTCTCATGAATGGGTTTCCCTCCTTTGGATTCTTTGGTATCTTATTATATTGAATTTCACTTATTCATCACTAATTCAAAGGATGAGGTTATCTTCATGGATGTCTATCAAAGCTCTTCCAGTGTTCAGAAATGGTATGCCAAGAATTAGTAGAAGATTTTGATCCTCTTCAAAGTTTAGCATTACGAAATCAATAGGAATGATAAACTAGTCCATTTTTCCAGATACATCCTCCACCACACCAAATAGTTTCTCTATCGATTAATTTGCCAGTTAAATAAGTATAGAAATTCACATCACCTAGCCCCAATTTCCTTAAAATCAACAAAGGAATAAGATTAATATCCTCACCTGAGTCACATAAACATCTCAAAATCTGTAAATTAATAGTTACACAGGGTATCGTAAAACTCCCTAGATCTTTTAAATGTGAGGGCATATGGTTGGTAAGTAAGAAGTTGTAACTTTCTGTCATGACTACTGTTTGATTGTCATCCCAAGTCCACTTACTTCATAATATGTCTTTGATAAACTTTGTGTATCAAAATGAAGTAGATAGTAGTCAACTTTCCAAGATCCCAAAGGAATTATTGTTGCAAATTCAGTGAGAGCATTGCAGGCAATGATTGACATCCTCACCAAGCAATTGAAAGCCTAACAACTACCTCTTTCTCTCTATTCAAAGCAATTCAACAAGGATGCAATATGTTCAAATGAGACAGCCATATAAAACCTGATCGCTTCCTAGTGGAAAACATCAACGTACAATAATTTAACTTCATGGGAGCATAAGTTGGTCGGGGAGGTAATGATCCTTATTGAAACACATACAATACTAGGTGGCAGAACTACCCAATTTTCTTTTGGTCTAATAATACAAGGACTTGAATGGGAATCAAGGCGCACTTCAGTAAGATGAGTCCAATTCATGGGATTCAAAATTGGACAAGATCATAAGCATGGATGAGGCCCAAAAGAGGTTGGAAGGGAAGTTTGAAGTGGTAGCCACACCTCTTCTATTCACAATTTGGAAGTTCAAATGGGCTTTGACTAATTCATTATCTATAAGAAGTGTGGGAAGCCTCTCAACAATATTAAATCAAATCTAAGGGAGAAAATTAATGATAACCATTGAAACCTAGCCTTACGAAGTACATAAGGGTCCTTTGCCCTTTCTGATGTATTTCCTCCACCATCATTTTTTCTATCTTTTCTTAGAGTTAAATTCTTTGAATTCCTAGTTCTTGCCTTGTGATGTCTAAACTGATGTGTCTTCTACTTTATGTCCAACTTTCTTCTCTTTTTTTGTTTTTCTTATTTCTTGAGATTAGATACAATAATCACATAATAAAGGGTAACAATTCCTTAAATTAAAGAATTCAAATTGACCTAATGCTAAAATTCCTTGACAACAGCACCAAAAACTTATTGTGCAAGTTTTATATATAATAAAACTCTCAATACCTGTAAGTATACTGGTTGTAACTTATAGTATCGAAAGGTATTGATCCCATGAGGAACTAGCGAAAATGAATTAAACCTAACTTTTGTTAAGGTAATAAAATACAATATGAGCGAAAAATAAAAACAAAATTAAAGCAATTAAATAAAATCAAGCAAATAACAAATAATAAGTGAGCTGTCAAATTAATGTAAGGTTGATCAATGATGAATTCTTAAGATTTATTCTTTCATTATTTAGCTCCCCTAACTATTATTGAACCAATTATGTATCGAATATTTCCTACAAGATTGATTACTCTCTCTCAAGACCTAATCAATTACCCCTAACTATTATTGAACCAATTATAAACCAATTACTGTCTCTTAAGTCTGGCTATTTCCTTCAGCAAAGGAAGGTACACTGTCTCCATATGTGCCATAGTGAACTTCCTACTCAATGCATCCACCACTACATTAGCTTTCCCTGGGTGATAATCTATCATCAAGTCATAATCCTTTAACAGTTCTAACTATCTTCTTTTTCTTAAGTTCAACTCCTTTTGGCTGATCAAATACTTAAGACTCTTGTGGTCTGTAAACACCTTAGTAGTGACTCCATACAAGTAATGTCTCCAAATCTTCAATGCAAAAATTATAGTAGCCAATTCCAAGTCATGTGTCGGATAATTTATTTCATAAGGCTTTAATTGCCTAGAAGCATAGGCAATCACTTTCTCTCTTTGCATCAACACACACCCTAAACCCTTCCTTGAGGCATCACTGTACACAATGTATCCATCATCACCAGAAGGCAATGTCAAAATCGGTGCAATTGTGAGCCTATTCTTCAATTCCTCAAAACCGCTCTGGCACTCCTCAGTCCACACAAATTTCTGATGCTTCCCTGTCAATTTGGAAAGTGGAGTAGCTATCATAGAAAAGTCCTCCACAAACCTCCTATAATACCCAGCTAATTCTAAGAAACTTCTCACTTCAGCTACATTCTTAGGTGCTTCCCATTTCACAACCGCTTCTATCTTCCTCAGATCCACATGTGCTCCCTTTTCCGAAATTACATGTCCAAGGAACACCACTTCCCTTAGCCAAAATTGACATTTATCGAATTTGGCATCTAACTCTTCTTTCCTTAGTATCCCCAAAGCAAGCCTTAAGTGTTCTTCATGCTCTTTGTCACTTTTGAAATAAACCAATATGTCATCAATGAAGACTATAACAAATTGGTCTAAGAAAGGGTTGAAGACTCTATTCATCAAATCCATAAAAACTACAGGTGCATTCGTTAACCCAAAAGGCATAACCGAGAACTCAAAGTAGCCATACCGTGTTCTAAAAGTAGTCTTTGACACATCGGTCTCCTTTATCCTCAACTGATGGTAACCCGATCTTAAATCTATCTTGGAAAAGACTCTTGCACCTTGCAATTGGTCAAACAAATCATCTATGCGTGGGAGCAGATACCTATTCTTAATAGTGACATGATTGAGCTTCCTATAATCCACACACATTCACAATGACCCGTCCTTCTTCTTTACAAAGAGGACCGGAGCTCTCCAAAGTGAAGAGCTCGGCCTAATGTAACCCTTCTCTAACAAATCTTCTAGTTGCTCTTTGAGCTCCTTCAATTCCACCGGAGCCATTCTATAAGGTGGAATAGATATTGGCGTTGTGCCCGAGAGAAGCTCAATGGGAAATTCAATTTCCTTAGGTGGCAGCAATCCTGGTAATTCCTCGGGAAAGACATTCGGGAATTCCATGACCAATGGTATATCTTCTAACCTCCCTCTGTCTGCCTTTGTGTCTACCACATAGGCCAAATATGCTTCACACCCCTTCCTCATCATTCTCTCTGCTGTCATAACCGAAATAATTCGAGGTGGATTGATTCTTCTATCTCCCTTAAACACCACTTTTCTACCATTCTCTAACTCAAATTCCACTGTCTTCTGCTTGCAGTCTAAGTTGGCATGATACTTTTCTAATGTATCCATACCCAAGATCACATCCAATCCCTCCATCTTCAAGGGCATC
>JAOQMP010000004.1:20970210-20983291 GCA_027563575.1 Erythroxylum pedicellare
TGATTGAATACAACATTGCATCGACTTTGATGATTATGATTGGATCTTATCTTTGTGGAGTATGAATGTTATGGATAATGTGATATGTATGAATGTGTATTGGTGTTTGTATTGATACTTATTGGGTTGATTAGGCCATCTTGGCATGTCATAGTATTAACCTTAGTTTGTTTAGATTGTTTTAACATGTGAGAAAATTTAATTGAGGCCATTGATTGAATTACCCATCCTAGAACTAGAATCATCATAATTAGTATCCTCCTATTCCTCCTCTTGAAATATGTGTTTTGTAAAGGATTTAGGTCTAGATGACGACTTTAAACATTTAATTTAATGTTTAGAACCTTAATTTGGTCTTGAATAGCATTTATAAACAACTTAATATCAAGTTTTGTATGATGTCCACCATTACTCATATTTAAATCTGCAAAGAAAAAGTTAATAACAAAATTTGTTTTTTCTCAAAACTCCTAAAGTGTCTAGACTCAAGATTAGGTCACTTAATCTTTGGATTTCTCAATGATGATTCCACAATCTTTGGATTTCTCGATGATGTTTCCACCATTCTTTTGTTTTACTACTCAACTTCCCCTTACAAGTCCTCTAAAAAGAACTCTATCAATAATCCTCCAAAATAGCAAGCAACAATGGAGTTTATATCTTAGGTTAGTAAAATCAATATAGGAGAAAAATAGATTTTAAAAAATCAATAAGAAAGAATAAAGGAAGTGAAATTAACAAGAAAGAATTAAAGAAGCAAAATCAAAGAGAACTTATCAAAGATAAAATAAAATTAAGAATCCTTTTATAATAAGAAACGGATTAGAACACTTTATGGTCCCTTAGAACAATTTCTAACCATTTTCGTAAATGAGAATCCTTTTATAATAAGAAAAGGATTATAACACTTTATGGTACCTTAGAGCAATTTCTAACCATTTTCGTAAGAAGGTATTGAATGAAGCCTATGTGGCTCCTTAACTAACTCCAGAAGATATGGTGAATGTAATAGTGTAAGAATAAATACATATCTTGACTTGCTTTTCCAAAGAACATGGAGCAACTCTAAAAATAATTTTGTTGATAAGTGCTTCCTCTAAACATCTCTTAAGCTAACTATGGATTGTCCTCAATTTGCCTCTCTTCTAAAAAAGCCCCTTCTATATCACTTATCAAATCACCTTGCTTTAAGAAAATTATATTCCCCAAATAAGTAAGAGGTAGTGATTTAGATTGCTAACGTATAAGAGATGAAAACTAAAAATCATACTATTGTGCACTTTATATATGTTAATGTAAAGGCCTGACAACAATTTAAAAGTCTATAGAGTTGACAATTGTGCACTAAGTAAATCAGCTTTATCTCTATCTATCTAATGAAAATAGTTAGAAAACTAAATGCTTTAAGGGGGTTCAATATGAAGTCCTAACATTATTGATTTGTCTTCACTAATTTAGTTGTTTTTTTTATGTTTCGTTTAATAAATGAAGTCTTATTTCTTAGGTTATTAGTTAATTAAGGTTAATAAACATAATGACATATAGTTTGGAGACCTAAACTGAGCTGCGATTACTAGTGAATATAGAAAAGTAATTTTATTGTAGGAATGACCCTTTTTTGAAAAGGGGGGATGTCCATTTTATAGGGGAAATGCTGTCGAATTTTCAATGAGCTTCTCGTATAGCTAATGGCTTTGAATTATTATAATATTTCATGGCAGTTGTTTTAATATATCCCGATTTGTATAATGTGAGCATTTTTTGGGAATAAGTTGTAGGATATCAATTGTTCGCAGTACTGATATTTGGAAGGAGATTGAAGAGAAGCTTTACCAGGTATTAAAATGACATTCATATCTTTATAAGTCTGGATTTGAAGAATGATTTCTAACACATATTGAAAAATGACATTTGTATCAGTTTGTATATTTCTCATTCTAGGTATGCCTCTCATCATCTTCCTTCACGTACTTCAACAAGATCCTTTAACCGTTTAGTTGAGGTTAGTGATTTAGTTTGCTACAACGTTTTCTTGAACTTATGTTTATTTGGGTATTTCTGTACTTTTAATGCGCAAATTATTACATGTATATCTTTTTAAAATTATATATGTTAAAACAATTTATTAAAATAAGTATTCATATTGTTATGAAAACTTATGAAATTTGAGACTAGTACATATTTAATATCGGAGTTTTAACATTAATTATCTTAAAACATATATGATTACAAACATATATGTTAAACGTTAAGTTTACAATTGTTTTAGATCTTAACCCATATATCTTAACCCATATCTTTTGATCCATAGTAACAAGAACTTGTTATCTTCGTTCATATGTCTTATATTAGATCTTGTGAAATATATTGTGAGACAATGATCGAATACTAACTATGGATTCACTGTTTTAAATTAACAGTTGTCCATAAATGAGTTTTCAGGATAGATTTTGGATGTATAGATGAAAAAATGTTGATGGTTTCAGTAATCCTGAATTTGTTGAGGGAGTGGAAGCTTTTATTCATTATGCATGTTCTCAACCTGCATTTAAGGATGGGGCAAAGATCAGATGTCCATGTAAAAAGTGCAAACACAAATGTTTCTTTACTATTGATGAAGTTAATAGGCATTTGTTGAGAAAATGATTTGTCCCTAATTATTTTGAGTGGACACGACATAGGGAACCAGGCATTTCTAGCACCTCAAAGGGAATCAACCAGAATCGCCTGTCAACCTAAATGAGTATAAAAGGGGGGATTGGATTTAGAACAAATTATGTGGAACAAACAGAAAATCCATACATGCAAATGGTTTATGATGGGGTCAGTAATGTAAACATTGGTTTTTAATAGGACTAAATACAACAAACCATTCAACGCTAGTCTCAGGAGGAATAATCTGCTGATGAGACTCGAATGTATTTTGATGTTGTTGGTGGTAGGGATCGTCATGGATGGATATTCGGGCTAGGTTCATTTGCGAATACTTATTATTCGCAATGTTCTATGTCTAGTATAGCAACGTCTACTAGACAACCACAATCGTCAGAATTCACAGAGCTTCGGGCCCCATTGGATAAGGAGATGGAGAAGATGACCTACATGCAAGAGAAGATGGACCAGATGGCTTACTTCCAAGAGAAAATGGCTCAACTGAGACAGGAGATTGAGTAGCTGAAGGGGAAGGGTAGCACCTCTGAGCACCCTCCATCACCAGGACATTAGGATTGTTATAGTCATTTGCTTTGAAATACAAAGATATGCTATGTAAACTTCAATATTTTTATTATCACTGAACAAATTTTGAACTTTATATTACCAATTACTTTCTTTTTCAACAAATTTCATATATACACAAATTAAATTAATATGCACAGATAATTCACAACTGTTTAAATTATGCATTTTTGATAAGAACATTAAACAAATTTTAATGCCAAGATTTTTTAAAAAAATTTTCAAACAACCTATTACCTACGAAATTTTGAAAATCGTCGGCAAACATGTTAACATATTACTGACGGAATAAGGACACCGTCAGAAAACATGTAAACACATTACCGATAGAAATTCGTTTACAGTCGGTAACTTGTCCGTTTAATTTACCAACGGATTCTATTAATCCGTCGGTATATTTACGTCTATTTACCGACGGACACATTTCATTGTTAAATTTAACTACGTTCTGATTACAGACAACTTTGTCGGCTGTTAGTTTCCGTCAGTAATTTTTGATAATAACGGAATATTTGGATTTACCGACGGTTTTCTCCGTTGATAAATCCACACATTCTTGTAGTAAAAATAATAACTAATAATAATTTAGGGATAATATATAAATGTAATATGAATCTCATAATTATGATCACATCATAATTTCTTTTACAATATATGTTTATCTCATATCATGCCCTTCTAAATATTTATAAGATAAAAATTGTCTTTAAATAATTATGTTACTAAACTATAACCATCTAATTAACTATAAGACATAAACTAACAAATAATTTTATCTCGTTCTATTATCGACCTTGAATATAAAGCCCTTGCAAATACTACTAAACTTCTTTAATTACAGTGGCTACTTTAAGTTGTGTTCCGCCCTTTTCTACTACACCACTTTATTGTGATTACCCCAATGCTATGCAAATTACTAATAATGATGTGTTACATTAATGTATTAAATACATTGAAATAGATTATCATTTTATACATCATCATATTTGTCAAGGCGTCATTTGCCTACTTTTAGTTTCCCCTATAAATCATACTGCTGACATTTTCACTGGGGCTCACTCACCTCGTCATTTCTATGATTTGGTGCCCAAACTATATAGTTTTTAGACCATTTGCTGCCTTGAATTTGAGGGAGGATGTTAGAATATTTACTTACTATATTTAGATATTCTATATATCATTAATTTATTTCTTTCCAAGAAATTAGACCCCTAAATTTAGCCTCATCATAACTTTCTTTTTTATTTAGTTAAGTTTGTTCTTTTATAAATAGATGACGTATTCTCCTCTTTTTAACATATAATTCGATCATGTATATTGAGGCAATATGCGAAATTCTCATAATAGTTTAATCATGTTTATTGAGACAATACCTGAAATTCACTTTATTCTCAATATGTTCAGCAGCAGAAATAACTAAAATGAAAGGCGTTTTAATTTACATGTCAAAGGGTATTATAAGATAGCTCAAATATTAGACAACATTTCAGGAGGCACCTACAATCCAGAGTTAACGTGACTGGTTAGTGGGTATGGTCTTTTAGAGCCATTTGAATAGCAAGCCTCCATGAGTAGCAAAGAAAGGAGCAAAAACCAAAGACTCTACTGCCATGAGCTTGATGAGGATATTGAGTGAAGGACCAGAAGTGTCTTTGAGGGGATCTCCAATGGTATCGCCGATCACAGCTGCCTTGTGGGCTTCTGAACCCTTAGGACCCAATGTTTTAGCATGCTCGGAAGCACCAGCCTGAAGCACATGAAGTAGCCAAAAACATTAAAGATTTTATAATGAATTGGACTGTTATAATGAAACAACATTACCTCTATGTACTTTTTGGCATTATCCCATGCTCCTCCAGTGTTGGAGGCTGATATTGCAACCTAAGAAATGGAAGACAACAATGAACATCATACAGAAGTAATGGGACAATGTGGTCACCAATGTCTCTTGAAGATACAATGATGGGGAGTGAGGTTGTCGGAGCAAAAGCGATGAAACTTTACCTGGACACCAGAAACAAGAGAACCAGCAAGAACACCAGCGAGAGTTTCAACTCCAAAGAATGTTCCCGCAATCAGTGGTGTAAGCATAACCAAAGCGCCAGGCGGAATCATCTCCCTGATTGAGGCGTCGGTTGAAATCTTGACGCAATTTGCATAGTCTGGTTTGGCTCTACCTTCCATAATACCTGGAATAGAATTGAATTGTCGACGAACCTCTTCAACCATTTTCAGGGCTGCACTACCTACACTTTTCATTGTCATAGCTGAAAACCAGTATGGAAGCATGGCCCCAACAATAAGCCCAATGAAGACCTTAGGAGTTAAAACGTCAACAGTTTTGATGCCTGCCCGGCTAACAAAGGCACCAAACAAAGCAAGAGAAACAAGAGCAGCTGATCCAATAGCAAAACCCTGAATCACAATTGTAGAATGTTAATTTTAATGAGCATCGAGCTACAGTATAGTGGTAGGGAAAGTGATTAAAAGTGAGAAATAATTCCCTACTTTGCCAATTGCAGCAGTAGTGTTTCCCGCAGCATCTAGAGCATCTGTTCTTTCACGTATTTTGTGGCTCATTCCAGCCATTTCTGCGATGCCGCCAGCATTGTCACTTATGGGTCCATAAGCATCAATTGCAAGACCCGTGGCAATGGTGCTGAGCATTCCCAGAGCAGCCACAGCAATTCCATACATGGCAGCCAGGCTGAAGCTTACATAGATAGCAATGGCAATGGCAAAGATGGGAATGATGACCGATTTGTATCCCAGAGCCAACCCAAAAATAACATTTGTTGCAGCACCAGTCCTACAAGAGTCTGCTACATCCTGCACTGGACTGCAGATTTGAATCGTATAATTATTTTGAGAATGAATAATTATTTTCGGAAACTTTCTCCCTATGAACATCTTACATTTGAACTCCATAGATCGTGGATGCTAGCATTATAGAAATGCTATATGCAAAAGATATTTATTTACCTGTAAGCATTGCTAGTGTAGTACTCTGTTGTATATCCAATAACAAGTCCAGCCCACAAGCCAATTGCAACGCAGAAGAAAAGGTGCCTGCAGCAATATAAGTTTCAATGATCATGACAAATTCCTAATAGGAAAGTATTTCAGAAAAGTGGATTATAACCTACCAGTTCTTTACAGCCTTGTCAGTCCCAAAGTTAAAGAGAGTGAACTCGGATGGTAAGGCAAAGAAGCTGACCATGGCTATGCCAGCAGTCATGAGAAGGGTTGAGACCAGAAGTTGTCTCTTCAAAGATGGTTCAATTTCAGTAACATCCTTAACCTCAAATAAATCAGTTGCCAAAAGTGTTGTTATTAAACAAACCACAATGCCAATGGAACTTATGATCAATGGATATGACATGGCCGTGTAGTCATGGCTGACACCAAAGGATGATATTGATGCCACAAAGAGTGCAGCACATGATGATTCGGCATAAGAACCAAAAAGGTCAGAACCCATCCCAGCAATGTCTCCTACATTGTCACCCACATTGTCTGCAATAACCTGCATAAGAACCAAAACGGTTATGCAGTGGAAATTGCGCTCTTAGATATTTCAAAATGATCACAAATTACGAAAACTTTGTCAATGAAATTGGATCTAGGCAGAGAATAGTTAGTTTATAGAGTATCAGATATTACAGCTGGGTTCCTGGGATCATCCTCGGGAATATTTCGCTCAACTTTACCAACAAGGTCAGCACCAACATCAGCTGCTTTCGTGTATATACCTCCTCCAACTCTGCCAAAGAGAGCCATTGATGAACCCCCAAGACCATAACCAGTAATGGATTCATAGAGTCCTTCCCAGTCATCTCCATAGTAGAGTTTAAAGAACTGGATGGAGACAAAGAGCACGAAGAGGCCATTGGCAGCCAGGAGGAAACCCATGACTGCCCCAGAACGAAAAGCTGTGATAAAAGCCTTTCCGACACCTTTTCTTGCTTCCAGAGTTGTTCTAGCATTAGCATAAGTTGCAATCTTCATGCCTAGAAAACCTGAAAGGACAGAAGTAAAAGCACCAAGCAAGAAAGCAATAGTGCTAAAGATGGCATTGGCCAGAGCAGGTTTGCACATGTTCCCTTTGTTATATGTGCAAGGTTCACTTTCGGTGCTGAAGCCATTAACAGAACCAAGAAAGAGGAACATGATGGCAGCAAAAACTCCCGTGAAGATGCCAAGGTATTTGTACTCCGTAAACAGAAAGGAGGTTGCTCCTGTGGACATGACATAAGCCGAATAAGAACACATAGCAGAGGTTCTTGTTAATCATCATAAAAGCAGTAAAGAAGAGAAGAACTGATGATAAGACAATTGCCATAGGATTGAAAGAATGCTTTGGCCACAGGACTGAAAGGAAGTGAACTGATGGTAAGACAATTCCCAACCAAACCAAGTAGCAGTCTCTGCTATTTGAAAAAAAAAATGTAGACATCCCACTGTCGGCAGGTGACATACTCAAAAGAAGACATCATCTGAATTTCGAACACAAAATACAAAAAAGAGGAACACGTTTGCTGCATAATCTAAGAGTTCTCTTTTTCACCCTGACCTGTGTGTACAACATATATATTTATAGAGGAAGAGAGAAAAAGACAAGCGGAGAGAGAGCTCACCGACTGAAATAGCTTTCTGGATTTCAGCACACTTGATATTAACCTCAAGATTGTTAACGCCATCTTCTTCTTCTTCAATTAATCTATCATTATAACCACCGCCAGACTCACCAGAGACTCTCACCTTTGACACCAAATACCACTGAAGTAAAGCAAATCCAATTCCAACCAAAGCAGCCACGGGAATCAGAACCTGCACAACACCCTCACTCAGCACAACCATTTCAAACACAACCACCCCAACTCACTTGGTTTCTTGAGGAGTAGTATAGAAAATATGGCAAGGCCAAAGCTGCCCTGCTTTTCACTGCATGGCTTTATGGAATCTTCAAAACTGGTTGGTTTGATTGACTGCTGGGGCAGACATGATACTTCTTAACCGTTAGCTAGTTGGTTTGATTGTCAGTTATGAGCTTTATCACTGTCTTTATCCTATGCAGTTTTTGTACATCAGGCTCCTTATTCCTCACTTTGTCACTTTGTAGGTAAGGTTGGTAGGACGTACAGGCTAAGGCTAGATAAGGATGGGGAAACAATTCAAGCCTTGCTTAATGAATGGAGATGGACTACGCAATAACTGCTTTCTAAGTTTCATTTTATTACGGAAAGAGAATAGAAGATCCAATTTTTAATGTTCAGCTCATGATATTTACTGTGGCTCTTTCTTGTTGTTACTTGTTCTTTGTTAAGAGATTATGATCAAGACTTTAACTTTTTCCTCCTATGAGTTTAATCGGCTGACCATACAGTACCATTGAAGACTCTTAACAGTTAAGAAATATTCATCCACAAGCTAGCGAAATTGGTAGGAAACCTGGCGTGGATTAGACTGTGTAAGGCGTTCTGTGTTTCGTATCTTTGAAACTACTTTATGTAAATCGGATTGCTAATGAAGGCCTTCAGATCTTCTGCCCAGGTATTCTAGCTCTATCTAAATGGATGGCCTAGATCCTCTAGCACAGGATAGAGCTAGAGTACCTGGGCCAGAGGATCTGGTCCCTAATGAAGTTCCAAAACGTAGCTTCTATTTCTGACAAAAAATGTGTTGACAGCTCATGGTCAGAAGAAGTTGGACGTAATCATGGGTATTTTTATAGCACCATGGACTCCGTTCTCATGGTTACGTTCGCTGCAAGTTTCAAACGAAGCTTAAGTTAATATAATGACAATACACGTTTTTGAAGGGTCTTTGGTCTCACTTCCCATCAAGATATTATAAGTGAAAGTGGAGGCCTAGCAGGTGAGCTTTACGGGAATAATTCAAAGTAGCGGTGGTAACTTGTCTCCAAAGATAATCACTTTGCTTATTGTATTAATGACTTGGCTCAAGTTTACGGAAGAAATGGGATATTAAGAGCAAGATTTCTAGCCATGTCCGTACTTTGATTACTCGCCACTCTTACCTTGATCCCTTTTTTAGCAGATGCACTTCAAGTTGCATTCATCTTCAAAAAGTTCAATTATTAATTAATGAAACAATTGTAGCTTGGAAAGAAGAAAAAGGCTTTTCGCAGCTAATCTGTTATCTTTTCTTTAGGTAGCATTACGTTGTTCACATCTTGAAGCATCATTAGGTCCGTAAAGAGAAGCGATTTTTCTCCCATCTTTGTGCTTCGGTATTCTGCTCGGAAGGATGGAACTGAAACTTGAAAAAAGAAAAAGAAAAACAAGATTAAGGCAAAAGAAAAGGTATTGCAGGATGAGGAAAAACATGACCAATCCCCATCTCAAAAGCTCTACACAGGATGAGGTTGCCACCGTGTTCCACGTTTGGATGCCAGGTATTCAAATGGTGAAAGAACCTACGTTCTACTCAAGCTCAACATTTTAATATTATATTCTGATTGGATCGCTTAACTACATAAAATTCAACAAAACTAAGATAAGCTTTGATTTCCAGGATTCTACACGGAGCTGGCAAGTAGCACAAATTAAATAAACTTAGTTATTACAAAACTAGTGAAAAATCCAATTTGAAAACTGGCACTTTCAGGTGAAAAACCGTTGAACAAATAATCTACTTCCAATAATCGTGCATTCCCCTTTGGCAACATACAATGGTCGACGACCCCATTTGCTACAGTTACAGATCCCATCAAGGAGATGCGAGAATTGCATTTCATCTATTAAATATGTGCCAAAGAAACTCGTCCTCCTGTCAAAAACTTTTAAAATGTGCACTTTAGCTTCGAGAGGTAATTGATAGATCTTTCAAAGCCACAACATATGACCACGATTATAATGACCGCAATTGTGGGGATGCCCATCCAGGCAAAGGTGCATGAAAAACAAGAGGACGACCAGTAATAGGATGTTCAAAAGATAAAGTCTCGGCATGAAGTTCATGTCTGTCAAATATTTTCCCTTTCCACTCATACACGCCTTCATACTTCACATCCCCTCTTATAGGAATTCCAAGATACTGACAATGCAAGCGGATTTGATGTGTTCTTCCACTCCGAGGAAATGCTCGGACCAAAATCTCATCCACTTTTGCTTCTGCATCAATTTCAGGTCTTTTTTCATCTACTACAATGGTTTCACCTTTCTTACATTCGTATAGCTCTTCCAATTTCCCTTGTCCATTGACTGATAACAATTCAAAAGAAGTTTCCATGTCCCTGACTACAGACCCACCTGGTAGTGTCCTGCCTACATCTGATGCAGCATATACACGCCAAATTCCAAATTTCGACCGACCATGACCTGATTTAACAGTAATGTTTTCCCATTTTGGTGCTGAACCAACGCACTGAGCAATGTATGTTTTCCTAACCTTGTGATTGGTAAATGCCTTTACAAGCTTAGAAGCTACTTTGTGTGACTTAGTAATTAACATTACACCACTTGTGTCACGATCAAGTCGATTGGCAAGATGAAGCTCTGGCTGGCTGACTTTAAAATCTGAAATTGAAACTTTACCCAAATTAGTCACTTTCAAATTGGTCCCTTTGAGGCTCAATCAAAAAAACTTATCCTTTTCTGATAGGTCAAAATACTTCATGTCTTTGATATATGCATCAAAAGCAGAAGTGTTTATTGCTTATAGCATCAGACTACGGCCGTTACAAGATCCGGAGTCTAAGGATTTGGAACTTATATATAATGAAAAAGATTGGTTTTAGTGAAACCATACAGAACCCTCACCTAAACTGCTTTGCAACTCTTTCCAATCTATGAGCTTGTGAGAGTTTTGTTTGCAGAGCTCCCAACAGAAACTAATTGTTTATCACATTAAGAAAAGAAGTTAGCCGAACCCCCCACCTGGAACAAAAGCAGACGATTCACTGCCTATCCTAATAGCTAATGTCATGCCATTAATGAGATATTGAGATGAAGACAACTACATATGCAGCTTATGAACAGTCACATTCCAAATTAAATCCAGCAGTTATAACAAATTCAATTCTGCAGTTGTTGCTTAGCTAATTACAAGATGGGAATGTCCCATATGTTTGCTCAAGTGATCTCAATCGTTTTATATATATATATTTGTGTGTGTGTGTGTGTGTGTGTGTGTGTGTGTGTGTGTGTGTGTGTGTGTGTGTGTGTGTGTGTATGTTTAGTGTTCATTTATTTCTTATCCCTTAAACATTCGTAAAGTGAATGCAAGAAATATGTTTGTGAAAATTTCTCAAATGCATTATTATCACATTGATTGAAAACCAGTCCAAATTTGGTTGACATTCAATATATAGGATTACATGAACTATCATTTTCACTTACACTATGTCAATTTGCCTCTAAGTGAAAAAATCGAATAGCCTAACTTTATTTGACAAAAAGTTTCAGTAAATTACAAAGGTGTTTCATAAAAATTCTTAAGTGAAATGTATATAACTTGTTTCACAGAAATTCATTAAGAACTTAGTTGTAGAACCTAGTTGCAACATAAAGGAATTGAAGGTACTTATTTAGCTCAACTTAACCTTTCTAACTAGTGGTATCAAAGATAACAATAAGGAAATGTTGGTGATTAATGGTGGGAGGAAACATAGAATAGTTGAGAAAAGAGATGCTTGGTTGAAGAAACTTCTTAAACCAATACTGGGAAAAGAGGGAATCTCTATGACTATTTGGTTATATTGCATGTCTAAGGTGTTACAGTATATATAAAATCAATTAGAAGACATTTTTAGAGAAACAAATAGGCTGGTTGGTATAATAGAGTATGCTTTGACTCTCATTTGTCCCAATGTTGTTTACAATAATGGACCAAATTGGACAAGGTTGAATTCTCGGAATGTTCAAATATTAGAAATTTTATGGGATATACATTAAGATTTCCATACTATAAAGGTGTTAGTGAGGGGATAAGATATTGGTGACAATGAGGGGATAAGATATTGGTGACCAATATATGTTTGGTTGGTGATGCCAAATTATGGTGGTGAGTAAGGATTGATAATGATCTCAATGCTAGTTGTCCATGAATTAAGACATGGGAGATGATGGTGCGATAGTTTAAAGAGCAATTCTTATCTTGTAATACCTCTTAGTTTGTGAGGGAGGCCTTTTGGAAGCTGTGACATGATGGAACAATTTAAAACTGCATCGAGTCATTTAGCTCTCTAATTTTATATTCATACAGTATCGAAAAAAGACAAGCTTTTCAACTTTCTTTTAGGACCATATTCTTAGGAATAAATTAAGTTATTGAGGTATGGATTCTAGGACCTACCTAGTGCCATTACTACATCGAGTTGATTGGTTGATTTGTGACCAAATAAAGACAAGGAGAAACTCTTCAATGGTAATACAAATGGGAAGATTATTGGAGAGCAATCTATTGGATATAATGAGAAAGGTAAGCATACTAGCTAAAGAGGAGTACAATATTGAATTAGATATTTTTTAATATATTTGATGGAGAACCATGGTCATGTAAAAGACAAGAAGAGAAGCATCCATGGTGTGATTTGCCTCAAGGAAACCTAGGACGTGACTTGCGTGGACATGAGCTTGCAAAACGAGGCTTAGGAGTTGAAATTGGGAGAAGCATCCATGGTGTGATTTGCCTCAAGGAAGCCTAGGACGTGACTTGCGTGGACATGAGCATGTAAAAGGAGGCTTAGGAGCTAAAATTGGATCATATTTGAAGTCTGAATGTTCAAGGCAAGGGGATGAACGAAATTCCCATATCAAAGGCCCAACATTCAAGTTTAATGTTCCTAAAGATCCATTACAAGATGTTGGAGGCCCAATGA
>JAOQMP010000004.1:20993634-21013009 GCA_027563575.1 Erythroxylum pedicellare
CAAATAAAGAGTTGATAGTGTTCTCATCACTTCTAGATATTTTATGGAGATTGGTGATTAAACTGGCGCTAGTAGTTTGATGGACTAGCTATCTATTAAGTCTTAACACCAAGAAGAGATCTTGTGTGTTAATCACCCTATAGAGTAAAATGGGAGATCTAAAAGGAAAAATCAACATAAGGGCAAAACGATAATTTTACCCTTTATTGTGCGGATGACTATAATATGATTCATAATAAAATTTGCAATTGGACATCTTATTTGAAACATGTGTTCTCATAATGTTTAGTAATTCAAGAGTTCAACTAATTATCTTTAATGGAATGACATTTGGTTAATAAGCTGGAATTGATTATAATAATATTAAATTAATTATGAGCTTATTAGAGCTTGAATTATTTAAGTCCAATTAGATTCCCTGCTTGGCTTCTAGGAAGGTTATCAAGAAAAGTAAGAAATACAAATAAAGGTTTTACAGCCTACGATTGAATGTTGGACTTGTACTAATTAATTGTTAATTAGAAGCCCAAATGAACATTTAATATTGGGTTAGACGTTGGTTTCATTTGATTAATTAGATTAATTAAATTGAAACAAAGTTATTAAAACAAGGGAGGACATATTTTGATTTTTTGTAGCTAAATATGCAGCTGCACATTTATCATTGAATTGCCAAATTAAAGATGGTTTTTATCATGATTTATCATCATTAAATGGAGTAATGATCTTATCATTAAATGGTTTAATGGTTTTCTTTTTATGATAGCATGAAATGTAACCTTTTAGCATTAATTTGATTAAAGAAAGGAAGAGGTGCATTTGATGTACTCTCTCTTCCTTCTTTCATCCATAACCCAAAATGAGAGGATTTAGGTTATTGGTCTTTTCATATAGCCAAGTTTTCTAAGGAGAATAAACCGTAAATGAAATTGGTTGAGGATGTAATGACGAGGAGAGGATACAAAAGCGATGAGTCAAAGTTGCAACAAGAAGTCGATATATTTCTATTGTCTTGTTCTTATGTTAATTGTTTACCTTATACCGTATCATATATGGCTGAAACATGTTGATTTGGTTATGTTGTTTCCGCTGAGTTTTGATTTCGGAAATTTTTTTGAAATCTACCATTTTAGCCAAATCTTGCATGCTTTTGTTTTCGATCTAACAATTGGTATGAGAGCCATTTTGTTACACATGATTTCAGTTCCTATATGTGATGTATGGGTTGGCAATTAAATTTTTTATACTGCATATTTGTATGTGATAAAAATATATATAGTATATGTGTTGCTCTTTTGGTTGTCCATAGAATATAGTTTTACTTTGTCAGTTTTCTTCGTTTGGTTTGTAAAAAGGAGGGTAGCCTATCATCTTCATGTTTCCTCCTTGGCTTCATTTTTCTATTTTCTTTGATTTTGTAATGTACAAATTTTTGTAATATTGAAGATGGAGCAACCATGGATTGAAGAAAAGACTAGGTAATGGTTTTGATGTATCCTTTGGTGTATTGGCAAGGTTTTGGTTTTAGGAAGACCAAAATGCTAGAATTTTTGTTGTACAAAATTTCAGTTTTTATGAAAACAAAAATACTAGAATTTGTGGTGTATTGACAAAGTTTTAGTTTTATGGAAACAAAAATACTAGATTTTTAGTTGTAACAAAGTTCGGTTTTTATAAAACAAGTGCTAGAATTTTTTGAGTTTCGGATTTACCAAAAACATGAGCTGTAATTTTTGTTTTCAAAGTGACAAAATTTGATTTTATGAAAATGCCATTACACACATTTTACCGGATGGGCCGGGTCATGTGGATGAGGAGTTCGAAGTGGAAGAACCAAGTCTAATACATTTTTTTGTTTGGGCTAAGAGCCTTGTAATTTATTTTGTTTGGGCCGGGTCATGTGTAAGAGCCTTGTAATGTAGTGTTTGGGCTAAGAGCCTTGTAATTTATTTAGAATAATTGCCAACCCTAGGCTTTGCCATGCATTCATTATATATGAGATATAAAATGAAACAGTATAGGATGGATATTAAATTGCACCTACAGAAGATGGTATTTATGAAAACTTAAAGACCAAAAAGAATGAGTGGGAGAGGATGCTCATGGGACAGTCCACGGTCTCCATGTGATGGCCCATTTGCATGTGGCAAAGTGTTACTCCCCACCGGAGGACATAAATCCTAGATCTTGCATGGTTTGAGTCTCCTAAAGGATAAGTCCACTTATTGGTAGCAAATGTGACCTCCCACCGAGGCATGGTTTGTAAGTATCTTTAGTGGATGAATCGAATGGTTACACACTTAATATAGTTTATCAATAAACTGCCCACCGTAGCTCTGTTGACAAATGTATGGACCAAACGTATGGTGCTTTTCAAAATGTTAGGCATGAAGATGCTTCGTAGTTTTTTAAGTGGGAGGGTCTTAATTTTTTCTTTGAATAGATGAGATAGCTCACCGTCTTTTAGTTAAGAAAAATAATCGTCGTGTAAAGTTTTAAATTTTTGTTAAGTTTGTCAAATCTATCATCATGTATACATGCATCATGATTTTAAACAAAGTTCCAATATTGTTGACTAGTATACTCATGTTTTAATAATTTATATTTTCAGACATAATCAACCACAATATGAATCCACTCACTTTGCCATTGACTAATAACAAATTGGAAAATGGAGAGAATTTTAATGAACGGAGACGTGACCTTGACATTGTTCTTCCATATGAATGAATTTCATGGGTATTAACGAACAATGAGCCTACACCTTCGGGAGGTAATTCAACTTTTGAGCAATTGGTATTAATTGCATTTCTTAAGTTTTCTAAGAACAATTGATACTGCAAATTGCTATTTTTGATTGTAGGATCCTCAAAGAGAAGGGAGTCAATGTGCTGAATAGAAGTAAACAGGACATCATAGCCTTCGACCTAGGTATTCACAATACGCAGCAGACTGGACCATACTACACAACAAGAAGTATAACCGAAAATTACAACATGTACAAAATTACCTCTTGACGCGGATTAGTATTTGTTTTTCAAATTTGTAGACGCTGCAGTGCGCGAATGTCCTCTACCGGTATCCACACAAGGATGAACGATCTTGGCAATGACTAATGTGTGCTAGCATGTTCTAAAACACTTTTTGAACGCTGCATAATTTTTCTCTCGGAAGAAGAACGAACAACTAGATTTTTGGTGGATAGAGTTTTCATCTCTTATCTAATAAGACCTAAGTTCTCTATTTATAAAGAAACCCTAATCCCTATTCCTATTAGGAATAAGAATATCATAATCATAAATTCATTAGAATTATAGAAGCCCAATCAGTTTCGGCCCATATTATATCTCATATAATAAAAGCCCGACAATTTAATTCATTCTAGCCCAATAAATATATCCACATATATTTATTCAATGCCTAATAAATTAGGCCCAAGAGAATAGCTCAGATCATATCACTCTCTGTGTGAGACCCTGTAGGCTCATTTGATATTGACAATGGGCTTGATCACACTTCATGGCCCATAAGTCATAAGTAGCCTCTAGCAAGACATTATGACCACCCAAATCAAATGAGGATCAATAATCTGATTTAACCTGTAACCATGGTTACAAACTCAGTTCCTTTGCAATACGATATCAAAATTACTCACAAGGCATGGTACATGCCAAACTTTGATTAATCATAGTTTCTTGATCCCTAAGTTGACTGATTCTAACAAGTGACATTGATGACTTCTCATCAATTCATTTGAGCATGGCCATGCATTGCTTCAGTCATACTTATTAAGAGGCCCAAATGATATCTCTCTCATTTAAGAGAGGTACAAATCCCATCTACGTCATTCATATCCTTCCGCATGATTCATTTAATGTCCAACATAAGGCTACTTGTTATCTGGTTAAAGATAACTTAGTTTAGTGTCAAAACACTGAATTCCTTATATAGGGAACTATGATGACTTCAGGTAAGAGGACTAAAATCAAACCATATTGAGAATCACTAATGACATGAAACCATATAGTGTTCTCTCTGTAGGTCGGTCCAATACATGTTCTCTAACATACATCTATGTTTTTTATTTGATAACTCATATCCATGATCAAAAAAGCGTGATCATCAATCAGAACACATACTAGCCTTAATTCATTATTGTTCTACCAATAACGATCAACCAAGGACAATTTAGAATAGTATTATAATGCTTATGGTTTTACTATCAAGTCACATACTTGATAGCATAAGCCTAATACTATTCATGGAATGTAAATCACATTACATAAACGATATACATGCATATATAAAAGAACACCTTATAATATATTATTAATAAGTCATAATGTTAGTACAAAAGTCACCTATTTCCATTGGCCTAGGGCACACTACTAACAGTATCCTCTCGGTCTTTCTCATCCAAGTCTTGCTTCTTCTAGATTTGTTGTCCCATAAAAATCCACTGCCCTATACTTCCTAAGCTTGTCAAACTGCATCCCCTTCTTAATAAAGGCTAGAGTAGAGGATTGCAGCATCTGTCCCATAGCCTGGACAAACGCCTGAGTGAAGGCTTAGAACATCCTCGGATCTAGTAGAGTAGGCACTTTCTCCTGCAAAAGTGGAGACTCCCGTGTTTGTGACTGAACGGGCTCACTACTAGGCCCTACAGAAGCCTCAGTGTTCCCTAGAGCTTCAGCCTCATCGGTACTCTCCTCCCTTGGTGGAGAGTCAGGTGTAATCGATCGTTGCAATACTCCTCGTGTCCTTCTATGAGGTGGCATCTTACTCCTTCAATAAAAACACTACCGATTATCAACATTTCATTTTAAATTTTAGTTCCTACATGTATGCATGACATGCATGTCACTTAATGCAATTCAATCAATTCATAATGTAACAAGTAACAATTCATCCTACTATGCATTCTAAGCCTAGGAAAAACCTAGTTGCTCTGATGCCAAAATTATTGGATCTTGTTTCTGGAACCTAAACATTCGGAGACATTTGATGGAAAACAGTACTTGCCCTCAACTATACTAAACCTGTCTTTTGGGACACTAGAATAACCCTTATTATGGGTATCGAATTTGGGTGTTCTTTGGGGTAACTTAAAAGAGGACTTCAAGATCTACCACCTTAATGAAGACCTTAAAGACGGAATCTATTGTCTGAAGAGTCAAAATGGACCCAATGATGGTATTAGATGAACAGTAAACAGAGGAAAGAAGTCTCGGTTATAAAAGCAGAAAACAGACGAAACAAAAGACAGACAAAACGACGAGGGCAGACGAAAAAAAGAACAGACAAAGCGAGGAGGGCAGATTAAACAAAAGAACAGACGAAGCAAAGAGGGCAGACGAAACAAAAGAACAGACGAAGCGAGGAGGGCAGACAAAACAAAAGAATAGACAAAGCAAAGAGGGTAGACGAAACAAAAGAACAAAAGAAGCGAGGAGGGCAGATGAAACAAAATCAAAATCTTAAGACGATTTGGGGTCAACTTAAGATGAAACAAAGTCTCAAGACGATGTGGCATTAACTTAAGACGATGTGGGGTCAACTTAAGACGAGGCAAGGTCTTAAGAAGATGCGGGGTCAACTTAGGACTAAGTATGGTCTTAAGACGATGCGAGGTCAACATAAGACAAAGCATGGTCTTAAAACGATGCGGGGTCAAATTTAGATGAAGTAAAGTCTTAAGATGATGCAGGGTCAACTTATAGACGATATGACATCATCACAGACGATACATCTTTACAAACGATGCATTATTTAAGACTAATGATGTCATCACATACGATATGACATCATCACAGATGATACATCTTTACAAACGATGCATCACTTAAGATGAATGACATCATTACAGACAATATGATGTCATCATAGATGATATGTCTTTACAGATGATACGTCTTTCCAGACGATACATCTCTTACCTTTATAAAGACCATAACTTTCGAATCTGAAGTCTAAACTTTCTATACTATATATCGATGGAAAGCTGGATAATTAAACAACAACTTTTTAGAGGAAAACTTTAACTAATTTAGCCTCAATTAGTCTAGTTTCCCTTGGAAGTCAGCACACAAATTCTACACCTATGAAAGGCCTAGATCAATAACTGAACATTTACCAAAGAAACATGCACATTCACCTGGGGACTTTCTAGTTTTTCTTTAACTCATTAGCCCAAGCAACAGAAACTCATACATCATTTAATTACATCTATACACTTTGAACAATTAACCCTAAAATACAACCTATACAGGATGCTCAATGTTTACATGCTTATGTAGCTATCCCAAAAGTGAACAAACTAACTTAGTGATAAAAGCTACTATCTTAGAATTTGATCAAATGCCTTGTAAGGATCACTTATCTTCTTAATCTGCACCTAAGGAGGGAATAATAGGGTAAGCTACACAGCTCAGTGGCTAATACATATATAGCCATTAGCAATTGGTCACATATTCAAGAATATGTATATTTATATTTATATGTATATGTATATTTAACAATTCTAGCATTCTTACTTTAGTCATGCAAATTTAAGCATTGATCAATATAATTCAAATATAATACATAGCATAACTTCATCCAGTAAACATCACACTTTATCATGCACCATACTTGAACATCTAAAGATGCAATGCACAACAAACGGCTCGAGGGTTCCATGAAAACATAATGGAGAAACCGAAGTTTACCCTATAAATAGAATGAGTCTAATTTTGGAGCTCATATGCCACAAGCGGGCAGCCGGGAGAAGGCTCTTATTAGCGTGCACATGACGAACATAATGGTTCCACTCTCACGTAAAAAGGAGGACATATTCACACTCAAATTATTTTATAAAATGCTTTCCTACTTTTTCATGCTCTTTCCTTTCTTTGCGTTTATACAAAATGCCATGACCGAATATCAAGGCATAATATGATCAATATCACAATTCAATTTTATCAAAAAATGTCATACTTCTTTTCATGCATAACTTAAAACGTCATAGTAATTCACAATTTAGCAATTTCATTTTTAAGCACATCATATACATACACATAGGTAAGAATTTGCCCAATTACACAATAATTATAAACGCATTACCCACCTAATAGGCTTGTGGAAATCTAAGTTAAGCTTGCCTTTCCCCTTGCTCTTGGGTAAGATTCCCTTAGTTTCCTAACACAACCAAGGTTCCATTCAAAAACAACATTCCAATAAAATTTATAAACTTCAGAAAAACATAAAATCATATTAAACACAAATGAAACTCAAATCTAACCTACCCACAGTCCATCTAGGTTAGAAAACTTAAGATCTAGTTTAGAAAACCTAAAATCGATTGGGTTCTCCTAATGCATCTTCTTCCCACAAAACCTCTTTGCTCTCTAAATCCTTCATCCTCAATACAACCCATTCGTTTAATAAAGCAAGAAAAAGATGACTAACCTACCTTAACAAACTCGATTTCTCTTCTCTTCTTTTTCACCAAAACTTCTCTTCTTCTCTCCTATTTTTCGTTTCTCTATTCTTTCTCTTTGGTTCTCACGACACTTCTCTCTTCTTTCTAATACAAAGACCATTTTAATGATCTTTTTCCCATTTTACCCTTCATTTACCTTGTCCTTCCCATTTTGCCCCTTCTTTCATTTAATCAATCTACTAACTCCTTTAAACTAAGTTACTTTTAACCTTACAATATTAATTCTAATCTCTATTTATTCCACTAAATCAATGATTACGTTCAAAATAATCAAAAATGGAATAGTCAACTAAAACCTAAATAAAAAGCTAAATAACAAATTAAAAAATTGGAAAAAAATTTAAAGGTCCAACAAACTTATCTTCATCTATGAAGCTAGGTTACTTCCCTCCATTTTACAAAAAAGGAAAAATCATTGTTCAACCACTATGTAATTCCAACATCGTTAGCTTCTTCTTTAAGAAAAGACTTGCATTTGCAGTCATGTCAATATGGGGCAATTCACACTGGAAGAAAATAAGATTGGTCGAAACACTCATAAATCCTCAAAGACTTTTTATTTGAAAATTTAGTTTAATAAAAGAGGAAAATAAGGTGCTTGAATTTAGTCTGTAGCATATAAAAGACAAGTCAACTTTCTTACATAGATGGTCTCCTAAAGTGAAGCTAGATCAAAATGAAACTTAAACATATTTGAGTATAGATTAATATTCATAATGCTCTTAAATCCATTACTGAATTAAGCTATCTAGAAAGTTATATAGGCCAGCCTCTCTATATAGATAAACACACTACTTCTAAGATTTTCTAGGATTTGTATTTAATTAGAAATCTCCTAAGAATTACTTGATGTTATTCCTTTAATATACGTTAATAAGTTAGAGGAATTAGTTAAGGACATGGCACAAGTCACCTATCATTAGAAGCATGTTCCTACTAACCTAGTGAAAGAATCGAGAAAGACTAGAAAAATATTCTAGAAAGGGGCCTATAATGAATTGATGGGATTTGAAACCTATAGCTCTAACCTTAATCGTGAAACCTATGTAAAAGAGCTAACTCCTCCTTATAACTCTGATGATGCAACAATACATACTAAACCTCCCAATTGTTCAATCAATAAGGAGAACCAGGTTACCTCATCTGTTGATATCTTTAATAAACCTCAGATTGCTAATCATTTAGATACTTAAATAGTTTATGACACTAAATTGGCATATTTGATAAAGGAAACTATCTCTTAGTAAAGGAAACTATCTCTGCCTAGATATATATAGCCTCTCTCTAATCAACTCCATTTACAAGCTCTCTTGTTACTACTCCTGCTAATAATGAGTCAGTTGTGATTGCTCATAATATCGACAAGTGCTTTTGCTAGAAGCAAATTTGGTACAAAGACTAAGAGAAAAGGTTCTAAAGGTGATTATTCTTCCCCCAAACCTCTTTTTTGACTATATTGTCTTAGAATATGTGTGTGTTCGGGTGGGGGAAATAACCCCCAAAAGCAATAGGTTGTTACATATTATGTTTTCTCTATTAAACTAATGATTTTTGGAATTTCAAAAATTACCTTAAGGAATCCTCTCACAATAAGTTTTGATTTATTAAAAAAAGACTACTAAATCATCTTTGATCACCATTTCCATTAAAAGGGAATAATAATTATTATTATTGATCTAGATAGAATTGAAATCCTTGATTCTTTTATTAATGAATAAACTATTCATTTGATCATTAAACCCAGATGGAATAAATGCAATCTTGGTGTCTCTTTTATTTATGCTTCTAATTTTAGGTTTCAAAAGATCTTCTTTTTAGAGTTATCTTATTATAAGAAGCTCTAACATATTTATTCCTTGATTATTGCTTAGTGACCTCAATTGTATCCTCTTCTCCTTTAAAGCATAAGGTGATAATTGCATCAAACTCCCTAAAAATGAACTCAGATCTTGTTTAATTAATATTGGTGTAATTGATCTAGTTTGTAGGGGGAATAGTTGACATGGATCAACAAACAACAAGGAAAGTGGTTGATGAGAAAAAAATAGACAAGGCTTTTCTTAATCAACCTTGGTTAATGCAATTTTCAAATAAATTGACAATTTTCAGAAGATGTTTATGCTTTAATGACTCTCATATTGAAGACTCTAGCTTCTCTACCAGTGATAAATCTTTAGCTCCCTTTAGATTCTTAAATTACCTTGAAAAAATTGAGGGTTTATAGGAAAAACATTAAAAGGGGTCTAGATCAGGATATAGCTAGTTTTGAACAATAGAAATGCCTTAAGAAGTTTCGGCTCATTAAAATAAGTCTCAAGAAACTACATTTGGAGACAACTAGAAGTAGATGCCTTGACATCAATTTTACCAGGAAAAACTCTCAAAGTACAATTGCGCCTTCACATCAATTTTACTAGGAAAAACTCTCAAAGTACAATTGCAACTTTATGTAGACTTTGTAAACTTAATTTTGATTGATGAGGAGAAAACTACCCTTTGTAATCATATAATAGTTTTAGATGCTAGTAACTCCATTTCAAAGAAAAAATATAAAGCTTAATGGCTGAGAAAAGGGTAAAACTCTTCATTCTTTTTTAAATCCAACCCCATTAGGAGAAACTCCAATAAGTTGTCATGTTTGTATAATGAGGAAGGCCAAAAAGTTTAGGGGTAGAACACTTTGAAGGAACTGGCTTTAGGGATGGCTTCGTTCCAACTTTGTTTTTTAAAAAGAAATTAAAAAATGACGTCATTTTATACCTTCCCGTTAGGCTACAGGTCGGAAAGCATTAGCCTAAGCACAATCCATAGCCTGGTCGGGCCAAGTAATCTTGGCCTATAGCTTGGTCAACCTAGGTCATAGTCAGTCGGCCCACATTTCCCATCCCTAATTGGGTCTTAATTATTCCCAAAAGGTCCTAGGATCTACCACTTCTTTCACTACTATTATACCTTTTGAAGGTTTCATTTCCAAAAGCATCTCTCATAATTAAGCTATAGAGGTAATGAAATCAGTTTAAATTCCAAAGACTAAGGTTGTTATCTTTAGTTTTCATCCTAACAAGGCCCCTAGCTTAGATGGATTCAACACTTTTTCCCAACTATCTTGGCAACTAATTAAGCATCAAGTTTTTCAAATAATCCAAGAATTCTTCAAATTAGTAAGCTCCTTAAGCAAGTTAACATGACTTCCAATTGTTTTTTCATCAAACTCCCTAATCCAAGTTTTTTCAAAGGAGTTTAGACCTTCTCATATCGTAATACCCTTTAATCATGTTTAAGATAATAGTTAAAAGGATTAGTTATCTTATGGGTTCATTGATTTGTAGATCTTAAGGAGCCTTTATTAAAGGTATGAGCATTGGTGATAATATTCTATTGGCTCATAATTGTTCATAGGTTATCAAAAGTAAGAGTTCTAAGTCATATTGTAACATAAAAACTGACTTTCACAAGGCTTTTGATACTATCAATTGGAGCTTTTAAAGGTTTTTGTTTTTCCTAATAAGTTCATATTTTGGATCCAATAATGTATCTCTATGGTTACCTTTAACAGCTTGATCAATGGTGAACTTACTCCTACTTTTAAGAGTGATAAAAGGGATCAGGCAAGGTGATTTTATATTACCTTACCCATTTGCCAATTACACTGAAGTATTCTCAAGACTTGCTAACTTCTATATTGCAAAGGATCTAGCTTTCATTATTCATCATAAGTGCATAAAGCAAGGATCTTTACCTTGTCTTTTATTGATGACTTACTTTTCTTTGGAAAAATTGAGCCTAATTCTTTAAAACTACTTATGGATTCTCTTAAGAGCTTCTATACTCTCTTAGGTTTAAGCTTGAATAAGGAAAAGTATTTATTCTCATCTCTAACGTAATAAGTCACCAAGCTGATTTTCTAGCTTCCATAGTAGGTCTAAAATTGGGAAATCTTCCTTTCAAATACCTTGGCATTCTAATTACAATTAAGAGACCAACTTTTGCAAATTGTCAAACTATCTTTGACTTCACTTGTAAGAGAATTGGGAACTAGGATAATAAAAGCCTATTTTATGTTAGCAAGACTCATCTTATCAAATCTATTCATAATAACCTCCATACTTATTGGCTATCTCATATGGCAATTCCCAAGAGCATTAACAAGGAAATAGAGAAAACTATAAGAAATTTCCATTAGAAATCAGATTCTTATAGGAAGGCCTATGACAAGGTGAAATAGGTATATATGTTTTTCCTAAAGATGAGGTTGGTCTAGGAATCTAACTTGTTTAACTGCGTAATCATGTCCTACTCTCTAAAAGGCTTTTAAGAATCTTGATATATGAAGAGGCCATTTAGGTTAATTGTGTTTATTCTCTAAAAACTTTAATTTTGGGGAAATTAAACCTCATGTAGACTATTTGTGGACCATGGTTAACATCCTAAAGTTAAGAAATATACTTTGTAAGAACATTAAATGTAGTATTGGCAATGGTGAAACCACTTGGATGTGATATGATGATTAGTGAAATATTGGTCCTCTTTACCTACTCTTTGATTCTTTTAAACTGATACACATGATGCAACCAAAGATAAAGTATATGATATTATTTGTGGTAATGAGTGGCTAATCAAACAAAGGGGCTTTCATTTCATTAAAGACAATCTTCCAAGGGATAACCCCAATCAATCAAAAACATGATACTATCTGCCGAACTAGGCATTCCTCTAGTATGTTGAACAACATATCAGCTTATTAAATCTTTAAAAATCTTTCCCCTAAATTTAATTAAAATAAATTGATATGGTGATATCAAATCCCTTCAAAGCTCTCCTTTATAGTGTAGCTTGCCATCAACAAAATTTCCACTTTTAATAAGATTAAAAGCTTAACTCCTTATTCAACAGTCTCCAATCTTTGTAAAAATGAAGATGGAACTAGAGATAAACTTTTTAAGTGGGTGTTAAAAAAATAAAATTCTATTCAATAACTAAATTTCTACAATATTGATGATTGGGATCCTTTGATCTCTTGGTCATTCTAGAAATTGTGTTTGAAGTATGGTGCCTTTTTATCACTAGGATATATGTCTACGCTATTATATATGCCTTGTAAAAGGAAAGAAAAGAGTGTATATTCAATGTTAAAATGCAATCTTGGGGAGCCTTTTACCATAACATTTTGGAATGCATTAGAGGTAACATCATGTCAAATGTGGATACCATCATAATATCCCTTGCAATGGCTACTCGATGGAGGCTTTGATCCCTTTGCTCACTTATTTCCTATTACTGAAGCTGCCAAGAAAAGCTTGGTGCTGAAGTGGTAATTTGATGGAGATTTTGTTGATTCCCATTTAAACCCCAAAGCTCATTTGAAATCTAGTGCCCTAACATTCCATTGTTCCATTTTCAGTTGTACTTCATACTTCTCTTCAAAGGAGATGAATCCACAATGCAACCTCTCTTACCTGATCTACTCAATCATAAACTCTATCACCTTGAGATAGTCTTAGCTATTACAACTGTACGTAGCTTTTCAAAGGAAAAAAGTGCATGCTAAGTGCTTATGATGTGTTGTTTAACTGGGCTGGACATATTCGACGTTAGGATATTCTTGCACTATAAGATCTCTTAGTTGAATTGTAAAGGTTTCATGCCTCTTTTGTAATTCTTTTTGGAGCATTTATAATAATATTATTCTTTAACTTCTAAAAAACACTTTACTTTTTTTACTTTTTCTAATGTATTATGATGTCATTAATAAGAAAATATTCCTAGAAACTATCTAAAATGTTTTAAAAAGTATTAAAATCAAATTTAATAACAAAATCACAAAGATTCTAATTTTGTCCATTTTCTAAACTTGTTGGTATGAGGGTAATTTAATAATTTGGTATCACATGTATAATGATTTTGTTGACTAAAGAGTAAAGATTACTAAAATTCGAGTCTTAAAGTTGGCATACTAATTGTTGATGTAATCAAGTTTGACAGGGTTTCATTCTCTCTCTTTATAATAAGGCAGAATAAAATATAAACATTATTATTATTCTAGTAGAATTACTAAAATTACATTTTTTTTCCTATATTTCTATGGGATACTCTATGTATAACTCTCTTTTGATGTCTCACCAAAGAGAAAAAAAATAAAAATATATAACCAATCCTAGAATGCTAAACGTTTTGAGATATTTTCAATACAATGCCTAAATTTTTAAACTTTTCAATTGAGTGACCAACCTTTTTAAACCTTAAAAATTTAGTTCAAAACATTAGTTTTTGTTAATGTGGCTAATAGATGGGCATCCATGTAGCATTTAGTACACATGCCATATTATTAAAATAACCTTTTGAACCAAATTGTTAAGGTTTTAAAAGGATGGCGACTTAATTGAAAATTTTAGAAGCCTAAGTACTGAATTGAAAAAAAACCTTAAAAAATTACACGTATGAATATGTTATCCAAAATAAAAACTATTCAAGTTAATGATTCCATTGGAGGCTTGAGCTCCCACTTTCACATCCATATCGCATACATAGTTCCTCCTTTATGTTGAGTTAAGCTTCCATGATAAGCTCTTTTCACTAGCTAAAGTAAATTCTATTCTTATTGTTGACCTTTAAGTTATTCAGATGTTCCATGCTCTCTAGCCAATACCTTCAATTCATATTGGATATGACATCTATATTTTTGGTTTTCAATTTTGTATGTCTTTTGTCTTAGATAGGATAGAAATTATAGATTTACTATTTTCTTATTTTTTTTATACTGCAATTTTACTCTAACTATCCATATTTGTGTTCCACCATCTGTTTACTAAATTCTACTTTGTTAGGATGTACAGTGAAGAGCATGTTGTAATTATGAACTATAGGCCAAGGGTCTCTTATATGTTACTTTCAGGCCTTTATATTTGAGATATAAGATGATATATTAAATGGACTTCAGGTGTGGAAAGCATGAGTTACGATAGTAACCGACACTTATAACCTTAACTTTATCCTAAATTATTTTCTCATTTTTTACTCGACCTAAAATCCAATCGAATCTAAACTAATTAGTCTAAGCATAATCAAACTTTGGGAGATTCAAAGCATGTTCCAAGATGAATAATGGGGGTTTAGAGATGAAAAACTAGAGACAAAAGATTAGAAAAAAGTAGCATTTTAAGATATAAAGTGAGAGACAACTAACAAGGGAAACACTTGATCTAAGACGGAAAACGTACATTAGATTTAAGATGAAAAGGAAAACAAAACAAGTAGAATGAAAACAAAATTAAGTTGAGTCACTCATTAGTGTGGTTCCACTTTAATTCTTAAATGAGTTGAACGTGATACCATAAAAGGCTGTAACTTAAAATGTTAGGTTCTTTTATCTTTACGGTTGTCACTGTACATTGCTAGAAATATTATTGATGGGTCTGTCATATTCTCCTTCAATATCCTCTCAAAGCACAAATGTAATGGAGCAGTTCACAAATAGTTAGATTTTAACCTATGTTTTCGTTTTTTACTTTTAATAAAGGTAATAACCAACAACTTGGATTCTTTACCCAATTACTAGGATTCAATTTAGGCTAAGTTGTGTAGCCCAAAAGTGAACTCAACCTGAAGTCCAAAATTTTTAAATAAAAGTTCAAATTCAAGTAAATCAAAATAAAATCGTTGACTTTGAACTGAATTGAACTAAATTAGACAAATTTTACATCTTTAAGCAAAAGAAGCACAGAAACAATTGTTGTAAAGTCTGTAAAAAGAGATGCCTTACATCGGCCAATAATAGTTAAGGGTATTGGCAGGGTTAAAACAGGTTAATTTATTTAGCTCTTATAACTGCTTTCTTGCCTCATTCCAGTCACAAAGATTAAAAAAAGAAAGAAATGCACAATTTTTTTTTCATATTTTGGCCTTCTATTTACCAAGTTACCTATTAAAGGAACAACTATTTAGAGTAAGAAAATCTTCCTGCTTCTCTCCTCACCATTTGGACTTATGGTAAGTCAAACTTTCTTTTAACTTGATCATTATTTCCTTTATTGGCATTCGCCCTTTTCTAAGATCCTTTTCTTTTAATAATTGATTACTAGTTAAGGAAAGAAACTAGGTGAGAGAGATCCTACCTAGCTAAGAAGTTGGTTATGAATTCCTCTTCCGCCACACCATCGACCACCTTTACACTTCAGCCTCAACCTTAATCCTTCAACCGTATTAACTCAAAATATAGCCATCTTCCACAAATCTACCTATCTCCATCTTTCATTTAAGTAGGTTCACCCACAAGCCAACTTCTCCACTCTAGCTCCACCAACCAACCACTAGCTCTAGCAAACTCTCAACTGTTAGGCAAAAACCTTAACCTCAAGGTAACTGAGCATAACCAAGTTAAAGATTCAAGGAATCCACATAATTAAAAATTTATACTTGTTGTTAAAAGAAAGATATGGTCTCAGGTGGTTAGAGAAGCCTCTCCTTACTCCAATTAGAGGTACATAAATCGAGCACTAAAATATGATCATATTTTAATCTCTCTACCTCTAGAAGTTCTTCAAATTGGAACCGTTAGATAGACCAACACTCTTATTGGATACTTCTAAAATATAAAACCCTCATTTCCGTTAATGAAAAATGGATTAAAGATAAATGGAGCTACCTTAGACGAGAGAAAACCCTCATCTTTAAAGAGGACTTCTTTTTGTTTGGTGCCAATGAAACCAATTTTTTGAAAGCTTTTGAGCAGGGCCATTGGCATGTTAATAGAAAGCCACATATCCTCCAACAATGGAAACTAAGCACGATGACAGGAGCAAGTTGAAGTTAACTCCTATTTAGGTTGATTTTCATAATATCCCTTTGGAATACTAAACTACTTTATGGTTAAGCTATCTACCTACTTTAATTATAAAGCCTCTATACATGAAAGAAAATACTACTTCTTTAGATAGAATAGGACATGTTAGGATACATATTAAAAGAGAAATAGATAAAGAACTTCCTAAGACCTTAAAATTAAAGAGACTAGAGAAGGATGACACTTTGACTGAGACTAAAATCTTTACATTCTACTAATGGAAGCCTCTTAAAAATAAGCAAAAGGCCACATAGAGACCTACAAGTAAATTGTTCAACAAAGGAAACTATAAAGAGCTAATAGTTAACACTAACCTAAAAAGTAACCAGGAGTTAGAGTAGGAGAATGCTAAGAGGAAAACCAACTTAGAGAAACACAGACACTCAAGTAATATGGACTCAAATTGAAGAAAACATCCTTAATTCATTGGAGAATTCCTCTAATGGCTCACAAAAAGAGATTGTAGATAAGAAAGACAAGGAGGGAAAAAAAGAAGAAAATACAAAGGAAGGATGATAAGGAGATTACTCATATGAACTATATAACCATAGCTAAAATATTCCTCAGGTTATAAACAATAGTGATGGAGAACTAAGTGCCACTTACGTAAATGAATTTTCATTTGCAAATAAGAAGAAATCAAGAGGAAAAAAGGCAAGGATCAAAGTAACTCAAAGAAATGAACCCAATGTCCATATTACTTTAGAACGTGAGGGGTATCAACTCCTCTAAGAAAAAGCAATTTTTGAATTTTTGAATTCAAAAAAGCTAGTGGTAGTTAGACTACTAGAAATAACATTCAAGAAAAAAAGTCTTAAAGGAAGCATATGGTTTTCTTGGAAAATATTGGATCACATTATTTACTCACCAACATCAAATCAATGGAAGAATTATATTAGCTCTCGACCTTAATCTATTGAGGATTAACGATATAAGGTATTATGATCAATTTATACATCTCATGGTTGAAATTTTGCATAGATTTAGATTATTAAACATCACCTTTGTTTATTCCTCTAACTATGCTTTCCAAATAGTTGACTAGTGGAAAGATCATCAGGACATTCATAATAGTATCCCCTTTCCATAGTTAATCATGGAAGGTTTCAATAGTATCCTTTACTCTCATAAACCTGAAAGCAATAATCTAGGGTTGAATCTCTTTAATGATGGCTATAGGGATTGTGTCAGCAAAATTGAAGCTACAACTATGAATCTAACAGGAATCATTTTACCTAAAATAATATTTAGTATGGTAAATGGTATATCAGGAAAATTTTGGACAAAGCCAAGGCTAATTCACTTTAGCTTAGGCAAGTTCCAAATAGCAAAGCACATTTTAGTAACCACCTCTCATTTGATCACTCTTCAATTGAGATTCATCTGGGAAATGAGCAACTAATGACAAAAATTGATTTTACATTTAACAATTTACCTTAAGGACTTTAATGAAGTAGTGCCTAAGTGAATCCAAACACATTTAGAAGGCTTTAAGGCTTACAAATTCTTGAGGAAACCTCAAGCTATGAAGGAGGAACTAAAGGCACTAAATAGGGAAAGAGCAAATGGCATGGAAAAGATGTGTCAACTTACAAGCAAGCCTTAGCATTAGCATAAGAAAAGAGCTATATTTTTATTAGAAATGTGGCCCTATGGTAGCTAGAAAAGGAAGATTTACAAAGATACACTTAAGCTCTAGATATAAAGTCTTCGTTAATAAGACAGAGATCTAGGGTGCAATGGCTGAAAGATGTTGATAGAAATTCAAAGTAATTTTAGAATATAATACTAATTAGGAAAAACTCTAACAGAAAATCTCATTAGATGCAAAGGGAAGAACTTAGTTAACTGAGGAGGATCTTAAAAAATTCATCTTTAATCACTTCAAAAATACAATAGGCAAGATTGTATCTCAAAATTCCTCTATCTATGAATTCAGATTTTTCATTTATAGGATGACAATGGAGCAGATAGGGAGCCTAACAAGGTAGTTTTGTAAAGAGGATGTGGAATCTGCACTTTTTAGCCTAAATCGTGAAAAGTACTAAAGACAATATAATTTTGTTACGAGAATTACTTAAGGATTATCATAAGAAAAAGGATAACAAAAGCTAAATCATGAAAATATATATGCCTAAATATTTTGAATCAGTTGCATGGAACTTCATCTTAGAGGATATGGAAGCTCTTGGATATCTTGTCCCCTTCATCAGGTAGATCTAGATGTGCATCACTACTACATCTTTCAGCATCTTAGTTAATGGAGAAATAACTCGACTTTTCAAGGGAGGGATATAATTAAGACAAGGGAATCCTCTCTCCTCCCATCTATTTATAATATGTGTAAAGGCTCTCTTAAGGCTTTTATATAACCAAATTGGGAAAAAGATAGGTTCACATAACTGCAAATGTGAAAGATTGAAAATTTACCGCTTATCCTTTGTATATGATCTCATTTTAATGTATGGAGTAAATGAAAATTCAATATGAATCCTCATAAAAATGATGAAATAATTTTTTAACCCAAGTTGCATTTATGTGTCAGGAAGAAATCCCACCCTAGTTGAAACTTTAACAGATGTAGTTGGCCTAAGCTTGAATTTCCCCTATTTAAATATATTTTTGTCTCAATAACTACAAGAAGGCTCACCAATAGAGATTGCCAACCTTTGTTTAATGCCATTAAAAAAATAATATGAAGTTAAAATGACATGCACTTGTCTTATGCTGGGAGACTACATGCTGGATCCCGTTTCCGGAACCCAACCTCTTAAACTTTACCCTTTCACTCTTGCTTTGATACCATAAATGCTGGATCCCGTTTCTGGAACCCAACCTCTTAAACTTTACACTTTCACTCTTGCTCTGATACCATAAATGTTGGGACCCGATTCTAGAACCCAACCTCTTGCTCTGATACCATAAATGTTGGGACCCGATTCCAGAACCGGACCCAGACCAGATCCCAACCCAAAAAAAGGAAGACGGAAACGGAAAGCGAAACAAAAGAACGGACGAAGTCACGAATCGGAAAACAAAGCGAAACAAATGAACGG
>JAOQMP010000004.1:21025587-21048515 GCA_027563575.1 Erythroxylum pedicellare
TGTGGTTTTGCTTAAAATTGATAAGTATGAGATTGAAATAATTGTGAATACTTAGAAATGCATGATGTATTGTGGTTATGTTATACCTTGAAAAAGGTTATAACATTTGATATTAAATGAAAAGAAGAAAAAGCATGAAAATATAAAACTATGATGAAACGAAAGAAGCATGAGAGTGCCAATTGTGATTGAATAAATTGAACATAAATTTGATTATGTTTGGATGAGTGAGGAACTGTTTCGTAGTCACTTGCACGTCAATATAAAGCCTTCTCCCAGCTACCCACTTGTGTCACACGAATTTAAAAAGTGGATTCGTTTTGTTCACAGAGTAAACTTCAATTTCTCTGTTTTGTTAACAGAACCCTCGAGCTAATTGTTGTGCATTCCATCTTTAGATGTTCAAGTATGGTGCATAATAAAGTGTTATGCTTAATGGATGAAGTTTATGTTGTGTGTTAAGTTTGAGTTATATTGGTCAATGTTTAATTTGCTTGAATAAAGTACGAATGCTAGTATTGCTAAATATACATATACATATGCTTAAATGTGAGGCCAATTGCCAGTGGCTATATATATATATTAGCCACTAAGCCGTGTAGCTCACCCCATCATTCCCTCCTCAGGTGCAGATTGAGAAGATAAGTGATCCTTGCAAAGCATTTGGGCAAATTCCAAGATAGTAGCTTTTGTCACTAAGTTAGTTTTTTCACTTTTGGGATAGCTTCATAAGCATGCAAACATCGGGCATCCTCTATATGTTGTGTTTTTGGGGGTTAAACCCTTGTTCAAAGTGTATTGATGTACTCAAGTGATGTATAAGTTTCTATTGCTTGGGCAAATGAGTTAAAAAGAAAAACTGAAAAGCCCCCAAGTGTATGTGCATGTTTCTTTTGTAGATGTACAGTTCTTGATCTAAGCCTTTCATAGGTGTAGAAGTTGTGTGCTAACTTCCATAGGAAACTAGACTAATTGAGGCTAAAGTAGTTAAATTTGTCCTCTAAAAAGATGTAGTTTAATTGTCCAGCTTTCTATCGACATATAGTATAGAAACTTTGGACTTCGGAGTCAAAAGTTATGGTCTTTATAAGGGGGAGATGCATCATCTACAAAATACGTACCATCTATAATGACGTCACATCGTCTGTGATGACGTCATTTTGTCTGTAAGGATGCATCGTCTATAAAGTTTCATCATCTGTAAAGATGTATCGTCTGTAAAGACATATCATCTGTGATGACATCACATCGTCTATGATGACATCATTTCGTCTGTAAGGATACATCATCTGTGAAGATGCATCATCTGTAAAGACGTATCATCTGTGATGACATTATTCATCTTAAGGATGCATCGTCTGTAAATATGTATCGCCTATAAAGACATATCATCTGTGATGATGTCATATTGTCTATAGAGTTGTATCTTCTGTAAAGATGCTTCGTGTTAAGAGTTGCATCGTCTTAAGTTGACTTTACTTCATCTTAAATTGACCCTGCATCGTCTTAAGACTTTGCTTCGTCTTAAGACTTTGCTTCGTCTTAAGTTGACCTCGCATCGTCTTAAGACTTTGCTTCGTCTTAAGTTGACCCTGCTTCATCTTAAGACTTTTGCTTCATCTGTCTTCGCTTTGTCTGTTCTTTTGTTTCATCTGCCCTCTTCACTTCGTCTAACTTTTGTTTCGTTTGCTTTCTGTTTTTATGACCGAGACTTATTCCTCTATTTACTATTCATCTAATACCATCGTCTAGTCCTTTTTTTTTTACTCTTCAGACGATAGATTCTGTCTTCAAGGTCTTCATGAAAATGGTAGATTTTGAATTCCTCTTTTAAACTACCCAAAGAACACCCAAATCCGATACCCATAATGAGGGTTATTCAAATGTCCCCAAAACATGTTTAGTATAGTTGAGGGCAAGTATTATTTTTAGTCAAATGTCTTCGAATGTTTGGGTTTCGAAAACGGGATCCAATACATTAACTAACACTCAAACAATAGAGGGTTAAAAGATCCACGAGGAAGTACATCTAATCCACTGTGACCAGCCTAACATGGTCGAAACCATAAAGAGTCCAAAAATTCTCGCAGGCTTTAATGATTCTTCACAAATAAGAATAAAACCTAGTAACCCCGTAAAGGGTTTAATACAATAGGGATAAAGATGTTTGCTTGTTTTATGCTATAACACAAGTATATGAGTCATATATTGTAGTATAACTAATATCAATCCCATAAGGAGTATAGCCAACAAACAATTTGAATTACATTGTCTAAGGTAAAAAAATGATTGAGTTAACTGAAAATTAAAGTAAACTAATAAAAATTGATGATTGAACAAGTAAAAGACAATAATGAAATTGGAGTCCTAAATGATGGAAACTTAGGAATTATTACATCCTTATTTTGTCTTTCTTCCTTGTGAATTCAATTATGCTTGATCCTAGATACTCAAAGGCTTTTACTACCCTCTCTTACGATCTAATCAAGTAATCCCAATTGAAATAGATGAAATTTGAGTTGCAATCTCTCAATTTCTCAAAACTACTCCTAATTACTAAATTGGATTTGAAGCAATCCTAAGGATAATCAACTCATAATTTAGATATCTCTTCAATTGCTTATTAACTTGATATTTGTAATTCTATTAAGGTACCAATTCTCATTGTGCAACTTAATAAAAATATCTTAACTCAATATCTTGATTCAAATTAAATATGACCTCAACAAATATCACAAAGTAGTAATATATTGAATTCGATAAGGTTAAAGTTATACAATCAATTCAAGAATAACACCCTAATATAGATTTAGCAATCTGTAATCATGTTCAAAATGAAACTATTCAAAGTTGGCATACAAAGTAATGAAATATAATAGAAGAGAATGAAATTAGCTTGAAGATTTGGGATGGGAAATCTAGAAAACTGAAGATGATATTGATGTTTCCAATTTTGATGTTCTTATTTATGATATGAAGCCCATTTTTTGGTATTTTCTTTCTTTCTTTGGTATCTCTAGTGACTTTGGAATCTTCCTTCCTTTGTTGTAACCTTCATAATATCCTTTTATAGCAAAAACTTTTCTAGAAAATACATGGTCACTTACCCAGCTATGTAGGTGGTCACTTACACAGCTATGTAGGTGACCGTGTATCTCTAGAAACCTCTCAATTGGACTTCATATAGTCACAAAAACTTATAGGGGCACATATGTGATCGTGTATATCAACACACACGAGCGTGTATCTTCTCACAGGCATAAACAACATCTTCAAAACTCCACAAGTTTATAATGACTTACATGATCACTATACACAACCATGTAATTCTAATGTTGCTTCAATTCTTCCATTATATACCACAATTTCACTTAAATTCTTCTACTCTTTGTCTATGAAGGCAATTATCACCTAAAAACTCATTTGAAGTATAATAAGTACCACAAATACCATAATATTCTCAAATAATAAGCAAAACATATTAAATATTGGTATATAAATAAAATCAATTAATCATTTATCAAATATCCCCACATTTAAATCTAAAATTTTAAAAACCAAACTAGACCGACAAGTTCAATCAAGAGTAGTATGAATTGTTTATTTATTCAGTTCTGTTTCATTTTATAATTTGTGTATATATGAATCATCTAGTTTATTTATGAACTAGCTAGTTTATTTAGGAATTGGTCAAAATTGGTTTGTTTTATATAATTTTAAAGGCCAAAAAACCACTACCAATTTACTCTTTATGCTTTCTCTTCTCGGAATCTCATATTTGTGTTCTCCACTTCTCCTCATTTCGTTTACTTCATTTTCTAGGAATCTCAGTTCTTCACTTCTCCTCACTTCGTTTTCTAGTAAATCACATGAATTGTTAAGCCAGAATCTTTGAGAGGCTTGGTTCTTTCACATTTTTGTTCTACTGGTCGAATTTCATATTTTAGGTTGAAAGTTCATTTCCAATCGAATATATGAGACATAGTATTGCCATTTTTTTGTAAAATGTAAAGCTTTGGCTAAATTCTCCTTATCTGTAAGCTAAACACTACGCATTTAATTATATATGGACCATGTTTATTGAAGCATGAAAAAGTTAAGAGCAAATTTCCCCTCATCTTTGTGACATGCCTAATTACCTTATTGATCTAAAAATTAAAGAAGCAAGCAAGATGGTCAAGGTTGCACTAGCTCACTAGGAAGTAATAACTCTGCTCATCGATAGGGATTTAATAAAAAATTCAAGAAAAATAAAGTCCCCTTTAAGACTTTCTCTGTTAAGTTATCAATTGATGTTCCTTGAAACTCTCATATTCAAATTTTCAGTTGATAAAAAGTTACATGGTTAGTTGATTGCAAAAATTTCCAACTTGCATGCACTAGTATGTTGGCAAGATTCAAACATGCCAGGAAAGGTCGAATTAAGAGGGAAGCAAAAGAAGTTGATTGAAATGGGAAGAGAAAGAAAAGATATCTCTAACCAATTATTACCCACTTAATAGTTTTATAACAATCACTTATATTTGGAACTAATAATTTATAATAAATATACTGAAGTTATAGGCTACTTAAACATATGATTCTTGACAACATTGTTATGGGCTAGTTATATTGTCGAACTATTTAATGTCACAAGATGTCCGTGCTACTTATGTCTAGTTGTACATTCCCTTATTTGCATCTTATACACCATCATGTGTATCACTTATAGGTCTTTACAACTCATATGATTTAATATTGAGTTATACTTGACAATTCTAAGATACAAAACTAAAACCTTTCTAAGTTTGGTATGATCACATATGAAAACTTATTCGCTCATTTAAGAAAAAATTCCAAGATAAAAGTAATTGATCATTATGAAATCAGTTGTCATATGATAGATTCAGTATGAGTTGATTTCAAAATTAGTTAAGATAATGGTTTCAAAGGGGATAGGTAATGTTTCATCAATAAGACCAGTTAACTTTTGGTAGTTCAAGAGGGTAAGGAACTGGATTGTTTAAGTTAAATAATTATGGGAAGATAGTTTGAAAAAAAAAAGACTATTGTATCAAGATTTAAGCATTTGAAAAAGTTGCTATTACAAGGTAATCTATATGTTGTTTATGGTGGAAGACATGATGGCTACTGAGCTACTAAAATAAATAAATCTATAATAAAAATTTTAGAAATGACAACAGAATGGGTGAAGGTTAGCCTGTAGGAATATATTTTTTAAAGTTCGAGTATGGTCTTAGACCTGATCAAGCTTGAGCAGTTTGGCCTAAGTCTAACTCTAATTAGATTTCAAGTAGCCAAAGTTCGGTCATGCTTAGGCAGCTTCAACTAAATTTAAAGCCAATTATACTATAATTATGATAAAACTCAATTTATGTCAAGTAAGATATAAAAATCCAATCTTTTTCGAAATATTTAACAATTTAAAGCTTATTTAGGCTAGATTAAGCTAAAACAACTCAATCTTTTTAAAAATATTTAATGTTTCCAAACCCGATTGGGACAAGTTAAGTAAAAAAAAACTCAATTCTTTGAATGTGTGATTGAGGCAAAAAACATAGTACTTTATTTATAGAGTCATTTTCCTCTAATTGGAGCTTGAGTTCGATTGGAAGCCTAAACATATTGATTTTTTGATCGAAGAAGAAAAACTATCGTCTGATCTTAATTATAATGAACTTAAAAAGGTGATTTATAAAGAAATTGCACTTGTCACAATGAATGAATTAAGAACACCTATTGATGGTCAGTTCATATCTTATTTTGATCATATTTAAGTTAAAAATATAAAGTATTACAAATTTACAATTGAAAATAATTTCATACATTACTAATTTGTAATTTATTTGAATGTAGTAGAAAAAGTTGATGTCAATACTTTAGATAAAAGTGTAGTTTACAAGTCTTTAGATACCATTGGAGAATTTAGAGCTTTTGATGAAGATGATCCACTAAAAGGACCCATCCCAGAGTTCTCTTCCAGAACCCAAGTGGAGCTCTCCCAACGACCCCACAGTAGCTCTCCAATTGATATTTGACTTAACTGAAGAGTTCCCGCAAAGCTAAGTCGTTCAATTATCAAAAACTTTTTATACTCTAAAAGTCAAAAGCACAGAAAATAGAGGAAAAATATTTTTTTCAAATCATTTTACTAAACATTTCGACATCATACCAGTTGCTTTTCTAAGATTTTCAATTTTCAAAAACCTGCATAACACGATTTAAAACACTTCTAATATTTCATATACTACAAATACACTTAATGATCATCCTTAATCACATTCATATGGTCATTACGTTTTATACCAAAAATGCCCTTAAGGCTAAACTTAACATATTCAAATTAAACCTTTTCAATTCTATTCTATTTGATTGCTAACACTTAAAACCAATACAAATTTCACTTCCACAAAATTTTAATACACACATAAAATTTTAATGCACACATTTAAGTCATAAAATTTCATTAACAAATTTTTACAAAATCAAACACCCTTGGCTGAATTTCAACCAAAATTGATTCCAAATCAATTCTTTTTAATTTCTTTACCTCATTAGCATCAAAATCATGCTATGAACATCATAAAGCATCAAAAATAGAATTTTGGATCATAATATATTAAAAACCTAACCTCTGTCGAAAACTCATCTAATCATTTCCCTGGTTTTTCTTTCATTCTTTCATCATTAAACTAACTTCCGAATGTCATTCATTAATCTTAAATTATCAAATGGCAAAATAAAACACTTTAGGCAATATATCTCACCTTTGACCAAGTTTAACCAAGGTTCCACACGTTAGTTTTCTTGATTTTCTTCTCCAAATCACTTTTGATGTAATAAAACCTTCATATTACATCAAAAGGGTGCAATTCACACCATCAAAACCAAATCTCAACTATAACCCAACAATGTTGGATGCTTGATTGGAGGTAGAAGAGCATGAAAAACTGTTTGGAACGCTTCTCCATCTCATACCCAAACCTCCCTCTTCTTCTTTGTCTTTTCTTTGTTCTCTCTCTTCCCTCCGTTCTCCAACAATGGCCGACATTTCTCCTTGCTTCTCTCTTTTTGCCTTTTAGTTTTTGGGCTCTTTAATGATTCTCTCTTATGGATACTCACCAAATGAATCAACTTACGTCTTAATCCATGCTTTTAATACTCTTTAATGCTTTACACATGTCACTTTCCTATTGTTTGTCTTTAATGACTCATCAGACACATGTCATTTTCTCATTGGTCATACCTAATGACTCATCAATCCACTAATATCATGTAAAAAGACCAAATTGCCCTTTGATGCATTTAATTCACCAACTAACTGAATTAAATCTTGAAATTATTCAACTATCTTATCATGAAATTGACTGTGAAATACTCTAATTAGGGTCACTACTTATTGATTTGGTGCTTAAAAAATTTTAATGGGTTTAAAATCCTCAGTACCTATTATTTTCCAAAAAAGGCATTTTAACCCTAAACTTTCAAACCTGCCAAAATTCATCTAATCGGGCTTGTTTTTATCCATTTTAGTATTATTAGACTCTAATACTTATTCCACGTAGTTTTCAAATTTCTCAGAGTTGGGTCCCCAAAATCATGATTCAAGTAGAAATATTATTCACCTAAATTCAATATTCGTCTCAAAATACTATTCATCAAAATCATTCAGATTTCATTCAAAAGTGTAACCTAAATCCTTAAAGCGTTGGAGCTTTTAAAGCCCATTTAAACTCATTCCGTAGCTTTCCAAAGTTTTCGAAATTTTTTTGAAAATTTTCAATCAAATGCAGAACAATCTTTGAACTATCCATGATATCCGTTATAACCTCAATAATATTTAAACGCTTATGTTACTCTAGTATACCATAAATAAAGCATACTCTATATTGGACCCCGTTTCTGAAGCCCAACAATCCAGAATATCATAAGACATGAGCATATTATCCTGTAGGGTTGTTTCAATGGACTCTCATTAGCGATCATTGGTTCATCTTCATTCTCATAACATTCCAAAATTTTCCTATTTGATCAAATGGGTATAATGCTCCTCCAACCAATTCCCTCACTTTCTTTCCATCAATCTTTTTCAAATCAACACCAAAGGCTACCAATTTTCTGGAGAGATATAAAAATATGTTAGGAATCTATTGGTTTAAGAATCACTTCATTCGGAGGTTGGATGATGAAGTTATGGTCAAAAGAATCAAACATAATTATGTCCTCAATCACACTGTACCTGTTTTGGGATAATTGACATAACTTTCCCTACAAATGTCGGATTAAGGTCGTTCTAGAAAATTTTCAAAGAGGACTTTGATATTTACAACTTTTGTGAAGACCTCAAAGAGAGATTTTGCCATCTAGAGGGTCAAAATCGTGAATTTTTGAAAGTGTATAGTGTATGTCCGTTAAACGGACATACACCTCTACCTAACGGACATATACGGGGTCTGGAGCGTTTTCCAGACCCGTGAAGGTCCGTTTAATGGACATGAACTGGGCTGGGGGCATTTATAGACTCGATAAGGTTCGTTTAATGGACCTAAAGCCCGTCTAATGGATATTGGTGATACAAAACTCCTTCCAAAGCATCTCCAATGGTTCCTACATCCATTCTAACATCACTTTCACTCATAATCTTCCCAAATTCACTTCTTCTACTACAATATCAATCCTTAAACATTCAATTACCAAATTGATTGCATTAAACTCCCAAATCTCAACTCAATTGATTCATCACATACAAATAATTATCATCTTTCACTATAGCTCTCCTTTTTGCATCCTGTGCAGCATTACTAACTTATAATGATCATATCTATTAACTCCGATATCCAAAAATTTCATACTTTATATCATTGAAAATCTAGAAAGATAATATACAACTTCCAAGAAGACAACTTTGACTAATTCATCCTAGATTAATATAGTTTTTCCCTTGAAGTCAGAACACAATTTCGATCCCTATGAAAGGATTGAAAAATACAATATACCAACTTTGAGAATCACAAGCAAAACATAATCATATTCCATTATCATCATGATAAAAGAACTTCTTCAATAGTCAATCTTATTGCTAAAACAAAATAGTGTTTGAATGTAGCTTTAGTTACATGTCCACATTACATCATTAGCTTAATACAAAATACATAGGGATGCTCAAAAGTTATCGAATTAACTTAGTATAAAAATGCTAACTATCTCGAAGTTTGTCTAATTGCCTTGCAAGGATCACTAAACTTCTCGATCTGCACTTGAGGAGTGAAAATGATGGGGTGAGCTGCGAAGCTCAGTGACTTATACATTTATAGCCATCAGTAATGAGCCACACATTCAAGCATATGCACATATATATCTAGCAATTCAATACTCAACAATTCAAACTCACAACTCATAGTTAACAAGATGTCAACACCTAGAACATATCATGTAATTATCCATCAAAACATAATACTCAATAATGCATCATACTTAACAAATCAATGATGAAATGCGCAACAAATGGCTCGAGAGTTCCATGGAACGAAATGAAGAAACTGAAGTTTACACCGTGAACAAAACAATTCCAATTCTCAGTATCTCGTATGCCTTAAGCAGGTAGCCGGGAGAAGGCTTTAGGTTAACATGCACATGACTAACAAAACAAGTTCCTCTCTTTCCCAATCACAAGCAAATTTATGATCAATTCATTTCCATACATTTTCATATTCTCATGCTTTTTTCCTCTTTTTTTTCTTTATACAAAATGTCATGACACATTTCAATGGCATAACCTGATCATATGTCATAGATCACAATGCATTTTCAAAAATCACAAAAATTCAAGACAAGCATTTTAACACACAATATACAAGCAAGACAATTTTCCCATATTACACAACAGCTATAAATATATTACCCACGTAATTTGCTCGAAAATCCAAACTCAAGGTTGTCTTTCCTCTTGCTCCTAGATAGGGTCTGCTTGGTTTCCTATAATAAACAAATTTTCTCATTCATTCCACATTCACATGTAAATTCATAAAACCTCACAAATCAAAATGCTAAAATTGAACTCAAACCTAACCTACCCATACTCTATCTAAGCTAGAAAAACCAAAACCCTAGCTTAGGAATCCAAAAATCAAGATGGTTTTATCTTTCCCTTCTTTCTTCCTTCATTCCCAACCCCTAGTCTCTATTTAATCCCCTTTTTGTATCCAAGCAAGAAGAAAGATGATAAACTTACCTCTAACAAGTTGATTTCTCTTCTTCCCACGATTTTCTTCCTTCTTCCCTAGTTTCTTCGATTTTTCTTCTCTTTTTCTCTTTCTCTCACGTTTTCTCTTCTCTTCTGTTCTCACACTCACAACATTCTCTCTTCCTTTCCTAATTCAAGACCATTTTAAATGATCTTTCCCCATTTTACCTTTCATTTACCTTGTCCTTCCCATTTTGCCCCTTCTTTCATGTAATCAATCTACTAACTCCTTAATTCTCTTAGACACCATACCATACTGTAATTTTAATTCTAATATTTCCATCTAATTTCTAGTATATATTTATGCCCACTAAATTAATGACTCAATTCTAAAAATAAACAAACAAATCATAAATAAATAATTAAACAAATAATAAGCAATTTAGAAAAATTTTGGGTCCAACACTCTATAAATTACATGTACAACATATTACACAGTACCAGAATCGAACTAGGATATTACAATATTTCCCCTCATTATAAAAAATTTCATTCTAGAAATTTGAATAAAACTTAGTCATCTAAAAAATACGGATGTTGACTTTGCATCCACTCTTCGTGCTTCCAATATGTCAATCACTTTATAAGGAACTACATAACATAGGCTTAACTTGTCACATTGTCTAAAATAGACTATTCCTTTCCATAATGATATTTGCAAAAATTCTTTGATTTTTGACTTTAAACACCAAATTCTTCCTCCATTTCTACACCTAGCTATACTTTCGATTTTAGGTACTATCACTTTAACGTAAAAAAATTAATCTTATTAACTATGGGCAGATTTTGTAATTCGATCCTTTATCTTCCATATCTACCATCAAATCCTTCACAATATGCTTCCATTTCCATTCCCGGATAGGGAGTGGTTGAGTAATTTGTATTGATTCTTTGGCTCTTAGCCTTAACTTATTGATTTCACAAGCATTTGGATGTATACTCTGCTATCAGCCTCTTTATACCCTGTCGATCATAATGCACTTTTAAGTTACAATGTCTATTTATGATCCTCAAATGCATAGCATGCACTTTTAAATTATGATGTCTATTTGTGTTCCTCAAATGCATAGCACACAATGGGGAGTGACTTAATCTAGAATTTCTTTCTTAAATCCATCCATGATGAGTATATATAATTCCTAACCTAGCATCATTGTAACGTTACCTCTCAAGAAAATGCCTTCGAAATTTGCAAATTATCTTCACATGAAACTCCTTTTTCTAAATCATTGCTTTCATTTCTCATTAACAATCAGTTTATTCACAACTTTACTAACTTAACCATACACCAAACCATCCATTTAACACTATCACAATTCAAATTTACATAGATTACTATTAATGAAACTTTTGACTGGGGTTCTCCACAAAAAAATTGTTCTCATATACTTCTAAATGATAAACATTTCCTTTCTCATTATAAAACAAAACTTAATAATATTTTTCTTGCATTTCTTATGCCTCATATGGACTCCTTAGCTTTCAAATCTTAAATCCCTAACCACTAATGAACAATTTATTATACCTTTGTCATTTCCCATCATACTCTTTGGAAGCAAATCAATTATTTAAGATATTATCTTAAGACACTAACATAATTTCCTATTCACATAAAAACCATTCAATTACCTCAACGTGCAAATCTTACTATCTCATAATGCAATTTCGAGCTTATTAAACATCAATCTCTTTAAACAAGGAGTATACCCCATACTTCTGCTATGCAACTATGTTGTTTAATAAAAATATATTTTCTTGTCCATTTCTAACCACAAAAAACACTTATGTGATTTCAGGTATCTCAGAACTCAATCTAGGCCTTTATTAGTTACCTTTTTTTAGTCATCTAAACTCTCCATGTCATACTTGTTCAAAGGTCTCATACATAATTCTTATCAATCTCCCAATCGTCAATTATAAATATCTAAAAAATAATAGCTCTAAAATCTAATGACACAATTCTCCATTATGGATCAAAATTTTCACTAAAATTTCCTTGAAAATTTTACCACCATTTTCACTCATCTAATTTCAAGAAATAAAACAATTTACTTACATCAAAAGAAACTTAAAATAATGGATGTTTAATACTTAGAATGATATACTAATATACGTACAATTGAAAGCTTACATCAAACTAATCATCGCTCCTAAAAATATTATTCAATCATCAGTCTTGAATAAAGATTCAATCACAATGTCATCTATAACATTACTTTGTATGAATCTAAAAATCACCTTACAATCAAAAATAGGATTGACCTTAAACATAAATTTTTTTTGCTAACATTGACATTTATTCTAATTAATCACTCCATAAGGTCATAACATTTAAACATATCAAAAGTCAATCGCCAATTACTCATATTAATATTTAATCTTTAACTAATTCAACCGTAATAAGCAATTTCATCCTCCAGATATATTCACAAATTACTTTTCATTATTAAATTGCTAAATAATCTCATAAACTTCCATACTTATCAAGTCATAGAAACTAAATAACATGTATAGTAAATTGTTAGTACTTTTCTAGCTATCATGGTTGATATGCTAAGAGATGAGGGCATTTTACATTTCCTATGGAATACCATATCTAACTTCCCTTGTGTACTAATCCTAACTTCCTTTAAAAGCAATCCACATCAACATAACGCACTATAAGTCAATTATGGATATCTAATAAGATTAACTCATTAGAGAGTTTCTAAGTCTAACTATTATGTAATTACCTCTATGAATGTTCTACACTACTAACATGTTTTTAATGAAAGTAGTTATTATCGTATGGCACTCTAAAAACTCCAACTTCACATTAATTTATCTAACGAAATCTTTTAACACATATGAGTGCATAGTTCTGGGATCGATCTCAATATATTCATCACTATCGGTACCTATCACCATACCAGATGTATCCTCAACATCCTACTGGACAATTACCCCAGCCTATGCAGGTGGTCTCCTTCCACATTAGCTACACCTTGGTACTGAGCTTCTAGTTTTTTAGGAGTCTCTAGGCACTATAAGTGGTCTAATTGACCTCTGATTAGATGATATTCCTCGTCTTATCCTTCTATCACCAAACCATTTAAATTTATTATTGTTATCCCGATCCAACCAAATTAGGGAACTTTTGGGATTTCTACTCTCATCGAACAATTTTCCACCTAACTTACAAATACACTCGATCAAACTCCTTGACATTACTAGGGCCTACCGTGGCTGGTGCATCACTACTTCTCGTATCTATATTGTTCACTCAAGGTAAAAACAAAATTCCACCGATAGTTTTGCTAGTCTTAAATGTTCTGGACAGGGTTGCTTCATAAAGAAAAACATTTGTTGAACCGTCTCTCTACTTGGCCTCTCAAGCTAAAGGTATTTCAAGTGCTGGGGGCCTTTGGTGTGGCTTTGGGACCCTAAGGTTTTGTCAGTGCATTATGCTATAAATTCAAAGATAAACTATATAACACTGGAAATTTTGTTTTAAAATCAAATCCATAAAAGATAACAAAATTTTATGGGTTGCCCGATTCATAAAAACAACTTAAAATCACATTATGGAATCATAACACATATACAGACAACCCCATTTTAAAACCTTGCTCTGATACCACCTAAAAGGACCCATCCTAGAGTTCCCTTTTTGAAACTTGAGTGGAGCCCTCTTAATAACCCCACGGTAACCCTCCAATCGATATCTAACTTAAACAAAGAGTTCCTACAAAGCCAAGTCATTCAACTATTAAAAACCTTCTATACTCTAAAGTTATAAGCATGAAAAATAGAGGAAAAATATTTTTTCAAATCATTTTACTAAAAATTTCGACATCATAACAGTTGCTTTTCTAAGATTCTCAAATTTCAAAAACCTGCATAACACGATTTAAAATACTTCTAATATTTCATATACTATAAATTCACTTAATCATCATCCTTAATCACATTTATATGGTTGCTACATCGTAACCATACTTTTATACAAAAAATGCTCTTAAAGCTAAACTTAACATATTTAAATTAAACTTTTCCAATTCAATTCCATTTGATTTCTAACACTTAAAATGAATTCATATTCAATTGCATGACATTTTAATACACACATTTAAGTCATAAAATTTCATTAACAAATTTTTACAAAATCAAGTACCCTTGGCCAAATTTCAACCAATTCCAAATCAATTATTTTTCATTTCTTTACTTTCTTAGCATCAAAATCATGCTATGAACATCATAAAACATCAAAATAGAATTTTGGATTATAACACATTAAAAACCCTAACCTTGGTCAAAAACTCATCTAATCATTTCCATTTTTTTCTTTCATTCTTTCATCAGTAAACTTCCTAATGTCATTCGTTAATCTTAAATCATCAAATGGAAAAATAAAACACTTTAGGCAATATATCTCACCTTTAACCAAGGTTCCACACGTTATTTTTCTTAATTTTTCTTCTCTAAATAACTTCTAATGCAATAAAAGCTTCTTAGCACATCAAAAGGGTTCAATTTACACCATCAAAACCAAATCTCAACCACAACTTAAAAAATCAAAATTTTTAACAAAATTGTATGCTTACCAACCCATTTTCTTCTTCATCTTCACTTGGATGGCTATGGGATTAGGTTGGATGCTTGATTGGAGGTAGAAGAGCATGAAAAACTCTTTGGAACACTTCTCCATGCCATACCCAAAGCTCCCTCTTCTTCTTTATCTTTTCTTTTTTTCTCTCTCTTCCCTCCTTTCTCCAACAATAGCTGATGTTTCTCCTTGCTTCTCTCTTCTTTTCTTTTGGTTATGGGCTCTTTAATGATGCTCTCTCACAACTGCTCACCAAATGAATCAACTTATGTCTTAATTCATGCTTTTATACACTTTAATACTTTACGCATGTCACTTTCCTATTGGTTGTCTCTACCATGTTAGTTTGTCAGTGGTCATATCTAATGACTTATCAATGCACTAATATCATGTAAAAAGACCAAATTGCCCTTAATGAGCATAAAAAGAACAAATTGCCTTTTAATGCATTTAATTCACTAACTAACTGAATTAAATCCCAAAATTATTCTACAACCGTCTTATCATCAAATTCACCGTGAAATACTCTAATTAGGGTCACTACTTATTGATTGGATACTTACAAAAAATGAAATGGTTTAAAATCATGAAAACCTATTATTTTTCAAAAAGGGAATTTTAACCCTAAACTTTTAAAACTCCCAAAATTAATTCGATCGGGCTTATTTTTTATCGATTTTAGTATCACTAAACTCTATTACCTATTTCAAGTATTTTTCAAAATTTTCAAGTTGGGTCCCCAAAATCACTAGTCATGTGGAAATACTATTCACTCAAATTCACTATTTATCCAGAAATATTATTCATCAAAATCATCCAGATTTCATTCAAAAGTGTCACCTAAATTCTCAAAGAACATTTCAGGGCTTTTAAAGCTTGTTCAAACTCATTCCATAGTTTTTCAGAGTATCAAGAAATTTTTCGAGAAATTTCCTGTCAAGTCTAGAACTATCTCTAGTCTATCCATGATCTCTGTTATAACCTTAATAATATATTTAAATGCTTAAATTACTCTAGTATACCATAAATAAAACATACTCTATAAAATGCATATACAACACATTACATAATAAAATAATCACACTAGGTATTACAGCCATGTCCTTCTTCAAAAATATAATTTTGATGTTATTGTTATTGTTATTATTATTTTAATTTTTATATTAGACTCATATATACTTATTATTAGCTAATTATATAATAATAGTTTATGTTTTATTTCAATAAAATATTTTATTTTTACTTACTTTTTTAATTTATTTCTTATTTATTATATACCGGTTTTATAACAATTTAATACCGGTATAATTTTTAAACCTTAAACATTTCCTTTTATCGACTCAATGTCTGATTTGGTTCTTAAAACATTTGTTAAATATTTGCTTGTCCTTAAGCAAAACTAAAACCACAAAACCAAGAGAAAACACAAACACAAACACATAAACACACAATCATGCAACGTTACAATAATGGTTTAATGGCATCAAATCTCATTAAACTAACTTGACCTCAAACATCACCCACTCATAAAGTTTCAACACACTAACTTATTCCATTCATGTTCAAATGCTTTGGTTTGAATAAACATATCAATCAAAATATTGACACCTTATTTATGCACCTATAGCACTTATAAGCATGCACTTATTATTATTAATCAATTAAAAAGGTAAAACATTACTAAGTATTCTTTCATGAAAACTCTTGCTATTTGAAAATATCAATAGGTTTATTTTTAATACAAGCACCATCTTTTAAGATTTTCTTTAACAATCACCAAGTGTCTTGACATGAAGGCAAATACCTTCTCATGAGTGCCCCCTAGTTATTCAAGTAGGTTACTTTTTTATTTAGCTTGATTGAAGTGTCATTCTAGCTTTTGATGCAATGACAAATATTTTGTCGTGAATGGCCCCAATTACTCGTATATATCATAACTCTCATCTGCCTACCAACTCTATTTTTAACCTAATTTCCTTAAAAAGGGACAACATAATAGGATTTATTTAATACACATTTTTTCTTCAATTTCTTAGCGTACTTCAATAATCCCATAAAAGGTTACTAATGATGCCTCCCAAATTAAATCAATGTAATTGTAAGTGGATCCGAACAACTATCATAAAGTGAAAGAATATGTGTCATATCCTATTTAACATACATATTCATTCCAATGACACTTAAAACAAAAAATTCACATGCTAATATGTCTTTATAATTTAGATGACTATATGTGAAGGTAAACCAATTTTGTTCAATTCATGATGATATGTGCTTAAGTGATTATAAATTTATTCCAAAACACTTAGTGATTAATGCTATGAAATTCTTAATGACATTCACTTTAGTTCATATTTAATTTTAGGTACAATTCGAAAGAGAAAAGGCTAAAGTAAGTCAAAAGCATAATATTTAAGTTGTCTTTTTTAGACTCACATTCACTTGTCTTTATAGAGCAAAAAGGAGAAGGATTAGAGCAAGAAAATACATAAAATGAAGAAAATGTCAGGCATTCATCCCTCAAGGCCATGCATTATTTTGTCATATTCGTGAGTCATCTTTCACGACCATGATAAGGGTGTCAGGGAATGACACATTAGTCACTCCCATTACTCATTTTGTATGGCATGGCCATGAGCCAACCACTCACGCCCATGAATTTTTGTCAACTCACTCGAACCATAATTTCTAATATAAATAGACATGTTCCGTGATGGTATAAGCTATAAAATGTTGAGGAATTATTTAAGGGTTTTGGGAGAAGAATGAGGAGTGGGGCTAGACACTTTCGGACATCCATGGAGAAGATAGAGGGCTAAAATTTGCAACACCGGTTCAAAGGTGATATCGATGCCGAAGAACCCGATTAAGTATTTCCTTCATTATTTTTATTGTTCTTTCTCTCATAGGGATTGATTATGTTATTATATGCTTATGTATTTGGGTTTTCATGTATGAATGATCTTTATTGTTGTTATTCTTAGATTGTTTATGTATGAACCCGTTACTATAATTTTGAACAAAATCCGTAATTGTTGCATTTGGATATTTCTATAATCTTTAATATAATTGTAATTGTTATGTTGAGATTCATTTGTGGCAACTAATGGTTTTTAATCATTAGGGATAACATAGACTAGGTTAAAGGACCCGAGCTTGTGTGGTTATTGCCTTAATTAATCTATTTTTCTAACTTGTAAGGAGGCTATCCAATTAAATTTAAAGAGCTTGTTCTAGATTGCTCGATAGCTAGGTTTAATTAACAAACTCTTCTTAATTAAACACGAACTAAGGGAAAATCATGGTTAATATAGCTTACTGTTAACCTACGATTAATAGTTGCTATGAGAGGTATGAAAATAATAACTCATTAAAGCATGTTTAACAGTGTGTATGTCAAGATTGAATTGATGACTGAGTTCTTAATGCATTCATCACTTTTCATCATTTTTTAATGTTTCTTTAATTTTTTTTTCATTAGTTTTATTTTGTTTGATTTTCTTATTTGAAAACCAACCCCCCCTCCCCTCGTCCATAACCTAAACATTAATTGATTTCATTTCAAAAGCTTTACACGCACTCTCTGTAGGATCGACCTAGACTCATCACTATTATAGTTGTAGTTCTAGTTATTTTGAGTAGTGTTACGATGCGTTACGTCACATACCATCAACACATTCATACAATGCAACATCATGCAACAAAAATGTGAAAATGCTAACACAATCAAAACCTAACATCTAGCAAGTGCAAATTCACACACAAATGATATGTAAGTGCATATACATCCCTGCACCTGAACAACATACTTTCCTCAATGTGAAAACCTCATAAAAACATAACTAAAAACAATATACATAACAAATATTATAATAATAATAATAATAATAATAATAATAATAAATGTGCAAAAATCCTCAGAAATGGCGTCAAAACTTATTTGCTTATTTTATACTATACCACAAGCATATGAGTCGTATGTTATAGTACAACTGACATCAGTCCCTCAAAGATTAAATATGGTCATCTCACAACTTGACTTAAACTTTGTCTAAGGTAACAAAAGATTGAGTTAACTAAAAAATAAAGTAAACTAATAAATTTCATGATTGAAAAAGCAAAGGATAATAATGAAAATGAAGTATTTAATGATGGAAACTTAGGGATTATTATATCCTTGTTTTGTCTTCTTTCACCTTATGAATTTAACTATGCTTGATCTTAGATATCAAAGGTTTTGATTATCCTCTCTCGTGATCTAATCAAGTAAATCCAACTTAAATAGATAAAAGTTGAGTTGCCATCTCTTAATTTCTTAAAACCACTCCTAACTACTTAATTGGATTTGAAGCAATTCTAAGGATAATCAACTTATAATTTGGACCTCTCTTTAATTGCTTATTAACTTGATATTTTGTAAGTCTATTAAGGTGCCAAATATCATTGTGCAACTTAACACAAAGATCTTGATTCAAATCAAATATGAGCACAAAAAAATCACAATGTAGTAATATATTGAATTCAACAAGGTAAAAGTTATAAAAAAATGCAAAAATAACACCCTAACATAGATTTAGCAATCTATAATCATATTCAAAACACAACTATTTAGGTTTGGCATAAAATGCAATGAAATAGAAAAAGAGAAGAGAATGAAATTAGCTTGAAGCCTTGATCTGGAAAATTGAAGTTGACCTTGATGTTTCCACCTTTGATCTTCTTATTTGCAATGTGAAGCCCCCTTTTTGGTTTTTTTTTTTCTTATTTTGGTATCTCTAGTGACTTTGGAATCTTCCTTTCTCTGTTGTAACTTTCATGATAATTTTTATAGTAAAAACTTTTTTAGAACATATACGGTCACTTACACAACCATGTTGGTGACCATGTATCTCTGAAAATCTCTCAATTGTGACTTTACATAGTCACAAAACTTACATGGGCACATGTACGGTCGTGCATGTCAACATACACGGGCATGTATCTTCTTAGAGGTATAAGCAACATCTTCAAAACTCCACAAGCTTACAGTAACTTATAAGGTCACTATACACGGTCATGAAGTCCAAGGTTGCTTCAATTTTTCTATTATATACTATGATTTCACTCGAATTCTTCTCTTCTTAGTCTATGAAGGCAATTATCCCCTAAAAACACATTTGAAGCATAATAAGTACGAAAAATATCATAAGATTCTCAAATAATAATCAAAACATATTAAATAAAGGTATATAAATATAGTCAATTAATCATTTATCAAACATCATCAGTCAACTTACTAACCAAGATCGCATCATTAAAAGACTATGGTGGATACTTGAGGACGGAATTCTCCAAGGATCTGGTGGATACATTCCTACTTTCTAAAAGGCATGAGCTTATGGGACATAAGCAAAAGTGCAATAAACTCTCACTTCCTTAACCAACTACTTCACTTGAAGAACCTAGTCCAAGATGATGCATCCTGCATAATTGGCAATAGGAAACTAATATCTTTATGGTCTGATAATTAATCAAATCAAAGTGCACTTATTTACTCCCAAAGTATGCTAAAGAACTTTCTCACTCTCCCCCTCCACCCTAAACTAGACTCTTTCATCAATGGGAATAACTGGCAATTCCTTGCTAGTCTTAACCATTTACAACTTGTATATACTCCAAATCCACTCAATCTGGATACATTCTACTAGAAGAATCAGCCTATTCAAAAAATCTCAAGTAAACTCATAAGGGACCGAATAAGAATGTATAATTCAGTAGTGAATTGGCATATAATCATCTAGAATGAGATGCTACCTCCAAAACCCTCATTATTCCTCTAACTCACTATCCAAAATAAGATCAACACTACTAATCGAATCAGGTATCTAGATATTAACACTTCTTATGCATTTTGTTCTACACATGAGGAAATAAGGGATCACGTTTTTTCACGTGCATTATGATCAATAGAATTTGGGAGTCTGTTAAACTAAAATGATTATGGTATGTTCAAGAAAACTCATTCACTAATGTTATACACTGGCTCTCTACTTAAAGTTTACTTCCCAAGCTGGTTTATATACTAGTTATTAGCATGAGTGCACAAATCAGTTGGAAAGAAAAAAAATGCTAAAAGTTTTAAATCTAACTCCAAATCAATTGAAGCTCACTAATGAAATCACCAACAGTATATAAATCATCAACTGTTGAGAAATTCAACTCCTAATGCAGCTCTAACTTGATTTCCTCTTTGAATATTTAGCTTTTATTTGCAATGTAAACAATGACTAGAATTAGGTAGAATCACATAAATCTCTTTCTTGCTAAAGGGTATTCTCCTTAAGCCTCCTTTTGATTTATAATCCATTCTTTATCAATGACATTTTTCTTTAATTTTTCAAAAGAAAAAATCACCACTCTTAAATATTTTCTTGTCCTTAAGCAAAACCAAAACCACAAAACAAAAAAAAATTGAACAAACACATAAACGCACAATCATAGAACATTACAATAATGGTTTAATGGCATCTAATTTCAAGAAATTAACTTAACCTCAAGCATCACCCACCCACCAAAAAAGTTTCAACACACTAACTTATTTCGTTCATGTTCAAGTTTTTTTATTTGAATACACATATTAATTAAAATATTGATACCTTTTTCATGCACTTATAGAACTTGTAAGCATGGACTTATTATTATTGATCAATTAAAAAGAAGAATAATGTCACTAAGTATTCTTTCATGGAAGTTCTTGCTTTTTGAAAAGATCAACAGGTTTGTTTTTATTGCAAGCACCATCTTTTAAGATTTTCTTTAATGATCACCTAGTCTCTTGATCCGAAGGCAAACACCTTGTCATGATTTTCCCCTAGTTACTCAACTAGGTTACATTTTTTCTTTAGCTTGGTTGAAGTGTCATTCTAGCTTTTTGATGCAATGACAAATATTTTGTTTGAATGACCTCAATTACTCAAGTATCTCATAACTCTCAACTAGTTGCCAACTTTATTCTTAACCTAATTTCTTTAAAAACGGCCAGCATAATAGGATTTATTTAATACACATTTTTTTTTCATTTTCTTAACCTACCTCATTTCGCATTAGTCAATCACTCCCATAAAAAGTTATTAATGATGCCTAGCAATTAAATGAATGTAACTATAAGTGTATCCAAACAACTATCATAAAGTGAAAGATCATGTGTCATATCCTATTTAACATGCATATTAATCCCAAAAAACACTTAAAACAAAAACTTCGCATGCTAATATGCCTTTATAATTTAGATGACCATATTTAGAGGTAAGCCAATTCCATTCAATTCATGCCATCGACGCATTCACACAAAGCAACATCATGCAACAAAAATGTACACAATGCTAACACAATTATAAACTAACACCATGCAAATGCAAATTCACATATAAATGATATGTAAGTGCATATATGTCACATAATCAAAAACTAACACCATGCAAATGCAAATTCACACATAAATGATATGTAAGTGCATATATGTCCCCACACTTGAACAACATACTATCCTCAATGTGGAAACCACATGAAAACATAACTAAAAACAACATACATAACAAATATAAAAAAACAGGTTTTTGTTATAGTACAATTGATATCTATCCCACTAGAATTTTATATAGTCACCTAATAATTTAAATTAAACTTTGTATAAGGTAACAAAAGATTGAGTTAGCTAGAAATTAAAGTAAACAAACAAAAATTCATGATTGAAAAAGTAAAAGATAATAATGAAAATGAAGTACTCAATAATGGAAACTTAGAGATTATTCTATTCTTGTTTTGTCTTACTTTCACCTTGTGAATTCAACTATGTTTGATCCTATATATCCAAAGGTTTTGATTACCCTCTTTTGAGATCTAATCAAGTAATTCTAATTGAAATGGATATGATTTGAGTTGTAATTTTTCAAAACTATTCCTAACTACTCAATTGGATTTGAAGCAATCCTAAAGATAATTAACTCACAATTAAAATCTCTCTTCAAATGCTTAATAACCTAATATTTGTTAATCTATTAAGGTATCATTGCGTAACTTAATAAAAATATCTTGATTCAATCCCTTTACTCAAATCAAGTA
>JAOQMP010000004.1:21050668-21071773 GCA_027563575.1 Erythroxylum pedicellare
AATCCCCTAGTCACTTTTCTAAACTGCATCTTCCTCTATAGAAATTGACAATCACTTCATAGCTTGTTAACTCATTAATTCTCAATCTTACAATGAAAGCATTCATGATTTGCACATTCATATAGTTTCCAAGTTAGTTTAAAATCCAATTCAGTTCAAGTTCTTCACTATAAAAAGTAAGGTTTATACAACTATAAATGCTAAACACTATAATGACAGAGAAGAAAATGTAATCAATCTCATCAAAAAGACCTCCAACAATTCTTGAGATCATGAGTTATTTAGTAGTTTCCAGCTCCACTTGTTGGTAAACGTCATAACACCTAAAAAATGAAATACAGGGGCCTACCAATGACCTTATAATTGGTATCATTTTCAGCAGCAATTGGACATCTGGTGGTGAGTAAATTGGTGGTGACATGATATCAAGGTTTGGCAATGACCTCGAATGAATTATATCGAGTGGCTTCAGTCAGGGTGTGTTTGGCAGTGGAATGGGCACGTTAGGGGGTATGGGCAAAGTTAACCATTTAGAGGGATTGTCAATAACTATAGTGGAAGATGCAGTTTAGAACGGTTATAGGGAATTTTGATTTGAGATTTTTTACACTTAGGGTTAATTAGTTAATTAATTAATTAACTTAATTACATTAGGATTAAATTAAATTTTATCAAATTTACATTTAATTTTATAAAAAATTAATAATTTTAGTAATTAATTTTAAAGAAGTGGGTTCCTTAGTGCCCTGTGGTGCTTACATCGCCTTATAGGTCATAATAATATTAAAATATTATAAATTTCTACCACTTTCGCAATGATGTGGCAAAACACTGACAACATTATGTGCTCGTCACCTTTTATATTAACGTAGGGCTCAATTTGAACATTCCTAAAATGATAGGATTTAATTTGAATGCTCCAAATGTTAAGATTTAATTTGTCATCAAAAGAAAATCTTAGGTTTATTTTTCCTTATTTACCTTAGGTTCTTCAACTATCTAGCTAATAAGGAGGGATCCAATGAGGTTATACACAAGGTTCTCAATATTCAAGTTAAAGTTTTAAATCTTTCCAATTCTACATGAAAAATGTTTATTATCAAAATGAAGTTAAAAAGGCTTCACCCTCATTCTACACCTAAATCTAAGCAAAATACCAAAGGGACAAGTAAATTTTACTAGCCAGACAAAAGAAGCTTTACACTCAAACTGGTGACAAATTTAGGAAAACAATGGAGAAAGATTCACTTAATACCTACCTGGACACACTACATATTCACAACTCAATCTTGAGAGATAAGCAAGGGTAACATCAGTAAAAGAAGGAAACTCAAATGCAAGTTACTTTTGTCATGGCTTGTTGTCCAGAAGGAACATGAACAATATCACCTCTCTTCAAGATGAGTCTAGAAATATGGTTAGCAAGCAAGATCTCCTCAACCATGCTAGGAGCTACTTTATAAGAATCATGGGAATAAGGGTAGACGATGTACATCCCTCTCTTTAATTAGATCACATTATCCCTAAGCTCCGCACTCTTCACCATTATGGGATTCTTGGTAATTCCATCTCTTTTAAAGAAATTGCTAAACCTATGTTGAGTATTAATCTAAACAAGGCATCTGGAATTGACGGCTTTAATAGTTTGTTTTTTTGTAACGCTTGACTACTGATAAGAGAAGATGTGTATGGAGCAGTGCAAGAATTCTTCTTCAACGCTAAAATGCTAAAGGAATGTAATGGAACTCTCTTATGCCTAGTGCCAAAAGTTTCCTACCTAATAATAATGGGGGATTATAGACTAATATCCTATTATACCACATTCTATAAGATTACTCCAAGATCCCAACTAAAAGACTCAAATTAATTCTACCTGATGTTATTAATTCTCCTTAAACTAAATTTATAGTTGTAAGAACTATAGGTGAGATTATATGATAGTGGTAGATTGCATAATATTTTAGTAAGTAGTTTAGTATGTTTTAAGATATTAAATTAAATGTTTAGTGCATTTTGTGAGTTAGAGCACACGATTAACCTTCAATTTTATGTGTTTGAGGTGCATTGATGTATTTGCTAGTATTTCAGAGCAAATATCGAAGAAAAAAGGAAAATCGGAGGAAGCTTGAGGCAAAACCCCTGGCTATAATCGTGGCAACTAAAGCATGGAGGAAGGGCCATGATCATGACAGAAGGTTAAATCAGGTGCCATTATCATAGAACTATGAGCTATGCGGACAACCTTCACTAAAATAAGTCACAATTAATAATGTCACAACATTAAAAAAATCTAGAATGTAACAATAAAAACAATGACAAGAAACACATTAATGAATCAACAATACAAAATTATCAAATAATAGGATCCCAGATCCTTCAATTTGATCCATTATCAAATAATAGGATTCCAGAACCTTCAATTCGATCCAACAAAATTCCATGCAGCGATGAAAAGTATATTTACACACGTCAAAACTTCTAAAAGTTAACAATACTTCAAATATATACACAATGAAACGAATCAGCTATTAAGGCCCGTTGCATTCTGAAACTTTAGAGACGTCACGTGTTACAATGATAAATTTCATGATGTTAACTGAGGATGGATGTGCAAAGAGGGACATCATATATTCACAAAGCCTTTGCCATAAAATGATACTACTAACTTAAAACTAAAAGCCTACTAACTTAAAACTAAAAGTGTTAACAAATAATGATGCACTAACCTAGTGGGGCGCGGAAAGAAAAGGCCCAGGCAGGCAGGGAAACCGGGTAAAAGGTAAAGTACAAGAAATGTAGAGATGAGACCCTGTACAAATATCTCTACACGTCTCTACCATCCCAAACCTCTGAATCAGTGGTAATATACATGATTTCCCCAAATTAACCAAAAAAAAAAAGGAAATAGGCCCGTACACTTTTTGATTGTTGTACTTTATAGGACCTAAAATAAGAATCACTTCTTTTAATGCCCTTGTGAAATAACCACCTTCATCTGCAAAAAGAATCCATTTTTTACATTCAACTCACATTGGGAAAAACATGCAGAACACAATGCAAAGTCGGAACTATAAAATAATCTAAAGTGGGCAGGAAGGAAAGATTTCCTAACAGTTCTCCAAAACACATGGAAGTATCCAACTGAATAAGGATACTAACATGCTAATTTGTCAGACAAACTATGTCAAATCTCTCCAGCAAATAAAAGGAATAATCTTCAGTCAGGAAAACTTGGCATTTGCTACAAACATGAACACCAAAATATTCATGGAGTGACTAAATATAATGGCCAAGGAGACTAAGATAGAATTAGATATTCATGAGCATGCAATCTCAATCTAATCTGTTGCTCAGCATTTGCAGTTAATCTAGTATAACAGGGGAAAAAGGACAGGCCAAAGCAACCAAGTATACCTGTACACTGCTGCTTACAAAGGCATATATACCCAATCCAAGTAATCACCGACTGCTCCCAGGCCTGCTCAATCCGCAAAGACTTTCATTCCAGCTATGAATTGGAAGGCCTCACATACAAATTTCCTTGTGCTGATTGAGGGTGCAATTTCTGCTGCTGGGACTGCTGTTGTAGTGGCAGTTGTGGTGGTGATTTCGATTCTTGTGGTAATTGTTCCTCTTGTGGCTGGAACACATGTTGAGATGGTTGTGGAGGAATTGTTGAATGGATTGATGGCTGCTGCTGCTGCCATAGTGTTGCAGCACTGTGCCCATGTTGCCCAAAACTGCCCAATGACTGTCTTTGGCCTGAACATTGGGTGACAGGCTCAGTCCCAACTGAATTTGTCAGAGATGGATTCCCAATAGAACCCACTTGAGATGCTGGATTTGACACGTCATTATCATACAAGGGTTCTGATGACTTCCAGTGAGGAATGGCAGTAGAAACTGGTGTAGTGGTAGCAGAATCATTGCACAAGGAACTTGTCCTTGAAGGCAGTTGTGCAATATTCTGCAAGGATTGCTGGTCCATATGAACTTTATCAGTTTGAGCTTTTGCTGCCAGATCAAAATTAACCTGACGATTTTGTTGAAGTATCCTCTGGACGTTTGACTGGGCTTGATTAATTTGCTTTTGATGAGGCTGCATTGGCAGCTGTTGTTGCTGATGCTGGTGATTAGAAGCCATTAATTGTGTGGGAACAGCTTGATTATTGGCTGCATTGGTGGCCGTTGTTGCTGATGCTTGAGTACCATCAGAATGAGAAGTTATCTGCTGAAGCTGCTTTGAGGGCTGAGGAGGGGTTGTTGCACCAGAAAAGACCTTCTGTTGTGGTTGGGAATTGTTTGAGGTTTGAGATGGAAGCAATGGTTTAGAAGATTGAATTGGACCTAAGTTAGCTCCAGAATACAACCCTTGACCATGCATCAAATGCATCATTTGTTCTCCCTTTTCAGCACCTTGATTTCCAGCTGGCATAGAAAGGCCATTGGAATGAGAATGGTCAATGGAAAGGTTCTGATGCACCATCATATTCCCTCTGCCCATTCCCTTTAAAATTTTGGGCTGCTGTGGAGATTGTGGATGTTGTCGTTGATGAGGATGTTGCCGGTCTAGCTGATGAAATTGCTGTTGCTGCTGTGGCTGCCATTGTCGTTGCTTACTCGGATTTGTCAGTCCACCAACACCTGTTTGAGAATTCCGACTGAGCCCATGATGTGTCAAGCTATGTTTCTGCTGTTGAACTGACACTTGAGTTATTGGGGAAGATGGTGTCAAAGGAGCAAGTGACACTGGCTGCTGTAAATTGGGAAGCTGAATATGGGAACTATTTTGCGTAGATGATGATATGGGTGATTGGGACTGAGGTTGAGCATGGGACATCAACGCATTAGAGTTAGGAAATTGCTGTTGCTGCAAAAGCCGCTGCTGCATTTGCCTTTCCTTAGATAAGTGAATTGCATATGCTTGCTGTGGTGATCCTGTACCATGATTCGGACCCTGAGGGTGAGGAAGATGATTGCCAAGTACATTAGACCGCTGTGAAGATATTTGATTCTGCTGTTGTGAATGACCTGGATATGTCTGCACAGGTGGAGTCATCTGATTAGCAAAAAGAGAGATTGTGGGACCTGCATTTGAAGCTCTAGCATTATCATTGACCTCTGATGCTCAGGATTGTGGCCATGCTATGAAAAATAAACACTTATTTTCATAAGATGAAATACTAATACACAGAGACTGCATGAAGGTGCAATCTAACATGTAAGTTGGCAATATCAAAGCACATCTAGGAATTGAAAAGAATCTTGATGTCAATGCACACTTCCTGTTGAGAATACTCACATGTGAGTCTCACATAAAAGAAAGAGAAGAAAGAAAACTAACATAAGCCTAGTGAGTTATTCCACCTATCGTCAATTGCTTATAAGATGGAATCTCACTTAGGCTTGTGTGTGGTCTAACTTCCCTCCTCGTGTAAGTCCTTAGGCCCATTACAAATTTGACATGGTATCAAAGCTAATGAAGATCTTGACCTATTGTTTCCCCCAAAAGGAAGCCCATCATTTAAGCAACTGGAGAAGGATTTGAAATTTGCATGGAGCAAGCAGCCCAACATTATTGATTGCTCAAAAAAGGGGCCTATTTGACCTCAATCAAAAGTCTAGCCCTAATAACCATTGTTTACGTACCTCTCCAAATTGCCCAAGTAAAAAGGGACTCGCATGTGAGGGGGAGTATTGAGAATACTCATATGTGAGTGTCCCACATCGAAGAAGAAGAAGAAAGAAGACTAACATATAAGTCTAGTGGGCTACTCCACCTATCGCCAATTGGTTATAGGATGGAACCTAGCTTGGACTTGTATATGGTCTAACTTTCGTCCTCGTGTGGGGTCGTAGGCACATTGCAAATTTGACACTTCCCTATTGCTACACTTACAATCTTAACCATAGGAGACAGCGTTAGAAATTATAAAACCGCTTTCCAACCAGTGAAATCAGTGAAAGACAAGTCCTTCAACCTCAGTTCACACAAGAAATCATCTCAAAGCCATCCCACTGTCAACAATACATGATTCCATGTTTTACATTGAATTAAGAGGAAAGTTTAAACTTTGAAAATAAGCAATACTTGCTAACACCAGCACAACAGTCAGAGGATCACTAGAAAACTTAAAAAAGGTACTCTAAATTCCAATACTTAACTAAGATTAGTCAAGGACAGCATAAATACAAAGGCAGATATTTGCAGAAATGTACCTGCAACAAGATGTGTGCAGTTCAGTGAAAGAAGACTTACTCTTGTCATGTGCAAAGTTTCTCGGGGTCTGAGCAAATTTCCTTGACCAGACTGGTGCACATTTACAGGACTCGACATCCCAACCATACTAGAAGAAAGCATACTTCCAGAGTTGATCAGAGATGATGAATGTACTACCTGAAAGCTTGGCCTTGACATGGGCATGCTTCGGTTCATTCCAGGCATCATGCCAGTACCATTTCCACCAGGAACTACACAAACACCACGATCAGCTCCAGGAAGAGAGCCAGAGACAGGCACGTTTGACTGTTGTAAATTTCTATTGGATAACAATTGATTGTAATGTGGCATTCTCTGTTGGTCATCAACAGGTAAAGGTCTTCCAACATTGTATCGCCCATCCCTAAGAGTTAGTATCATAATCAAATTAGAATAATTAATCAGCATATGAAAACAAGGAAGCCTTAGAGCAACATACAACCTGCCAGGGGTATTGACTGCACCAGATTGCATTGGTGAACTATTGCCGAGGACAATACCAGGGGATCCTTGTATAGGGGAATTTGCACCAGAAGTAGGAAGCATTGATGACACTGATCCTTGATTTGGCATTGCTAAACCACTAACTTGAGAACCTTGATAACCAAGGGAAAGGGAATCTGGGTTCGATGTATTTGCATCAGATAGATCAAGGGGCCTTCATTCAGCCAAAAATAAAAATTGGACATTAAATTGCTTGCATGAGAAAAGCCATTGTTGCGTATGCTAAGAAGTCTTGAAACATGAAACATGGATGCAGAAAGCTTATAAACATTAATGGTAAGCTGAATAAGGCTAAACATGAGTATGGATTGAATCAGAAAAACTTACGTCAAAACAACTCCACTTAAGTTATTTGGGCAAGCTTGTGAAAGAGCAACATGATGAGAATTATGCACCGCTGCCAGTTGCTTAGGATCCTGACCATCATTCTTTGGAAAATGCAAATGTCCAAAAAATCATAAAAAATAATCATGAAACAGATAAAGGCCATCCCAAAAAGAACAAACTTATGATGGTTCAAAGGCTTTAGCCTGAAGGAAATTATATATTGCTAAACATCATGTTTATTAAATTTTTGTCTCGTGGTATCTTTTAGAACTTTGTACTCTGCCACAAGAAACATGCTGTTGAAATAAACAAAAAAAACCATACCTTAAGCCGCATAATTGAAAAAAAATACTGAATAAGGAAAAAACCTTATGTACATGCATCATTCAGTGTTACATACAATAATGCACAAGTTTGTATAAATAGCCAAAGAAGTGAGTAAAACAGGTATTGCCAGAGATTGTATTAACTTTTTCATCAGGCTCCAAATATAGACCAAAAGATATCATACACGTGGTCCAAAATCAAAAGTATCATTAACAAACCTGACTCTTCCTATAATGCTGCTTCTTTCCAATCATAATAATTTTTTCAAAATGGGACTTGAGTGTACCCTCTTCCATTGGCCCTTGCAAACGCTGAAACAACTGTCTAGCACTACCCTGCATAAGATAGCAGTATGGAAAAACACATAAATGAAAATTAGTCCAAGAGAAAAATGGTGTGGCCACATCATATACATGTTCATCGTTTGAAAAAAAAAGGAAAATAATTGAAAGGAATATCAAATTTTTGCCTTTGGAATGCCAGGCAAGGTTGAAGGATAAGACTGAGAAGAGCCTGAATCCTCTGCACTGTCAGCACCTTTATCCATCAATATCTTGTGCCGATCTTTGCATTCTTTAGGCTTGCGAAATATGCACTGGACATACCAAGTAAGAAATAAACTGTGATTGGAATATATGCAATCATATGCTCCACCATGCATGAAAACAAGCCAGATGTAGGAGTGAAGATATACTCTAAAAAAAATCTTGCAGCACTGAAAAATAAACACTATTTACAAGCAGGTGAATTCCACATAATTAGGCAACTATCATGGAAGTTAAAACACATTATTTACCTTAAACTGAAGGGTGCTGTTGATTGCATCACTAACAAGTTCCCAGTTAGGACCCATATCATGTACAAGCACAACAAGTGCCTGAGATAGCAAAACAGAGTAATCCATAAATATATTTCTACAATCAAAGACCAACAGTATGGAAAATATGCAGACAGCAAAATGACCTGGTCTTCAAAAAGTGACCACAGGCTTCCTGAACCTGGCTGCCCCACAGATATCTGAACAGAAGATAAAATGCTCAATCTCATGGAAAGAATATGACCAAAGGAAAATAAGCAAGTTGAATAAAGTATTAGCTACCAGAATACAAAGACTACCTTCAGTGTTTTGGCTTTTTTACCCCTCTCCCGGCCAATAAGTTTCATGAACTTGTGGTTGGACATATTACTCATTTGAGAAGTAGCAGGAGAAGGGACAGATCCAGTTATTGGAGCCATGTTGTCAAAGGAATTTTCTAGTGATTGCTTCATTACTTTTGGCTTTTTTGCAGCATGTTGTCCATGCAAACCTTAAACAGAAACAATTGGAAGTATTAAAAACATGAAGGTAAAATTAGAAAATTTTAGGAGTCAAAAAAAAAAAAATTGATGATGATGATATTCATGTAGTCTGTGATATACTGGGACATAGGAGATTATCAAAACTAAAAATAAACCAGGGTAAGACTATCATTCAGATGAACAGCCCAGAGATAAGATTGATTTAAATTTCCAAGGAATGAAATTTGAGAGCATAAACATTCACCCTCTCTGCAGTTGTCAAGAATGAGATGAATCCTCTGACAGAAGAGTTCGTTGATTGGCATCAAATATCCAATCCCTTAAGAACATAAAAGTATAATTATTTACAGTAAGGATCATTTATCAAATCACAACCAAACAAACACAGTAATCAGGCCATAAGAGTCAAGGTAACCCCCTACCAAAGGACATAACAGTTAAGGTAAGAAAACAGAGGGTGGGATGGTTCCCAAGCTTGTATCGTCTTGGAACCCAACAACATAAAATTACTTGATTGATAACTACAGGAGAAAAACTCCAATACGGAAAAGTAAAAAAAAAAACTCCAATATGGAAAAGTCAAGGATTTTACCACTGGTTCCATCAGATTCAAATTGATGACCATCCAGCCTCTTTTTCAAATTATCCCTCTGCAATTTAAACAATACCATCACAAATATTAACAACTTTTGTTATGCTAAAGCTTATTTCATGCCAATTTGATTAAGAAGATGTTGGACAAGCAAAGAAAAATGCAGAGCTGCCTCCACTAGGTATTGAAACGTTTGATGTCATGTAGTCAGAGAAAACATAAAGCACTTTATCAGAGCACTCATTCCCTTGATTCTAAAAGGAAATCGCCAGCCTTGTCTACCTAGAAGTTTCAGATAGGAAGCACCCAAGAGTACAGTAATGAATATTTAAGGGAACTGTAAGGTCTTTTCAGTGACTCCATGTCCAAAACAACCAAGACAAATAACTCTTAGACACAATGGAAGCCTGAAGATTCAGGTAACTATATATGTTCAATGATACACCCCTTCCCGGCAAAATATGTTTTGAATTTTGAAGTACCCTGACTGATTCCCTTTCCAATCTGTACCTAGAGGAAAGTTTACAAAGCTAACATAAAAGTTGTCTACCTTCCTTATTTTTGCATGATTCGGGGTTTTTGTTACCAAAACTATCATTATTATCCATTGATTTTCCATTTCTATATGGGCAGGGCATCATGTTAATAGCTTCTATTGGCTAATCATATGCATTTTAACCAAATTGAAATAAAGTTGAAGAAAAAAGTGTGGAGAACAAAAAATTGCAAACCTAAAGTCTATAATGATAAACTCAGCCACAAAAAAGGCACAGTTGAAGTTGCACCCAGCACATTAGCTTCAAACATGCCTCGGCATAATTTAAAAAGGGGAAAATGCTTCCACTCTCTTCATCCCAATTGCACTTTTAACTTTGAAGATTGATAAAGTTTACTTCACACACTCCGATAATCAGTATTATATGTATGCGCATCTAAATGATATCATAATTGGAAGTATAAAGAGCTTGCCTCAATTACCATAACAATTCTTAACTTATGTGCTTAAGACATGCAAACTAAAAAACTGATATACTTCTAACTTGCAAAAACGAACAAGAAAAAAAAATTGTTCGTGATCTTCAATTGAATAGGAAACTTCACAGGAATTCGCAACAAAGAGAATGATCAATGGGTATTATAATGAACATATGCAGGTGCATAAGAGGTCAGAAGACAAAAATGACGAGAGACAAATCAAATTTGAATTTCTACATGGTATTTACAAGTATGACATATGAAGTAATCACATCCATATTTTCAGAAGAACAGAGATAAAAGGAAAACAAGTTCCTCACCTGCTCACTGTGAACAACAGATTCCAGCTGCCGACCCTGCTCATACGCAGATCCCTGCAACCATGAATCAAGCATCTAAACAAGATATCCAATCAAGGACAAAGAAGAATGCACCTAGGTTGAATAAAATCCAAACAATTGTTGAAATTGGACAACTGTTAATGTACCAGATTCTTTGCCTTCTTCTTTCTTGGCTTCGTTGATGCTTCGGTGCAGTTGTGGGGAACTCGCTTTTCAAACTCTCCAACCGACTCAATCTCCAAGCTTTTCAGGATTTGGGATCCACCATGCAAAGTACTCTGATCCTCCTGAAAAGAACTAGTATCGCCACTTGATGCATCTGTTTTTGCTGGAGTCTGTCCAACCCCAGGCGCTCCAGCACCAAAAGGAATTATAAGCCTCTGCCTCGAAGCAGTGCGCATACGTTTTGGTGGAACTGGTCCAACATGCAATGTACTGCTTGGCCTTTTCCCCATTAAATTATTTTGTTGACAACCAACTGAATTATGCCCATAAGGTAACTCCCCTCCCAAATCATATGATCTTGAGGAGTATGACTTCATAAGCCTTTTATGTTTCTTCTGGTCATGTTTAGTTGATTTGCTACCTTCAAAGCTTCCATGTAAGTAATAAGTGCTTGTCTCTCCTTCCTCCTCGTCATATGCATTTTCATGATATCCAAAATCTGAATTTTAGAAATGTACTTGTAAAATCCATGAAAATAAGCAAAAAGAGATGTGTCAATAAGAATATTGTTTGATGTTACCTGCTGCTCCATCACACATAGAAGTGTCAACTTCCTCTTGCATGCTACTAGCAGTTTTCTGAAAGAAAATAATCCAGACACAAAAAGGACAAAAACATGGGAATCGTCAGTTGCGAGTTACAACAGTTGCTCACATCAATCAAGACTGATTATTAAATGAAAATATTGAATGCTAATTGTTGCAATCATAAACTTCTAGGTTTCTCTTCATTTTGCAAACAAAATTGTGTAAATGTACATTATATGAAAGTAGCACAATTTAACTCAAAATCATTCTCCAATGTAATTGGTTTTAAATTCTTTTCTGGAACATAAAGCTCAATTAAATTAGTAAATGCAGAAACTGAAGAGATCTGTTTTCACCTTGCAGTGTGACAAATGAGATTCAATGGAGGATCTGTAGGTCTCCATTGCGCCTGCAGGTACTGCATAGAAAAGGCTTTCCTGCCAATTACAAGAAACAAAAAGGAAATCTTCAATCATTTATAGAAATTGTGCAACTGAATAATTGAACCAAGTACTTAACAGAATAGAGACACATCGCCTTTGGTAAACTATAAAAAGAAAATTAAACTTGTAAGAGCCATATGGAAAGTAGCCTCATACTTCTGTAAACTGATCATCCCATGAAACTTCCATAATTCCCAAATCAGCAACTCTATCAGGAGTTGCGGGGGCTTCAGCTTGCACAGAAGGAACTGGAGAGCTGTGACATTTTAAGAACCTCACAGCATATTCCCAAATCGCATGAGAAAAATTTTTAGTTGGAATTTGTGTTAATTGTTTGCATTTTTCCTGCAAAAAACAAGGTGTTTTGGAACATCTGTAAGTTGTATGATATAAGTTTTAATTGCTATAAATTCCAACAAGCCAGGTAAGGTACAGAACAAATGACTCTTTAAGCCCATCTCTTAATGTATCTAAAGAAGAACTATCTAGAGCACACATATATGGCGCAAATATTCATTCAGTATATGATGTCTTGCATTATAGTGAATAGTTTCCTCCCACACAGAGGTAGCCACGGAATGTAGATATTAATCTAATGCGAGAATAATTATTTCTGCTATGTGGGACAAAAAGTAAACATACAGCTACTTGATTAGACAGATATAAGCAAAAAAAAATCTGTAATCAAATTCTAAACCAAAACTGACTAGCACCTGATGAGGTTCTCCAATCTTGTCCTCAGACAATTCCTCCGCATCAAACCTCCTAGAATCATGTTCCCAATGTTTTAAAACACCCCCCTTATTGTCACTATTTGTAAACAAGTCCACCGAATGCCAGAACTCCATGACAGCCTTTGTCAGAGTGTAGGCAACCTTTTTTAGCTCCATCTGTTGATTGTGTGCTCTCAACCGTAAAGTAAAAGCAACTCTTCGACAAATTTGAGCAGCAGCAGTCGTCTTCCAAAGACGCTCCTATAAGCACAAAATAAATGATTGACAAATGTAGTGGATAAAAGTTACTATCATGCTGCTATCTTAAAAATAGAATATTTATTTTCTGAAGGAATGATTTCTAGGGAGAACAGAAATGGCAACTTCATCATATTTTTGAAATGTATATACGTCAACATAGTCACACCTGGGCAAAATCATTTGCCAACCATGCCATTTCTTCAAGAACGAAGTCCCAGTGAGATTTCCTACAACTTTCTAAAGGTGTAGTACCAATTGACAACTCAGCAATCCTCTGACGCTTAGCCTGTTTGCCATATCATGGTAATGTTCAAAATTATGTGAAGGAGGAAATACATTTCCATCTATATTTCACATGCAAATCACAAATTAATGGGAATATCAGATAACAACCTCTATAATTCTTGCCTCTTTCAAAATTGAATCTTCACAGGCCCTATCTACCAGTTTTAATTCATTACCAGAACAAGATAGTGATTCAGGAACAGAAGAACTTTTGTCTGGCTGGGTAGGCGCAAGTACATGAAGTTTAGAACAATCCAATGTGCATTGAATTCCACCACAACAATCTCTTTTGGGATTAGAATCACCACCCAATTCATTGCCCACTTCTTTATCAGTCTCAGATACAATGTAAACCTTTTGCCCCACTTCATCATTGTTTGGGCAGTTCACATCATTTTTCAGGTCAGAAGTGATCTGCATTTCTTCCTCAATTTTGACCACAGAACTGTTGCTAGAGTGGGTTTCATGTACAGCAATATTGTTGCAATTGACAGCATTGTCATCCTCAACAGCTTTGGCGTCATTTTGTTCATTTCCCATTTTATCAACAGCTAAATTTTGTGTTCCATCAAATTCTGAAGTTTGTCTTGTGACACCATTAGCGTCATCATTTTTACAGGTAATAAGCAAATCACTGTCATGATTCACCTCTAGACCAAGGCTACTTTGGGTGCAAGAAGAATCTGAATCTAATCCCTTTATTGGGATACCATTTTGACCCTCATTGCAATCTCTTTTTAAGTCACTAAACCCATTCATATGAGCAGAAGTAGTTTCATTCTCATTTTTCCCTGTAACTGCAGGACATCCAGAAACACCTGCAATTACCAGTTCCTTTCCTCCAACAAAGTTATTTTCCCCACAGGCAATATCAATGCGAGTCTCAACTTTAGAATCTTGATGGTATGGCTTATCCCTTGTAATGTTGGACTCCGTAACGTCTAACCCTTCAGGCAGACTACTTTTAGGTGACTCAACTTTGATTTCCAAAGCTTGTACACCACCAACCTCCTTGTTGGACTGCGTTTTGAGAATCTCCACCTGAGGTACCACATCACCGTTTGAGGTTGCAGTTTTCAGGTTAGAAGCAGATGAAATGCTTTGGTCCTTACAATTGTTTATTTCAGATTTCAACCCCTTGGACTCCCTTGAACCAGCACGAACTTGTAAGGATAATCCATGCCCACCAGAACTTTGAACAACATCCGTTGAACTTAATCTAGTTCCGTCACGACTTGGTCTAGATCTATTCCTCCTAATGTATGAATGAACAATAGCAGAGTCTTCTGATTCCTTCACATTTGGAGTCCCATCCATCTGAGAAGACTGTTCTGATGGTGCAACACTTTTCCTTCTATTGAAATGCCTAGATTTCCTATCATGTTCAAGTAATGAATTGTCACCATTGAAGTTATCAGCACTATTTGGTTCACAAAGTGTAGGCACCAATGGTCTACCGCTACTTTCAAAAGAGTCTCCATGAGGTGATTCAGTTAGAGCAAAACTACCTTTAGCTTCACTGCATTAACACCATGACACAAGGAAATCGAACACGTGAATTTTCTTTTGTTCAATTATGCTTTCGGCAACTATAATCCATAAAACTCAACAGCTAAAATGAATATACCTAGTTACAATATGCTCAGCTTGATGATCAGTCAGTGATGTAGATTGGACACTAACTGAAGCTGCATTCCCAAATTTGAAGTCTAAAGGATTGCCACCCTGCAGGTAAGGAAAATTATATAGTTATCACCAACAAATACGATTGAAATTGTCAAGAAGAGGAACGAAGAGCATACTTTTTCTAGAAATTCTAGCTCTCTACGCCTTTCCTCTCGAACATCATACTCCTGCCTGTTTACATCAAATAATATTTTTCTTTATCAAGAAATAAAGGTGAACACAAATTCCATTATATTGGCAAGAGACATGGAAACTACAGAGCAATAATGAACACAACAAGATATGAATATTACCTAAGCTCTGCCTGAGCTTTTTCAATTGCTGCATTGCACGGAGAGGTTTTGATACCAATACCAACTCCACCTTCAACAACCCCTCCCATGGAATCAACCTCAGCATTTACTATGAAAGGAGATCCTGAACCACATTCATGCATTCCTAATCTGCTACCTACAAGCTTTCGCTTCCCATTGATTCAGAGAACTATCATATTAATGAAGCACTCATTAGAAATTTAATATATATAAATGATAAATCAATCATGAAAAACCAAAAACACGCTTTACCCTTCACGATAATAATGTAGACAAATCACTTAACTTGAACAAATTTGAATATCAACAATAGATGTCAAACAATTAGATGTTTCAAAGTATCACAAGAAAAATGGTATTAGAAACCTATCTTCAGCATTACAAAGTATGGAGACCATAGCATAAGAAACACTAACATCAATCACCGTGTCAAAATCCATATTGTATGCATAAAACCATAAAAAGGAATTAGTTGCAGGAATTTCAAAACATTAATACAAATCAATATCTTACAATGTCAATGACTAATGTATGATTTTTCATCTCTTCTTTAATTTCATAATAAAGTTTTCTAAGTAAAAGTTTGTGCCCCATACTTGTGTTCATGACTAGGATCACTTCATTAGTGGGAAAAAGACAATTAAGGAATAATGTCTCATGTCCAAACTACAATAGAGGGTAATTATGGTTCAATTTTAACTAACATAAAGAGAATTGTTTTTAAAGAACAAATCACTTGTATCTAAACATTCTCCCCTAATGCATAATAACTTAAGAGTTTAAAAGAGAGAAAATTAATCAACCAGAAGTTTCAATTTGGTGGGATGAAGAATGGGAATTGAATTGTCAGGGAGGACAACTTATGTTAAGTTTTGCTTGTTAGATAGGGAACAATAATAAGTTAGATATATTGTCCTAGTTTGTTTAGGATTAGGTTTGGCATTGGGTCAGGCTTGAGCACTCAAAAATTTATTTTCAAACATGGGCCCATCTCGAAGCATGATCGGGCTTAAGCCAAGCCTGTTTAATTTCTTTTTTAATTTAAAATTTGAAAACAATGTCATTTTACTCAAAACGACATCTTTTTACTAGACATATTCAGGCTTCAAGCCAAATCGAGTTCTAGCAACTCGAAGCTTGAAAATTAGGGGAAAAAAAGTCTAAGCTCAGCGCAAAGCTTGACAAACTGGGGTCAAGCCCACAAACTTTGGGTAGGCCAAGTCATTGTCATCTCTGTGTAGGATTCAAACTATTTAAAAATAATGAATCCTTTTTAGGATAAAATTCAATGGATATTTTAGAATCTTTTCCTACTAAGGTAAAGATTTTAAGAATTATAAATATGTGTACTTGACCCTTCAATAACAAGCCATCCTAATATTTTTTACAAATTTGAGTTTTCAACTAAAAGGTGCAATGCTTTTACTAAGCGTGATTTTTAGACTGATTCCTAGTTTCCTACCCTCAATTGTTTGTGTTCCTCACTAAATTTTAGTAATTCCAACCTAAAGTTCCAGTAACCAAAACCTTAGATTATAGCCATATCAAAGCCATATTATAAACACTAAAAACCTAGCCTAAATTTTCAGCAATCAAACCCTAAAAACCCAACTATATCAAATCTCGAATTTCAACATTCCAAGCTAAAATCCAAACCTGAAACTTGATATACCAGCAATTTAATATCAACCTGATTTGTCACATTTTGTAAGTTTAGCTACTAGTTAACATTTCTTTTATTTGTCCTACATCAATTTGGTATCACAATTTTGGTTCACAATGGCAACACATGGTGGGAAGACATAGAAGAATATTCAACGACCTAAACAAAGATGAAATGCTTGGGAATATTGCAAAAAAATTGGGCATCAATAATCCTCATTCACAATGTGCTCCAAAAACCAACTTACATTTAACAATTCAATTCCCATATGAAAACATGTTCGACAATTTTTGGAGACGCTAGATAGCCTTGACATACATTCCCTAAAAGTCAAAACCCCTACAAATTATGCAAACCAACAACCTATACTTGATGCTAAACACGGAGAAGTTGTAATAAGCAAGATGAAGGGACCAATATTGATCAATAGCATGCAACTCAAAGGAAAATCTTTCCTTAAAAATTATGTACTAATTTTGATTACTCAAATTTAGCATGCACTACCTTAAAGAAAACGTTTGTTCTAAGTGGTGTGATTGTTGACACCTCTCTGTCAACTAATCAATTCGGATCTTTGAACCTACTTTTAGAAGGTGCTCGAGTACATGGTGACATCGAGTGTTTGACGGTAGGAGCTAATCAAAGTGGTAAAGATGAAGGAAAACATAACCAAATGGATTCTTTCACAAACCCCTAAAGCTGAAACAATTGAACAACAAGTGGAAACTCTTAAACTACAAGCTAGAATGCCTAAAAATGAGGCTAAAACACCTAAACAATAGGCTAAAAGCCTTGAAAAAAAATCAAAACACAAGAACAACAGATTGAAACAATAGGGCAACAGCCTGAAGGAATATGACAGCAAGCTAAAATAATAAAACAAGGGGATGAAAAGATTAACCAGTTACATAGGAATAAATGAGAAGATATAACTGCACTTGTAAAGTCAAAATTTAGTAATGACAAAAAGTTAACAAATTTGACTATAAGAAGCAACAATATGTATGTTCTTGATGCCTATGCAATAGAGAAGCCATGTGGTTTTGTTATGAAACCATCTGCAAATATAATGGTCGGGACTTATGATGTTATCCACACAACTAAACTATTCTTCAAAGAGGTTGCACGTCTCCATAAATTACCTTTAACGATCATCTCTAAGTGTAATGTGAAGTTATGAGTTATTTTTAGAGAACTCCAGAGAAAATAATGAACACTAAGCTTCAATTTTCTAGTTCTTTCCATTCCCAAACCAATGGACAAATCGAGGTAGTGAATAGAAGCTTAGGAGATTTGTTAAGATGTTTGGTTAAACACAATGTGAAAAAACAGAATTTGCATACAACAATTTCTATAAATAGATCAACTAATAAGAGTCCTTTTGAGATCGTTTTGGGAGTTCAACCAATGACACCTATTCATTTGGTTCATTTATCACAAAAAACACGAGTTAGTGATGAATCTGAAGCTTTTGCACAACATATGACAGATATCTTTAATGAGGTACGAAGAAAGATAACAATTAGCAACTTGACTTATAAAGAACATGCTAATCAATATTATCAATTGATGGAATTCAATGAAGAGAATATGGTGATGGTAAGGATTCATCCAGAACGTTTTTTGAAAGTAAAATATAAGAAACGTCATTAACAGCGTCGTGGACCTTACAAGATCCTCACAAAGATAGGTGCTAATTTTTATGTTTTGGAAGTACCAAGTGACAGGGGAATTAATCGTATCTTTAAAGTTGCAAACTTAACTATTTATTGTGGACATGATGATATGCAATCCCCTATTGCACTGTAAGAATCCAGCCATTCCTCACCTTAAAGAGGAGATAAAGGATATTATATTGTATCCACAAGAGCTGGTGGGTATTGACGGTTTCTTGTAAAGTGGAAAGAAAGATCAAATTTCTGATAGCACTTAGATTTTAGAAGCTAAATTTTAGGAGTTGAATCCAAACTTATATGAGCAATATTAGTCACATTCTACGTCAAGGAAAACTTCAGACAAGCAAAGGACAATTGATGTAAAAAAGCTTAGAATTTATAAACGAAATGAAAGAGAACAAATTAGTCAACCACAAACATTAATTTGGTGCAATGAAAAATGGAAATTGAAATGATAGCAAAGACATCTTATTTTATGCTAAGTTTCCTTATTAGATAGGGAATAATAATAGGTTACATATATTGTCCTAATTTGATTAGGACTTAAACTTATTTAAGAATAAAGAATCCTAATTAGAACAAGATTCAATTTTGGATATTTTAGAACCTTTTCCTATTAGAATAAGGATTGTAAGAACTATAAATATACATATACTCAACCCTTCAACATTAAGCAATCATAAATTTTTCTACAAATTCGAATTTTTAACTAGAAAGTGCGAAGCTTGCTTCTAAGAGTGATTCCTAGTTTCCTACTCTCCATTGTCTATGTTCCTCACTAAATTCTAACAATTCTAACTTAAAGTTCCAACAACCAAAACCCTTGATTCTAGCCATATCAAAACTAAAATCCCAACCTAAATTTCTAGCAATCAAACATTAGAACTCAGCTATATCAAATCTGAAATTTCAACATTCCAAGCTGAAATCCAAACCTGAAACTTGATATTCTAGCAGTCTAATATCAGCCACATTTCTCAAATTTTGTGAGTTTAGGTACTATTTAATATTTCTTCTATTTGTACTTCATCATCTCCTGAACACATTTTGAAACCCAATAGGTACATCTCTCAGTATCTAAACAAGTCCCACATGATCCAAATTGCCAAGCAAGCCTAACAAAAAGTTCTATTGCCAAAAAAAAAAAAAGTTACGCAATAAGATAATTGAAAAGTCACAAGGTTATTATCATAATAAAACTATAAGAACCTTCTCACCACTAGTTTCCCACTTCAATACAAACTGCCAAGTAAATGAAGCATATTCTAGATCCTATTATCTGCGTAGCAAATACTAAACAATTTAATGTATCGACATACTCTAGAACAGCTTTCCATAATATATGCAAGCACAATCACTTTATGAAGATTTAAGCAGCTCAGCTACTGCGTATATATTCTTTGTGGACATAAGAAAATTAAATGAGCCGCAGTGCAGTGCAGCATTGCAAAAGTTCATATTAGCATTCCAAATAACAGTGGAAAATGCATCATCGATAGCAAACGTCAGCAACCAGAGCAATGTCTACAGATAGTAACTGATGATTGTACAATATCCAATAAAAGCCCTACAAACTAGGAAGGTTTCTCTATAAAGAAGAACGAATCACACTTAACGCCAATTAGTACGTCCAATTTGCATGCTCAGGAAGAAGTTGAGAACCGCACAAAAACGAGCATTCAACCAAGAAGCATGAAATGAAAGCACAAAAGGCAACGAACACACACTCATTGCACGAAATAAACAAAACCTAATTCCACTCATAACCCACACAATTTCAATTTATTCAACAAAGCACCCCAAACGTCCTAACGGCCCCAAATGCTAGGGTTCCAAAAACACTCGAATCAAACCCAAATTTCGAATAATAATCACCTGAAGTGCAAAATTGGGGAGCTAGGGCACGAAGCAGAGACAAAGTAGGAACGATCAGTCAGGTGAATTTGTGGCTCTTTCTCTCTCCTAGGGTTTTTGAACGGACAAAAAACGACCATAATTAGCCCTAGAACATAACAGTCCGCGGCAAATGTCAGCCATGAGACAGCGTTAATTAGGTCTCGGAGTTTCAATCTCTCCCCGGAAAAAGGTGTTATCAACAATTTGTTTCTTTGATTTCTTTTTTATCGCTCTGGCACTTTTTAGATGTGTTTAGGGGGAAAAATGTGTCTAGGATTTGGCATTCGAAGAAACGGGGCACTGCGCTAGCGAGACTTCTGTCGCTGTACGAGTGCAGTGGGCTTGGTTTTTGGAGGAAGAAGAAGGCAGAGTCCGATTGTCGGGCCTTCGAAGTGCATGTTTGGGCCTTCTTTATATTGCTTCGGGGTGTTTATATGTTACATAAACACAACATATTATAAGTTTGTGTTTAATTGACTGGATAAATTGTACGGTAGAGTTTTTACTTTTTCTTTTTACAATTCCTCCTGTAATCGATTACAAGATATTCAATCAACCGAATTAGTTGATGTAAGAGAGACGACTTCCCTTATCTGAATGATTAAAGTTTATTTCATTAGTTAAATAAAAATTTATATCGAATTAGTTTATCATATATGCAAAAGAATGACAACTATTTCATTTTTGTTAAAGATCAATAAATAAGAGACATGTCCTGGAGCACAGAAGAGATGTTTAAAATGAGTATCTACTTCATTTTTCATTCTTCCACGTGAGAGAGAGACAGAGGTT
>JAOQMP010000004.1:21109088-21136190 GCA_027563575.1 Erythroxylum pedicellare
TCAAACAATTGTAAAGTAAATGTAAACCCATTGTTTAATATACTTTAACTATTATTTATATGCATAAATAATTTTTATTACAAAATAAAGTATATTTAAAATTAATAAAAGTACTTTTATTTTTATGTTGCCAAACAGTCTACTGTATAAAGTCCTTTTTAAAAAGCTATTTTTTAATTGACAACCAAACAGTCAACTGGCTTATTAGAAAAGCTCTTTTTAAAAAAGCTCTATTGATATAAGCTCATCCGAACAGGCACTAAGAGATATATGCCATGGGTGTAACAAAAAAGAAAAAAGTTGTGTGTTAGGAGAAACTCAGTACATAAGTTATCAATATATTCCTAAATCTTAAGACATGGGATATCTAACTCTAAAAGATGGGCATGAATAGTTCTAGTATATTAGTTACCCCTCAGGATAATGAAATCAAATAAACTTAAAGTCCACTTCATGAGTATTAAATTATATTTATTTAAGTTAAATAAAAGTTTTAATTAACCAAAAATGTTCAAACAAAAAAAGGGGTTTTGAATTACAAAATGTCAATAGAACATTTTTGGATAGTTAGAAGGTCTCTCAATCTAACTATCCCTATTGAAAATCATTATAAACACCACTCTTTCGCCTCTCCATATAACATTTACTGACTTCGAGCAATCTCATCTTGAAGCTTTCCTAAAATTTCTACTCAAATTCCCAACTCCAAAGCTGAGGTTTTTCTTGGTACATCCCTTCCTAAGATCTTGCATTCCTTTTATATATTAACATGTTTCATTATGATATACTGAGTTTTGGTATGAGTATTGATAAAGCAGGTAAATTTAGCTAAATACTGCTTGGTACAACACTGTGTATAAGGATATGCATCTCTTTGGATAGAAATAGATGGCGAGAAGAATAAATCACACAACTGTTTGTTAAGGCATGTTCCTTGAAAAAACTTTGATATTGAGAAAATGGTATGTTACACGCCAGAGAGGGATTACATCAAGTGTTGAAAAAGAATTCAAAGGATACACGCTTAGGACATGGACGTATTAGAGCCTATGTTTCTCTCTTAAAAGGCTTGTGGATGAAATACACGATTTGAGATATAGTCTTAGATTATATCCACGATAAAAATCTATAAATAAAGGAAAATCCTTAAATAAAATAGGATATTTTTAGTTTTTTTTAACTTTCTTTTCAAGTTGTAATTAGGTTTTAATAGTCATTAGGGAGAGGAAATCCTAAAATACATATCTTGCAGCTGCTTTTAATAAGAAACAGATCAAAATCATTCCAAAGAAGTCAATCACATTAAGGATTGAGATTATCATTAAGGGATATCTTTACAATGAGTTTTTTCTATTGCTTTGTTTGTTTTTATAATTTCAAGAATGATTAGTGGCTAAATATTTTTATATTTATATTAAATGAAACCTTAGCTTGTTATTACATCGATTTATTTCAATTTTTTTATCATCAAGGGATACCATTACAATGATTTTTTTATTGCTTTGTTTTTTTTATAACTTCAAGAATGATTAGTGGCTAACAATTTTTATATTTAGATTAGATTAAGCGTTAGCTTGTTATTACATTGATTTATTTCAATTTTTATAATAAAGAGCTTTATGTTTGGAAAATGTTGGCTTTGTTCTTTTGATATACACAAATAGAGCTTAAACTAAATTTGAACTTATATATCGACGTTTTCAGAAGAATATAAGTTTAGATTGACTTAGAAACCTATATTGAGGATTAAATTGGAATTAAGGAATACATATATATGATGCTTCTAGTATTATGGTGACTTTTATGGATTTCAAAAATCATAACATTAGTATATTTCATGGTCCAAACAAAAAACTAAATACGTAGAAATCAAAGATATAAGATGATAAAAGGTGGAAGTCTACTTTATATGTTATTATTATCTAATTGCTCTAGTTGATTATTCCAGTGGAAATCAATTTATTTAGTTTACTTTAGTTTCAGTCATAGTTAACCATTCAGTCACTCCTATTTATGACTAGATAATAGTAGGATAGTTAGATTTATTAGTTATAAATTTTCTCATAGGATTAACCCTCTACACTAGTTGCAAAACGATACGCCCACTTGTCTATAGTATTGTACTAGGATAATAGGTAATACTTTAATCAAATTTTTAGTGTTGTGGGGAATAATTTATTATTAAAGATACTCGATAATCATTAAACTAGTTTTCCATTTATGTTTATTTCTTATTCTTTTATTTGTTAAAATTCTTGTTATTGTTATGATTTGATTTTAACACTTGGTGTATGTTAAGGAGCAACTCTTGTGACCTTTTTAAAGAGAATCTTGAGATTAAAACATGCTATAAATGTTAAGAGAGAGGGAAAAGATATCAGTCCAACTAAATCAATAATTTGATAGAATAAAAGGGAGTACAAGGCTATATTGGACTTTATAAAGCTATCATTAATAAGAATATAGTCTAGCATAACAAGATTGACAATTGCATTGAATAAATTTAAAATCAAACTAACATCATTTAGATGTTACAATAGTTCATATAATTTGACAATTTGTCAAATGAAGATTTCACTGCATATTTTGCCAACTTCTTAAAGATGTATGAAACGTTTAAAATCTCTAAAGCAACTAAAGATTCCATAATGTTAAATAAGTTATATTCTCACTATAGGATCAAAAAAATAATGGTTCAAATTATTACCTATTGCTTCAATCACCATAATAACTTAGTAGAGAAGTTCTCAGCTAAGTCCTTCCCACATGCTAAGACTATAAAGTTAAGGAATGATTTCTCTCCTATTGATAGCTAGACAACAACACATTATATAGTTCATGGGAAAGATATATAAACTTTCTCAAGAGGTGCCCGAACTATAGGTTATTGACATTGTTATAAGTTTGGACTTTTTATAATGGTCTAGAGGATGCAAAAAAAAAAAGATATTTGATGCAAAAAAATGTGAACCATAAATAATAAGATTTCAAAAGTGATTTAAAGTTAATTAAAGAGATAAATGTAAAAAATTACCAATAGCAATAAAGCAAGACAAAGGCAACCAAATTTGTAGGCATTCACAAGGTGGATGTAATTATAATACTGGTACATCAAGGCACTTATAAAGAGAATTAATAGCCTAAATGGAGTAGAGTGACATTCTCAAACATTATATTATGAGTTTTATAAAGGAGGACAAGATAGTAATGAATGTCAAGTTGATAGTCCCTTTTCCAAGTTAACAAACACATAGACTATTTTGAAAACTACTAAAGACAACAGAATAACCTGTAAAATAACACCTACAATTTAGGATGCTAAAATCATTTGAACTTTGGTTGGAATAACAATGTAGGAGGTGTAAAATAGATACAAGGTAGAACCACCAATAATAATAAGATAACCATTATAATAGCATTTACAAATTGGGATAGTGAAATCATCTTAACTTTAGTCAGAGTGACTAAGCAAGAGGTGTAGAATAGAGACAAAGTAAACTTATCAAGAAGGAAAACTAGATTTGGAGTTAGCTATTGAGAAGCTTGCTCATACAACTTCTCAATGATTTGACTAGAGTCAAAAGTACATCAATTGATAATGTCAAATAAGAATCTAGAGTTTTAAATTAAATGATTGGAAAATTAAGAGGTTAGAGATCTTTTCATAACTACATAAAGGTGAACTCCAAGGAGTGGGTAATGGCTATCATTAAAGATAAGATGAAAAAGGAAGAAGAAAAAAAGACATCATCTTCATATATTTTTTGCAAAATTAAATGTAAAAATTCTTTAAAATCCATAAAAAGGGACATCACAAGATTATGCTATGCAAATAAAGTGAAACGTAAAATACAATATCCTTCCTATAATCCTTGGAAACAAACTAGAGAATTAAAGATTCTATTGTCTTTTAAAATGGGTGCCAAATTGTTCCAACAACTTGATGAGCTACCAAAGTTTCCATAATCCAATAATGTAACTTATGAATTAAAGTATGCTTATCTATTGTGTTCTTATTGAATAATCTTTGATTTTTTCCCCTCCAAATTGCATAAACTGCACAATTAAGGCTAAGGCTTAGACAAATTCGATCCTTTCCCAGTATATGAAACTTTTTTTCAGCCCATTCTAAAATACTGTCCCAATCTATTTCATACCAGTACGTACTTAATATATGTTGAATATTAGCCCAAATGGGCGTTGTGGCGCTGCATTTGAACTATAGATGATTAATATTTTCTGCCTCAATATTGTGTAGCTCATATAGGTTATCATTGGATCCAACAATCTTATCTTTTATTTTTAATCTCATGTAACTACTAGCCAAGTGATGAAGTAGATTTTTGGTTTTAAGTATCCTTTCCAAACGGTGTTGAACCAAGGAATGTGTGGAATGGTAGGCTTGAGATCTTTAAGGCATGAAGAGTTGGAGTAGTTTCCATTGTTGTTGATGGACTATAAAGGTCCATCAGCTAATAAGGGATTAGGTAGATGGTTGGGAAAATATCTCAGGAGCTTTTAAGCGCTCCTACTTGGAAAGTGCTAAGAGTTGTGCTCAATAACACTCCCAACTCGAGCATGTGAAGAAATTTTAGTATTAAGTGTAAAAATATCATCTTTTGGGAAAACGAGACTTATAGAAGCACAATTATCAACCCAAAAACATGTATCCTCACCATTTCCCACTTGAATTTTGATGAAAGAGTATACAAATTGTCTTTTTCTTAAAATTTGAATGAAAGGTTAAGAGTGCTTTTTCCTTTCTATAAATTTCCATAAGTTGGGTCCTTAAGGTAACACTCACTTATTTCTTTGCTCCATAGTGATTCTTTATCCTTAAATAGCCTCCAATTCCTTTTAGTCACTTTCATTGTTTGAAAATTTTGGATTGAAGTAATTCTAAGTCCCCCTTCCTGCTTCCTCCAACATATTTGTTCCAATTTAATTTTAGCTCCTTTGGAGGTGTCACTCTTGCCCGACTAGAGAAAGTTTCTAATGCATTTTTCAATCTTTTTTTTGATTCTTTTTGGTAAAAGTAGATGAGATTTCTAAAGTGTAAAAAGATTGTTTAGTACAACGATAATGAGTTAGACTCCCCCAGCTTGTGAAAGTGCTTTATTCTACCAAGAATTAATCATTTTCTTATATTTCTCCAAGATCCTTAAGCAATCCTGATATTTCAACTTTTTAGAAGATATGGGAACCTTCAGGCATTTAAAAGGTAAGCTATGCACATTCAAACCAAAAATCTAATAAAAGCTTCTAGTGTTGGAGATATTTGAGGAGAAATTAACTCTACTATTGCATAGTTTGATGCTTAAGCCAGAAGACCTGCAAAGATCATAAGATATTGATGTATGATTGAGATAGAATTATGATGTGCTCCATATAACAGTAAGAGATAATTTGCAAAACTTAAGTAAGTAAGAGAAATCTCCTTGTATTTATGATGGAATTTGATATTAGAGTGCCTAGAGGTATTGAAACATATGATCCTATTCATAATTTCTATAGAAATGACAAAGAGGTAAGGAGAGATGGGGTCATCCTTCCCTTATTCCATTAGAGTCTTTGAATTGCCTAGTAGGAACACCATTGATGAGAATACTATAAGATGGAGCAGAAATACAATAATGAATCCAATTAATAAAGAAATTGGGGAAACCAAGCCATTCCATGCATACTAGGTTGAATTTCAATTGAAATATGTTAAAAGCTTTGGAAAAATCTATTTTAATAACACAAATTTTAATGGCTCTGCCAGAATTGTAATACATTATCAACTCCTACACTAGGAGTATGTTATCTGAAATTGATCTGCTAGGTATAAAGGCTCCTTGAGAATAATCTAGTTTAAGGTCCCTTTTAATTTTTTAGTAAGAAACTTTGTAAGCATTTCGTACACAATATCACAATATGAGATTGGATGAAAATCACTTATCCAATTTACATTAAGAAGTTAAGGAATCAAGCAGATACGAGTAGCATTACTTTCTCTCAAAATTCTTCCAAAATTCAAAATTTTCAAAACATTTTCCACTAGTAGATTACTTATGATTTTCTAAGTTCTCTAGAAGAAATGGAGATTAGATCCATCTAGGCCTAGATCTTTCATAGGATTGAGATTGAAAAGCACTAATTTGATCTCCTAGGGAGAAGTAGCTTTTTAGAGCTTTAACAAAGTATCCTGAGATAAGGAGATATGAGGACCAATAAGTTTTATAACTTCTTGCAAGCTAGTTAAAACAAAGGTACTTATACCTCTAAGCAAACTCTCAAAATAATTTAAAATCACATCCTTCAAGGAGGATTTACCAGTCACAATTTGATTATTAAAATCTATATGGCAATTGATCTTGTAAGAATTTCTCCTTTCTAAGATAGAATTATGGAAGAATTTTGGTGTTGAAAACACCCTTTTCAGCTAGGTGATTCTAGCTTTTTACATAATCAAAGAATGGTGATCTTGGAGACTTAACAGTTTTGAAGACAATGCTATCAAGATTATGATAGCATGCCTCTTGAGCTTTCCTCAATTCCTTGTTAGCTTCATAAAACTTGACAAAGGTTTTGGACTGATTAGCTTTATGAAAAGTCTTTAGCTTATTTATAAGAATCTGAAGTTTGCTCATAAGTTGGTAAGCATTGCAGCCTAGTATTTTGTTGCTCCAAACTTCATTCGCTAGTTTTATAAACCCAATTTTGTTGATAAGAATGTTGAAGAATTTGAATGGGGCTTTAAAGGGGGTTAGAGGGATGAAATTTATGAATTCCATACTGGAGAGATCAAAACATAACGGAGATCCAAAGAGGGAATAAGAACTAGGGAATTTACTCAACCAAAGTTGATTAACAAGTATTCTGCATCTTCTGCCTAATGAGACAATTTCCTTGTTGCTTATTGCTCTAAGTGAAGAAACTCCCTACTGATCTAAGATCAATAACCTCTAGATTTATAATATCATTTTCCAACTCTTTGCCAAGATTAGATGAATTAGTCCTATCTCCCTGAACCTCTGAGGGATGAAGTAATCTCCCGTAATCAACCAGGGCTTATTTATAGAGATTTGGATAAATCACAAATCCTCCTAGATTTTTGTTCTCTAAAATTCAAGGTTAGCAATTTAAATTATGAACAAAGGTTGTCCCCCAACATGCCAAGGGCCTAATTCCATTATCTTATACATGCTATCCCTATATGTTAATTTAAATAGAAAGGTGTCTCCTTCATTAAGCAAGATTTTGTCTAGTCCCTTATTTCCCCATCTTGTTTAAGCCTAGCTCTATATAAAAGGAAAGTTGGCCTTTTACTTAGGAAGAAGCCAATTGAACTGTTACTCCAATATTTTGCACCTTCTTGAAGCATCTCGAAAGGAGGAGAGACAATGCCATCAACTAATGTAGAGGGGAAGAGTTTTGGTTTTTCATGGGAGGTTTATGTTAAAAATACATTTCTTCGTGTTTTCCTAGCTCCATTCATTCCTTCAAATTTCTACTTACTCATTTCTCTCACAATGTTAGCATCCATTAACTCTTGCTAGATAGGAACATGATTATGTTATATTCATATAGGAGAAGAACCTCCTTTAGAGGCTTCCATGGAACTTTCTTAAGAAGAAAGTTACCTAACTTTAGCTTGGAAACTGCCATAAAAGCTTCTGTAAATGGAAAATTACCATGTAATTTAAAGGGAACACTATTAATTTGAGAGAGAACTTTTTTTTGGGTGTATTTAGGACAAATTATTTGTTTAACAACATCTTCATATTATGGATGATAAATATCCTTCTCTTTCTTAAAAAGATTTATGTTGTATTACTAGTTTTATAAACTCTATATCTTATAAACTTTTACAAAAATTCATCAAGAAAGGTTCACGAAATTTATGCATCAGATAAGGAACAGAGTTATAAGTTAAAAATGACAGGGTGCCATAAATGAATAGAAAAGTATGAATAGGGTAAGGCTCATCAAATCATGGAAGAATGCCTTCATATGGCACCTATACAACTCTTTGTGCATCCATCACCCTATATAATGATAAATACTGAGGAAAGAATTCGGCTAATGACTCTGAATAAGTATTTGTTAGGAGGTAACCTAAACAAATTTAATTTTCACAAAATTTAATTTTTTTTCTCCATTCAATTACTTTTAATCAAAAATAATTGTTTGGATTTTAGAGTTAGTTTGGTTTGTTTAATTTAATTTTAATCTTTATCTTTAGATTTATTTGGGTAATAACTATTTTGAAATCCTTTTTAGAATGTAAAATTTGTTTATGTGTTTTTGTTATGGATTTTATAAATAGAAGGAAAAGAAAGATTATTAATTTTATATATAAGGAGAAAGGAATAACTTGCAAAGAATAAGGGGTTAAATTTTAGTCCTAAATTGAACTAGACCATGTCATAATTTGGACCATCAAAGACATGATCATATCTCCTCACACAAGTTCAACACGTATGGAATGAACCTCAACATTTCACAAACTTTCTCTTTCAACCTTCTGTTAAAAGATACAGATGGTATAATTTATTATTTTTTGTGGGTCCTATACCATATGTGCATTTTATATGGCAAAGACCCAAAAAATAAAAATTTTGTAGGTTCCATGTTTTTTCCCTTTACGTTTGTTTAGCTATGTTTCTCTCTCTGCCCTTTCTTTCTAAATTTTATTTCATTTGTTTTATCAATTTCTATTGTTAAATCAGTAAAAGAATACATTAAACATACCATCTCCAATTTCCTTATGAAATGATTTTTTTTTAATCCTTCACCTTCCTACCCATAAAGCTGATCCTCATTTGTATAACCACTTGGTTGATCTTCTATAGATTTCATGTTACCATGGAGTGAAAATGGTTAAGTCCTAGAACGACAGAGAGGTGATGACAATTGATAAGACATTGAGTGCTAATTAGGATCAAGGTTAGTGTTCCATTGCCATTTTGTTCATTTCTTTCTCTTTTCTCTTGGTAAGCAACCAACTTGTCATTTATAAAGCAACAATCTCGTTGAATCTCTACTTCTGATTCACAAGAACTCTTCTTCATCAAACTATTGGTAGCTTTGATAGAGGGAAGGATAGGTAAACATTCAACTAGTTTAAGATTCTCATTTACAACAACAAAAAAAAGTTATGCAAGAAATAAGTGTTTAAAGAGGCAAGATTTCATAAGTTAACTAGGAAAAGTTTGACATTTAGCTTTACATCTCCTAAAATGGGCCTTTCTCTTTTATATTGTTTGGAGTTTACCATGTCTTTATTCTTCTTCTTTAGTGGAAGTCTTCTTCTTCTTGATTCTAGGGAAAGGCTTATTACACTTCCTTCCTTCCTTATCATTTGGTTTTTAGTAACCCAACTACTTCTCTAGTAGGTGAGTTAGCAGGTATCATGTTTATTTTCAATAGAGGAACTCTATGCGTATATGTATTATAGTAAGACTTAGTCTTTTTAATTTTTTAAGAGCTAAATCACTATTAACAAAAGAGTCATTCTCAAAAAGAGACCCAGACAACTACTTAGTATTCTCTTTTATATCATAACAAGTTTTATCTAAAGCACCTTGATCCATTATACTTCTTTCCATGTTAGAAATTGTCATAATTTGAAGTCCTAAATTAGAAAGAGAATTTGTGATGGGCACTGATGATGCAATTTAGTAAGATAATTACTCCTGGTGAATTTTCCATCTAAAGGTTAGGTTTGTTTATTCCTCACCTTCTACAACTTATCATGTACCCATTTCAAAACTTTTTTATTTTTTGGTTCTTTTCCATATAAGATACACATATGACGTGAGACTGAAAAAAATTTATAAATAATGCCACCTATATTTTCTTTAATGGAGGGTTGATGGAGATATTAATTTGGGATTCTTTTTTAATGTTAGGATTTTTCTATGCTTACTCCTTTGATCAATTGGGTGATTCCTTGACAAAACTATTGGATCATAAAATTTACCAACATCACCGTACCAAAATTAGCATCTTTTTAAGACCTTTTTGCTTAAGGGGGAATGGTAGAGCACTAAGTTAAGAAGATTATATATCATAAGTATTAGCTTTAATTCAAGATAATGCAGTTGTATATTGGTGTCTATAATCTTGGAAATATTATATATATAACACCTGTTTGGTATGTAAATGTATGATATAAACTCTTGCAATGCACAATACATTTATTAAAATCTCTTATTAGGGAATCCTAGTGTAATGAAATTAGCATAAAATAAGATGTTGAAAAAACTAACATTCTCCACTAAGACTCTCCTCATCTTATAGTTTTCTGGGGTTGTAGTAATCATCACTTGGGATTCCCTAACTCAAGATCTTCTTCGTTGAAGATAATTTTGCATACTTGCATTTTGTTTTCACTTCATTCATAATTTTGATGAATGCTTTAGGACTCATATTCAACTTCTTCAATTGTGTCTTTCTCACCTTTAAATCTCCAATTACAATTGTATTAATCACTTTAAGCCTCAATGAGACTACGAACTTGCTCTTACACTTTTGTGAATGAGACCCATTGCTATATCTCATTCTTTCTCCAACATTTTATTTCTTAGTAACAAATTGCTCGATATGCCTTTTTTTAATAATAAATCAAGACCTTCTATAAGCTTTTGTTCATCAGTCTTGTGTCTATGGTCTTTGTGAAATGGAAAATCTTTTTCGGATTCTTAGACTCAGGGTAGCCCACCACTAGCTTTGAGATATTTATAATATCTTGTTCTTGATATAACTAAGGATATGGTTAAAGAATGTATTCAGTTACAATAAGGGTGTATTAGTGATAGGTTCTTGATTGGTGATATATTTATTCCTTAATGTTTGTTGATTAATATTATGTTGGGCTTAAGATACTTATTTTAGTTTATGTTTGCTTTAGGTACAAGTTGAAGGAACAAGAACCAAAACAAGCCAAATTCACATCATTAGTGTCATTCTATTGATGTTCTTTCTTATTTACCTTCATGGAGTAAGAAATATATAAATTAGGCTTTAAATGGGACAAAGAATGGAAGAATTGAAGTTATTTTGACTTACATGTCAGTGTATAAGAATGTGTAGCTCATTGGAAGTGTGTACGAACTTAAAGACTTTTTTCAGCCAACCCTAAGATCTACATGTCTGTATGAGGACTTACCGTGTAGGTGACTTACACTGTTGTATATGTTGGTCGTGTGTCTCTTGAGACTATGTAACTCTACGACTTTTATTAAATTAACATACATAGTCACTTTCATGTTTTTATAGTTGATCGTATATAACCATACAACCTTAATTTTGCACTATAAAAGGACATTTAAGAGGCCAAAAAGTATAAAGAGAGTAGAAACTCAAAAAGAGGCAAATTTCCTTCTTTTTTGAGAGCTATAAGGACTTAAACTTCAATTTTCCAATTCAAAAGGAATATCAAGGTTGATGAACATGTTTGGGAATTAATTAAACTAATGATGTTATTCTTAACTCTCTTTTATGATTGACTATATTATTTTGTGTTTAATGTTTTGGATTTATGTATGAATAATTTACATAGGCCTATTAGATTATTTATGTATAGTTGTATTGCCAAAATCTAGATCACAATGCATAATTGTTGTACATCTGATTCACTTGTGATAAACTAATGGTCAAGCATTATTAGGGATAACGTCATATAGGTTAAATGACTCGAGCTATATGATTCCTATTTTTCTATTACGTAATGTGGTTGACACACTAAATCTAAAGAGCTTATTATGAGTTATCTAATAGTTAGACCTAATTAAAGAGTTTGTTTTACTTAGATACAACATAAGAAAAATTTGGGAATAACAGAGCTTATTGTTAATCTACAATTAATAGTTTCAAGGGGAGGTTCGAGAACAACATGTCGATTGATTATGTACATTTGTCTAACGATTAAGATCAAGCCGCATACTGAATTTGAAACCCATCAATTAATCCTAGCAATTTTGTATTGCTTTATTTGATTTACCTTCAATAGTTTAGTTTTAATTTATTTTTTAATTGAATTCAATCAAACCCCTTTAATTATAAACATTGATTTATTCATTAGAAAAGCTAGAAATACACTATCTATGGATACAATTTTTTCTCACCCCTACTACAAATATAGTTGTATAGAGTTAGGTATTATGTTAAGGTGTGTTTAATGTATCAACAAATTAGCAAGCCTACGGGCTTTCTTATTTCCATCTATATGCTCCTTTCCCCTTGCTTCCTCTTATTAGACCATTGTAGTATACTCTCTCCTCCTCCTTTGTCCCTAGCCCTAAAAGATGTTTGTTCCATCTGCTCCAAAGAGTGTTCAACTTCCTTTAAAATAATGAACCTTATCCATAAAAAGAGACTTCCATATAAGTTAATGATGGTGTAAACCTTTTCTTAAATACTTTTTCTTATTATGGTGTATATATTAGACATCTGTGTGGCCTCCACACTAAATCTTTGAGTGTAATGTTTGGGATTTTCTTCCTTTCCTTACACCATTTTAAAATGAGTAGTAGAATCCTTAATGCTCCTCTTATTTTAACCAGGTAAGCTTCTTTGTACTTGAAATGCACAAAACTTGACATGGATCTCCTTAGGATGGTTTGATACCAATTCTTAACTACACCAACCAAAGTAGAAGATAAGGATTTACACTTCAACTCCTTTTAAATCCATGTTCTCTTGATACTGTACAACATTGTCAGTAGGATTTATAAAACCATTTTAAACTTTAAGCAACTTAAGCTTTCATAAGATGGCTCAAATAATTTAATTGTAGGAAGATCCATCCTATATTTCTAATCTCATAGGTTCAATGGAATTGTCAACTCATCTTTATTACTCCTTTGATTTTTTTCCTGCAAGTTTGGGACTATCACCTACGTTGGTCTCCCTCTAAAAGTGCATAGCTCATTCTTCGGCTACAAAACTGTTCTAAACATTAAAATTTGAGAGTTGTTATTTGAATTCCTAACTTTTCCCCTAGATTCCCACACTACAAGAAAACAACCCCTTTTGCAACGTTTTAAAAACGTCGTAAAAGGTCGAGAAAGGTCGCAGAATCCCATTTGCGACGTTTTAAAAAATGTCACAAAAAATATCGTCGAAGGTGGTGTAGGGAAAAGGATGTCACAGAAAACTCTGACATTCCGTGATGTTTCGGAAAATGTCACCAAAAGGTCAGATAATCCACAACGTTTTCTACGTCGCAGATTGTAATAATTTCAGCGACATTTTTAAAAATGTCACGAAAATCGGCAAGCGATCTGCGACATTTTATAAACGTTGCAGAATAGGTTACAATCCACGATGTTTAAAAAGAAACGTCGTGGATTGTAAGTAATTTTTTTTTTGTAAATATTCGAAAATGATTTTATTTTAATAAATTTTCAATTTTAATAATTAATTTTTTCATTTATCCCAAAATAAATTGAATTTTGATAATTATTCGATTTTAATTTTAATTTTTTCTTTTTATCATTTATCCAAAAATAATTTTAATTTAATAATTATTTTTCTTTTTTCATTAAATTCGAAAATAATTTCCAATTTAATAATTATTTTTCTTTTATTTTGTTTCAATATTTCGAAAATTATTTTAATTTAATTATTATTCTAATTTAATAATTATTTTTTAAATAAAATTTTTTTAAATCTTATTTATTTAATAACTATTCAATATTATTTATGGAATTTATTTATTTAATAATTCTTCATTTTTTTGAGTATATCATTAATTTTAATAATTATTCATGTATAATAAGAATTTAATAGATGCAAACAATTTATTATTTAATTTTCATTCCTAAACATGTCATAATATAGTAATTAATATAAACAATACGTCATAAGTGTTTAATATATCAGCATGAGTACTTATCTAATCTAAACGAATATTATGTGTAGCACATAAATGTTCCAAGACTATTTTTTGTTGTTCGACTTCAGTAGTTAATCGATCCTACATTTCTTCAACTTTTTTGGTCAATTCATCGACTTGAGACTGTAACCCCTGATTAACCTTTTTCGACTCCTCTAATTTGTCTCGAAGTCTCTTTCTGACCGAAGTCTTCCCTTGTGGTCGAAGCCCAATTCCCATGCCAACAAAGTAATCTGATCTAGTGCCCAAGACTTTATCGCACACTTCATCTACTGTCATCTGATGACCTTGTTCTATTGAATGTGTCAATTCGTGACACATTAATTCTTGAAAAGGTAAGAATTAATTACATACACAGTTTCATTTAAGAAATATTTATAAATGAACTATGTACTAATCCGCTTTTCTTTTCATTTGACCTAACTCCTAGCCAATTTGACTTTTTGACTTTTTTCCTAATTATACACGTAATAAAATCTATTATAATATCTATAAATCACAATTGATAAATACTAAAATATAATCAGTTGTCAAAAAAATTATGAAATTAAGTTTTTTGATCAAATAAACTAACATTTGTAGCTGATTGCTCCCAATATTCACATAAATCTATCCACTCTGTCACTGTGACATTATGCGGCTTAACATTCTTTCTGTGCTTGGTAAAATGCTTTTTTAAATGAAATCTTTGATATTTAGATCTTAAAGCAAGAAACTTCTTCACAGAGGGAGGTGGTAAGTTTTAAGAAAATCAAAACGACATCGTTTTAGGGGGCAGGGACACGACATCGTTGTGGTGGGGGCGGAGGAGATTCGGGTAAGTTTTGAAACCAAGCCTTCCGCGACGTTTTCTTCAATAAAACGTCGTGCTCACTATTTTGTGAAGTTTTATTGAAAAAACGTCGTGAAATGCTTGACAAATCCGCGACATTTTCATAAAACGTCGAGGAATATTGACTCTTTTTGTGACATTTTAAAAAAGTCACTAAAAGCGTCAACAATTTGCGACGTTTTTTCAAAAAAATACCGCGAATTGTATGTTTTTGTTGTAGTGCCATAAAGAGTGAAATTGAGAACATGTATACATACTTGTAATTTCCTTAAGTGAGTCTTTTGGCTATGATCTAAGTATAAGCTTGTTGAGTCTTTACAATTAGTAGTCTAAGTGTTCCTGCAAAATAGGATAGAGATAGCTTTGATGTAAATACTTTGATATTAAAATTATTATTTAGAGAGAAGAATATATCATGTTTATTTACCTTGTAAAGAGGTTCTTGCTTGCATAGGGAAAGTTGTACATGGTCAAGTCCCTTGAAGCATGGCACTAAGGATGAGAAGAGTCCAGAACAAGAATACCAACGAAAGAATGAAGTGTAAGAAAAAACCTAATTCATGATCTCTCAAGAGACTCCTTAAGTACGATCTCTCTGACCTCAAAAAGCATACTTAAATAATTAGATATGACATATCAACTAAATTTATGTAACTAGTACAAATTTCAACTATTTTTTCATTGATTGGAAAGAATTAGGAATTGTACATAACAGTCTTTTCTAAAATATTAAGGTATTATTAACTGGTTAATTGGTCTGTTGAGGGCTGATTGTAATTTGGGCTTTGACAAAACAAAATGATTTACTAGAATAAGAGAAGGGTGTAATTGTCATATTACTGCACCAATTAGTGATGGGGCCATGTCGTAAATCAAATATTAACGAATCAATAAAGCAAAAAGACGACAGCAATATAAGTGGACAGGACAGGAGGGTGGCCTTTTCCGCTTGGACGGTTCCCCAGGAAATATTTGCTTGACCACGGAAGTATATATACTCACTGTACATGCATTTGTGTTTTTTTGCTTTAAGGGATCAACTGAAACACAATGTTTTCTTTGTTTTAATTGAAACTAAATTAGGAGGAGGAGAAAAAAAGTTCAAAATTTCTATAGCAATATTGCCATTAGAATCAAACTAAAGGAGTTGTACTGGAACCTTGGCACATACGAACGAGCATTAGAATTTTGTTCAACCTGGCTAGACAGTATTTGAATTGTATATATAGAACGTACGGAACTTCAATCTGAAAAAAGAATTAGGTCCCCGTAGACAAGGAACAATGATTAGAGATTGCGTGTTGTATATATATATCATAAAATATTGGACAATTTATTTTCTTCTCCTAGTTTCATACGTATACTAAATTAAATACTTTCAGTATCATGTGACCAATTACTGTATGCATAAACATATACTACGTTTAATCGAAACCACTAAAAGCTACCAAGTCCTTTTTTGCCTTTTCTATTATCGGCCACCAACAATTGATATGATTGATTGGACCTTGTTAAAACAAACTTCCTACCATGCCAAATTCACGCCAAGATGGCTGGATATAGTGTCTTTTATTCTCCAAATCGCTAACATGCTATGCTCACATCCAAATTGTTGCTCAAGCAATAATCAGATTGGATTATTCAGAAAGCAAACTGCTCGCTCGGCTCAAAAGGTGACCAAAATCGCGTCAGCTTATGAGATACCATCCATTTCGATTAAACAGAAATACTCTACTTAAAATATATGTCATGATTTGTTGCTTCTCTTAACTTTTTTTTTATGGGGTAAGGTAGTGTGGCATTTTCAAGTGGACCATTGTTAAGATTATCAAATCTTTAGCAATATATTCTTTGAGAAGAAAGGCATTCAATTCTAGGCTTAGCCGATTTCCAAGTGTCCCTTTGTCTAACAAATAAAATACGGTATCTATGAGTACCAAAAGTCAATGAGAAGGAGATATTTAAACTCTATTATATAGATATATATATATATATATATATATAGTCTCATCCCCTAAAAATCAGGCGTCATATGTACAACTTAAAGCAATTCTGCGTCTTTAAATAATGCTTCTTTATTTCTATTAGGTAAGCTGCAAATCAAGACCATGCTGTAGAGGGCCAAATTGTCCACAAATTGGCGAAAGCTCTTAGTCCATATCTTCCTAGCATTTTGTTTATGCCTTTTCTCCCAAAAACGTATTTGATGTCAACTCTTGTCAGGATTAATCATTTTTCTAAATGCATTGGCTGGTGATTTCAATAAAAAGTTTAGGTTTGAGGAAGATATGAAGTAGGTGCATGGACGAAATCTCTCTCTCTCTGCCTATCATGTATAAACAATATTTAAGTGACTAAAGTTCACTATAGATGGGGAAAGTTGACTTCAAGTACTTAGTTCCTTCTTACATGTGGATGTTTCGGAAAATCAGTGACTGCTTCAACTTATTTCAACTAACCATAGGGAGTCACAAAGAGTTCCATGCAAATGCTAATTTATGCAATCACTTGTGTTCTAATCGACCGTTATTTATAAAATTTCGACCTCCAAGATTATACATCGATTCCAACATTAAATCCCAAAATTATGTTGTTATATGCATGCTTCTGAGGTATGAAATCGTATACAAATAGAAAATATAGACTATTGGGTTTGGCAGGGACTAAGAGAAAATACTATCAACTTTCATTATGGGTTATTATGTAGACGTACACGCATTGAAGAAAAGACAATGTGATCCCCTCTCTCTATCTCCATTTCTATATATAAGTTCATTTTAAGAAGAATTAATGGAATTTCAAAGTAGGAATCGCTTTCCAGAGCATGTAATACTATGCCAAGTGTTGGTTTCAGATTGATTCTTCGTTTACTTCACTAGCATGGTTTATAAGCCAAGAATATGATTAGTATATATCCTACAGTAAATCATTTTAGGGAATCTACAAGTTGGACTAGCATTGTCTTTAGGTTTCGACTTTTCTCGGCTCCATTTTCCAATTCTGGCCTCAGCAAAATGTAAACTTCCTCAGTTTAAGTTTGCCGTACGCAACCATACAAACTCAGTTTGTAGGGTTATCTGTTTCAGATTAATAATGGGTGACATCAAGAAACGTCAGACCAGTAACCTTACCTGGCTAGTTATAGTTTCATAATGATTTCTGCTTTATCTTTTTTTCTTTATGTTTACTTGTGTTATTATAGTTAGCGGGAGTTACAATAATTCAATAACTACGTAGACCATAACTTTTAATATGGTAATTGCAACTCTCAAATTAATATCAAATCAGATGTTTAACTAATATAATTCCGACAACCACGGTATCCAATCATGTTTTGTAATTTAATCTTAGTAATATCAGTAACTAAGATCAAGTCAAAGCGTTAGAACACGACGAGGCAATTACCTTAGAGCTGGCGAGAAAAGCTGGCATAGACTGTACATCGAGCAGGAAGGATCAAGAGACTGCTTTCGTATTTATTTCACTATTGAGCTAGAAAGTCATGATATTCCAGACCCTCTATCTGTGCAACTGCCGTTGGAATGGCATAAAATGTAGATTCCTGCTCACACAGCACAACGCAATACCATTGAGTCAGAGAATTAGATCTTACAGCTGTCCAAAGCCCATAGTAGAGAGCCTGCACGACCAATCACTTAAACCATGTTAAGATTCGTACGAAATATGCATTCTCTTTGACTTCTAGTTCGTACATGTGCTTCCAACGAAATCACATATTTTGTTGCTTCCAATTGATCAACGGGGATTAATATCCTAAACTAAAACTTAGATGAGATGTTAGAGCTCGATCATATGATAAAATCTGATTTGTTTAAAATGAAGCACAAGAAAATTAGTTTATTCAGTCTAATAGTAAAAGGTAAGGTGGACACCTCACAAAGAAAGGACGGAATACTTTAGGATGGCAAATAGGGCATGTATAAAAGCTAGCATCATGGATTCTATCTTTTAGTAATTGATCCATATGGTATTCTAACGCCTTGGGAACATCTATTGAAGGTGGCAGAGCAATGATAGTTCTAGTTCTGTACTTTTTTGTTTTTCTGTTTGTTGAGTGGCTAGTCAAATGACAAAAGACATATTCTCTTTATTCTATAGGCAACTACTATCGGTTACAGTTCCCCTAAGCATAACCGTCTATTATATGCCTCCACTCTTCTTAGACCCGCACTTGTATCATAGAGAAACTAAAAATGAAATTTCTCTTTTGCAGTAGGAAATTTTCGGAACATAAAGAAGTCAAAAAGCCAACAATAATAGAGTTACACGTATATTTTCAGCCTTGATACACTAGGGACAATTAGGATGGAAAATGATGAAGCAATTATGTTAGTAGAAAAATTAATTAAACTTGATTAATGTATTATTCTTATGCATGTAACTCTACATCCAAGAACTTATAATTTCTAGGAGTTAAGATGAATTAAAGAAGATCATTGTATCTTATCTATTATGAGGTATCTTGTACACCTATAAATACCTTATTTACGAATACATTTGAAACCAACCCAAGAAATCAAAGTAAAGTGAATTTATAAAGAGAGTTTAAGTGTTCTCCCTTTTTTAATTATCTCCTTATTGTCCTACAAAGTGGTATTAGAGCTTGGTTATTTGAAAAATATCTAACTCTGTTGTTACAATTCCCAAACTAACAAAAGAGAATTATGATAATTGATTTGTTTGTATAAAGGCAATTCTTAGCTCTTAACATGCATGAGAGACAGTAGAGCAAAGGATATGAAAAATCGACAAAGGAAGGAGAGTTGAATAAAGCCCAAAGGAATAAGTCACAAGGGAATTGTAAAATAGATAGATCAATATGCTCTTAGCATTGTTCATTCGACATTAGATAATGAAATGTTCGAGAAATTGTCAAATGCAAAAAAGGCAAAGCAAGCTTGTGATATTCTTCAAAATGTTTACAAAGGAGTTGACTAGGTGAAAAAGGTGTTTTCAAATTTTGAAAGGTGAGTTTGAATCCTTGCAAATGAAGAAGTCCAAATTCCTTCATGATTATTTTAAAAGAGTCTTGACAACTACCAATCAAATGAGGAGATATGGTGAAAATTTAGAAGATGCCCTAGTAGTGGAGAAAATTATTCGTATTTTTGATTCAAAATTTGATCTTGTTACTATGACTATTGAACAATCCTAAGACTTGGAAGGCACGACCATTAATAAATTACAAGGTTCTTTATAAGCTTATGAAGAAAGATTGAAGAAGGAGTCCATAGTTTAAGCACTTCAAGCTAAGGTTTCTTTGAAAGACAAAAAACAAAGGTCCTCTAGCTCATAAGGAAGAGGAAGAGGTTGAGGTCAAGTCCGTGAAAAGGGTAGAAATTATAATGACCATAGTCGTGCTCATGGAACATGAAGAGGAAGTGGAAGAAACACATATCAATTTAATAGTAAAGAATCAAGCTAGCAATCACAAAACTTAAGATGTTGTGGAAGCTATGGCTATAGGAGAGGAGGTGGAAGAAGGTATGGAAAATCTAATATTTAATGCATATTTGTCATATGGCAAATATAATATTTAACACATAATTGCCATAAATATAGTCATTATTCTTATGAATGTTGGAGCTCTACTAGCAATCAAAGAGAGGCTCATCTTACGAAAAATAGAGCATTTCTTGTTATTAGCCAACAAAGGCAATAAAAACGAATTTAGGTGGTATCTTGCCATCATGCAAGTAATCATATGAGTGAAAACAAGGAATTATTTAGAAGCGAAATGGTAAAATTATTTTTGGCAATGATTTAAAAGTTCCCATTAAAGGCAAAGGTGTTGTTCTTTTCCTTACAAAAAATGGTGGCCATAAACTTATTTCACATGTCTATTATGTTCCTTCTCTAAAAGTAAATATCTTAAGCTTGGGACAATTGTTGGAGGATGGGTATGATATCAAATTAAAAGATGCTTCGAAAGATAAAGTGCATAATTTGATAGCAAGGGTTCCTATGTCAAAAAATAGAACGTTCTTGCTTAATATCAAAGTTGATCATCAAAGGTGCTTAAAGCCATGTGTCAAAGATTCCTCTTAGCTTTGGCACGTAAGATTTGGTCATCAAAATTTTAGAGGATTAAATTTATTACCAAAATAGCACATGGTGGATGGGTTGCCTCTCATCAATCAACTCAATCAATTATGTTAATGATGCTTCTTAGGAAAGTAAGTAAGAAAGCCTTTTTCTAAAGGAGTTCACTTCAAGAGTCATCAAATTGCTTCAACTGGTTTATGTTGATATTTGTTGCCTAATTAAGCCATCCTTTTATGGAAAAGTTAACTATTTCTTACTTTTTATTGATGTTTTTCCTCAGAAAACTTGGGTTTATTTTTTGAAGAATAAGGATGAAGTTTTGGAGCCTTCTGAATATTCAAAGCTTAAGTTGAAAATGAGAGTGGACTTTTCATCAAAGTTTTGAGAACAGATAGAAGAGGAGAGTTCACTTCCATGAAGTTTAACAAATTTTGTGAAGCTAATGACTTTCATCCTTTTCTCAAAGCTCCTTAATCTCACTACGACAAAAAGTGCTTTAGGCAACGACAACAGTTTAAAAATGTGTTGCTAAAATTAATATAAGTCAACATTTTTTAAACTATTTCCTTTAATAATATTATAAAGCAAGAACTATATTAATTTGTTGCTACATATAAAAAAAGGTAACAAAATTAAAAAATTGCAATAAAATCTTATATGTGAAACATCTGGAATTGTTGTTATGGATCCGATCAATATTTTTTACTAAAGGGTACATTGTTTGGTCTCTCTTGTCTTGTTCCCACTCATTTGGCTATTATGCCGTTTAATTGATACGGCTCATCGTTTAGGTGAGGAGCATACCGCTTCGCTGTATTCTGTAACCCTGCAACTTTAGGTCCTATAAACAAAGCTTTAACCAAAAAAATCATGAAAAGATGGAAAAAGATCGAAAGCTTTCTTCTTGACTTCAAAAGTCAAAATGTGCTCCCTCTAAACCCTATTTATTTGCAAGATCGCACATGGGCTCGTTTCCCACCCAACCCCACAAACTCCTGTTACCTCTCGAATCGAATTAGAGTTCATGCTGTAAAGAACAATGAAACAAAATTTTACGATGTAATCGCCCCTTGCTTTTTCTTTTCATTGATTGAATATATATACAGAGATTCATGTGTTTGTACAACTAAAGTTTGTTACAACAGAATTGTAGTATTTATTGGATATCTTGCAGGTGCATTTCTTTGTTGTGAGGAAGCTGAATATATGGGCTGGTGCTGAATCTGGATTTGTGGTTTGGGCTTGCAGTATGCTTTTTATTATCTTTACATAAAGGCAACTGGTCTCTTACACCCCCTCTGAAACGATACTTAGGATTTGGGATAAGGTTGAGTTTGGATATCAGATAGGAAAATCGTGTGGTTGGTGAGGGCTTCGTGAGTAAATCAGCGACTTGATCTGTTGTACTAACATACCTCACCTCTAGAACACCATCTAAAACCTTGTCCCGAATAAAGTGGATGTCCAGTTCAAAATGTTTAGTGCGAGAGTGAAATACTGGATTGTGAGCTAAGGACCGAGCACCATTATTGTCGCACCAGATGATAGGCTTTTGGGATGAGGCGAAACCGAGTTTGGAGAGTAGAGAAAGGAGCCAGATGATTTCAGTGGAGACCTATGAAAGCGCCCGATACTTTGCCTCAGTACTGGAGTGAGCCACGATCCACTGTTTCTTCGAGTTCTAGCACATAAGATGCCCCCGAGGAAGAAACAGCCACCGCTGGTGGACTTCCGATCATCAGGCGAGCTAGCCCAGTCCGAATCGCTAAAGACGTGAAGCTGAAGAGGAGAGGAGGAGGGACGAAAGTGAAGCGCTAGATCAGCAGTCCCTTGAAGATAACAAAGAACCCTTTTTAGGGCAATCCAGTGAGTAGTTAATGGATTGATGAGAAATTGACTCAATTTATTGACTGAGTAGCTAATGTCGGGTCTTGTGTTGCAGAGTTACTGAAGAGCCCCAACTAAGCTTCGATACAGTGAAAGATCAGAGAAGGGGAGACCATCATAGAGCAAGAGCTTGGACCCAGTGGAGATGGGAGTGGCACAAGGTTTGGAAGAGGATATATTAGCACGGTGAAGCAAGTCTCGCACATACTGACTCTGAGAGAGATACAGCCTTGTCGTATTATGGTAAACCTCAAACCCTAGAAAGAAATTTATACTTCCTAGTGTCGTGAGAGCAAACTGAGAGTGAAGCTTAGCAATAAGATCTTGTATAGCCTCTGGATTGTTCCCCGTAAGGAGAATGTCATCAACATAAACCAAAGCAATTGGAAGTAAATCATTATTCCTGTAGTAGTAGATAGATTTGTCAGATTTGGAGTTGACAAAACCCTAAGTGTTGAAGGTTGCCTTAAGAGTTTGAAACCAGGCTTTGGGAGCCTGGTTCAAGCCGTATAGGGCTTTGGAGAGATGACAAACATGATCAGGGTGAGTGGAGCTTTCAAAACCCTGAGGTTGGCTGATGTAAGCAACCTTTTGCAAATCACCATTGAGAAATGCATTATTGACATCAATTTATTGGATGTCCCAATTGTGTGAGACTGCAAGAGACAAAATCACCTTAATGGTGAATGCTTTCACTACTGGACTAAATGTTTTAGAATAGTCAATGCTCAAACCCCTTGGAAATAATACGTGCTTTAAACCTGTCCATGGACCCATCAGCTTTGTATTTTGTTCGAAAAACCCACTTAGTAGCCAGATATTCATGGTAGGATCATAAGGAACCAAGGTCCAGGTTCGGTTTTTGTGAAGTGCTGTGATCTCATCCCTCATAGCCTGAGTCCACATAGGATCTTAAAGGGCTTGAGAGACAGAGGTAGGTTCTGAGGTAGGACAAGAGGTTAAGACAGTATAATAGGTTTTAGGTTTAAAGATGCCATGTTTGGATCGAGTCTGCATGGGGTGGATATTTTGGGTTGGAGGAGGGTGAGTGGGATCGGGTTGAGGCTGAGGATGTGGTGTAGGAAGAGTGGAGGTAGAAGGGAGAGAAGAATGAACAAGAGAGTGAGGGAGAGGAGTTACCTGAGAATGATTGCTAGTGCAAGGAGGTATGGCAGGCAAACCTGTTGAGAGTGGAGTGCTTCGAGATGAGACCTGAGGATAGGTAGCAGGAGTTAAAACAGAGAGAGGTAAGCCTGTAGAGGGTGGAGTTGAGTGAGGTTTGGGAGGGAAAAGGGAAGTATAAGGAAACTCATGTTCATCAAAAACAACATGACAAGAGATAAAAACCTTGCCACTTAGACTGAGACACTTATACCCTCGATGAAGACGGCTACACCCTAAGAAGACACATTTAGTAGTGTGAAAATCAAGCTTGTGTTTCGAGTAATACCATAGGTAAGGGTAGCAATTGCAGCCAAAAGTTTTTAAATGAAGGTATTTGGGACATTTGTGATATAGAAGTTCAAATGGTGATTTATTATATAGACGTGGGGTTAGAAGATTATTTATTAAGTAAATTGCTATGGAAAAGGCTTCAAACCATAGAGTTAGAGGCATATTAGCATGAGAAAGTAGGGTTAAGCCAGTTTCTGTAATGTGACGGTGTTTCCTTTCAGAAACAACATTTTGTTGGTGAGTGTAGGAACAGTTGAAGTGATGGTGAATACCAGTTTGATTGAGAAAGGATAAAAAGGCTTTGTATCCCCCTATTGTCTGTGTGAATTGCTTTAATTTTATGGTCAAGTTGTAGTTCAATATAAGTTTTGAAACGAATGAAGGTGGCTAGAGCTTCAAATTTAAGTTTAAGAGGATAAAACCATGTAAACCTTAAGTAGGAATCAATGAAGATTAGATAATAGTGGTGACCCTCACTAGATGGGTAGGGAGAGGGTCCCCAAAAATCCGAGTACACAATTTCAAGAGGTTTAGTGACAGTGATATCATGTGTGTCAAAAGGAAGTTGATGTGATTTACCTTGCCTACATGAGTTACAAAATTGAAGATTACTTGGATCAAACTTTAAGTTCATTGATTGTGAAATCAAATGAAGTACATGTTTGGACGGGTGGCCAAGTCTAGTGTGCCAAACATTTGCAGATTTTTGAACATTGTGAACTTCACATTTGTTGAGTACATGAGTAGTAGAATTTTGGGAGGAAAAGGCTTGAGAGAAACTAGAGGAAGGAGTAGAGAGTGCAGACTGTGATTGAGTGGTAGCTTTAAAACTGTAGAGCCCATCTCGAAGCACTCCTCTAAGTAGAAGTTTCCCTGAAACCTTGTCCTTAAACAAGTAATAATTGTCAGTAAATTCCACTATGATCTTGTTATCCTTTGTTAATTTAGAGATACTCAAGAGATTTTTAGTTATTTGAGGAATATGAAGAATTTCTTTCAAGGTTAAGGTGGTGTGTTTGTTATCATGAAATTGAAAGGAAGAAGAACCATTATGAGCTATAGAGAGAGCATTACCATTACCCACAGTGAGATGATCCCTGTCTCCATATGCTGAGTAGTCTGTTAGATTGTTCAAGTCAGAGGTGACATAGTGTGTAGCACCACTGTTGAAAAACCATGTTAAGTCACTTCCAGGATCCTTAGGAGTGTAGGGAGAGGACTAATTGTGAGCAATAAAAGTCTGTAGCCCAGATCTGTGTTGCTGAAAGCTACCTGAAGCATTATGAGACTGATGTTGTGGTTGCCAATTTGGTGAGCTCTGTGAACCTTGCTAGGTTTGGTCAAATCGCTTGTAACATTCGAGAGCATCATGACCAGGCTTTTGACATAACTGACAAAAAATTCTTCCAGCTCCAAACCATCGACCATTTCTGCCACGACCTCCTCTGCCTCTATAGCCCGACCTGTTTCTATAATTTGACTGTCTATTAGAGTTGTTATAAACAGTAATGTTAGCTATGGGTATAGTGGCAGTAGCTTGTGTAGAGAGAGTATTAAGTTGTTCAATCCGAGTCTCATGCATCATTAATGTATAATGAGTATCTTGTAAGGTAGAAGTTTTCATGATGTGGGTGAGAAAAACAACTACTGGATCATATTCATGTCCTAAGCCATTTACAGCATTTAGAATAAGTTCATGTTCAGGAACTGGATGACCTCCAACTAAGAGAGAATCTCCAATTGATTTAATCTTCTGCATATATTCTGAAATATTAAGAGCACCTTTTTGTATTGTAGAGAGCTGTTGCTTGAGCTGTAAGACATGAACCATGGATGTTTGCGCATACAACCTCTCAAGTGTTTGCCATACCTCAAGTGAGGTTGAAGAAGTGTTGACCTGTCCAATTACATCATCACCAATGGTGGAAAACAACCAGCAAAGAAGGAGCTGATCAGAATGTTTCCAATCTCGAAAATCTAGGTTTGATGAAGGCTGAGCTTCGGTAGTGATAGAAGATGTAATAATAATTGGATTAGGTGGTGAAATGCTTGGTGTGATGAATATTTCAAGCTCCAAGGCACGTATGGCTGCTAGAACTTATGCACGCCAATTGATGAAGTTATTTCGATCCAAATTAATGGGTAAGTTGAAATTGAGTGTTTTAGCTAGCGCAGAGAAATCAAGAGAGGGCATAGTTGTGGTTGTTTGATTTTGTTGAGAATCAGGAGGGTGATTGGCAGAAGAAGAAGCTTCTGAAATGTGAGCCATGGACGTTTGTCTTTTGTGGCTCTGATACCATGTAAAGAACAATGAAACTAAATTTTATGATGTAATTGCCCTTTGCCTTTTCTTTTCATTGATTAAATAAATATATAGAGATTTGTGTGTCTGTACAGCTAAAGTTTGTTACAACAAAATTGTAGTATTTATTAGATATCTTGCAGGTGCATTTCTTTATTGTGAGGAAGCTGAATATGTGAGCTGGAGTTGAATCTATGACTTAGGCTTGCAACATGCTTTTTATTATCTTTACATTAGCAGAGTAAAACTGCGCGATGCACAGTGATAATGCCCACTAAATTTAGTGGGTTATAATATAAGGAAAGAGTAGGTAAAATTTATAAAGTGATATTAGAATTGTGAAGAGTGAATAGAAAATGTTAAATGTTTTGATATTGATTAAGTTTGTTATTAATAAAGGGTTAAAAGAATATAAGGTAATAATAATTAATATGAAGTCGTTTGACTGTTATCAAATGATGACAGGGAGTTTTGAACAATATCTGATTAGCTATTGTATCAAAAGTGATTTTATAGAATAATTGTAGAAAATTATTTCCTAATAATATATCAGTACCAGTATTATGAAAATAAAATGGTGGTAAATATAATTTTGGTTAATTTCTACATAATCCTTTTATGTGTTTTACTTTAGTTTCTAACTCTGAAGTAAAGCTAAATATCTTACCATTATAA
>JAOQMP010000004.1:21136290-21147901 GCA_027563575.1 Erythroxylum pedicellare
TCGTGTTCTAATATTATTATTATTTGATTTTCATCAAAATTATTTAGACGTGAAGTAATGAAAGATGTAAATGCATTATATTCCTCATCATAATTTAACTTCTGTTTGCTTGAATTTATTTATATTAATAATAATATAAAATTCCTTCTTATCATTAATTTCCTTGTTATTATTTTAAAATTAATAAATATAAATTTTTAATTAAAGTGATTATTATGATTTGTTTCGTACTTCAGTATTTACTTATTATTAATAAATGCGTCTTACTTTTGCTTTACCTTCCATCTTACTTTCGCTTTACCTTCCGTCTTACTTTCGCTTCAGCTTCCGTCTCAGTTTGCTTGAGCTTTCGTCTTACTTTTGTTTAACCTTCCTTCTTACTTTGCTTTCATCTTAGTTTCCTTCCGCTTTCGTCTTACTTATAAATTTGATTTTTTTATTAATGTGATTATTATGATTAGTTTTATACTTAAGTATATTATTTATTATTAATAAAAGCGTCTTACTTTTGCTTCTGCTTTTGCTTCACTTTCGCTTCACCTTTCGTCTTACTTTTGCTTTAGCGGTTCGTACTTCAGTATATTACTTATTATTATCAAATGTGTCTTATTTTTCCTTCTGCTTTTGTCTTACTTTGGCTTCACCTTCCATCTTACTTTGGCTTCAGCTTCTGTCTCAGTTTGCTTCAGTTTTTGTCTTACTTTTATTTCAACTTTCGTCTTATTTTGATTCCGTCTTAGTTTTCCGTCTTAGTTTCCTTCCGCTTTCGTGTTACTTATTAATAATATAAAATATTTAATTGAGTGGAAGAACAAAAAAAGGTTCAGAAACTTTATGCGGTAACCAAAAAAGGGACGTCTGAACCTAATCTTTAACTCCGACAAATCATGATTGAAAAGTGTGCATAGTCGAATGATTTTAAGAGATAACCCTTCGTTTCATCCAAGAAGGATTACTAACTCACAAATGAGTTTTAATGCGAAATGATTGAGAGATGCCCAAATTTCACCAAGGTGATGGCCCTTTGTGTCCTCCAAGAAAGATAACTCAAATCATTTTTTAAAATAATGTTAAGGCCTTTAAATAAGAAAACAACGGAGCCATTAAATGGGAAATGTCAATTGTATCAGATATTAAATCATTAACATCTCATTTGCAATGCTTACGGGATATGGAGCCTTTTACATACTGCTGGATTTAATTAGATTTAGTACATCAGGAGATAAAAATGCCTACAAGTAACCGTTTATTTATCTCTGGTGGAACAAAAAAAAAAAGAAAGAAAATCATATTAACAATTGTCATCAAAATGTATGACAATAAGCTAAAACAAAATTGGTGAAAGATTGTGGCAAACAATCCTATGTTGTAGAGGAACCAGTCTCCGAAAGCTTCCCATCTCTATTTTACACAACATCAAAAGAACAAACCAACTTTAAAAAAATTGCGTCGAAACATCACCATGGACATTTAAACTGTGAAAAATTCAGCAAATTACACAAAACAAGAAATAAAAAAAATCTTGATGAAGCAGCAGAAAAGAATATTAATCCTCTCTCTCCTTTAACCCAGTTGACCAATTTCTGTACATAATAAAAGCTTCATGAAAATCGAAGGAAAAACTTAAACTGCATAAGTATCAATCATTATTGTAGGAAAGGAAAAAGGAAAACTTACCACAGTACGCTTACCCATCTCTACACAGAATAAACTCAAATAAAAAAAGGAAATACAAAACTATGACTGAAGAAAAAGGAATTGGAGAAGAAAAAAGAAGAACTTACCACACTACCATTACCTAGCTGTACACAGAATAAACGCAAACAATAACCCATCTGTACACAAAAAGAAAGTTGAAGCAAAAAACGCAAACAGAAAAAAAGGAAATACAAAACCATGACAGAAAATAGAAGAGCTTACCACAGTATCGTTACCCATCTATTCACAGAATAAGCGCAAACAGTTAGAAATCTATACACATAATAAAAACTCGACGAAACCATCCGTCGAACAAAAAAAGGAGAGCTTACCACAACTATCAGAGATGCAATGTTTAGAGTTCTAAGATGATGATGAAGAAAAAGAAAAATAAGGAACGTTCTGTGTTGCCAAGTGGTAGACGCGAGGCGGAGAAGTAGAGGAAGTCGAGGTCGGAGAGCTAAACAATTAGAGAGAAATGAAAGAGGGAGAGTGATAATAAAGACAGAACAACCATGACATATAGACGTAAGGGGGAGGGGGGTAAAGACGTTCAAGTAACCGTTAGATTTAGACGATGGGGATGGATTTCGTGGTCGTCCATCCCCTTCGCCCTTAGTATGTATACTTAATAAAGGCAATTGGTCTCTTACACATGCTGCCTGCCCTCAGATCTATTCCCATGTTACAATCTTTCCATTTTTTTGACCCATTTTTTGGGGGGATTTTGACCTTTGGATAACCCTTAAAAATAGGTTCCATTTGAAACCCACTCATAGAATTCCATTTCTTGGAACTGGTAGAATTCCATTTCTTGGCTCAAACTAGTTTGGGAGACAAAAATCCTTCAAATTTTGATTTTGAGAGAGCACGACAAGCTATCTTCTTCTTCTTCAATGTTGTCGAATGCTAAGATTGCTGATCCATCTCTCTGTGGGACTCCTTTACTGCATTTCTTACTGACCTCAATGATGCCTCTCTTCTCCTCCTCTCTCCCTCTCAACTTGATTAGTCTCTCTCTCTGTCTCTGTGTTTTGTGTTGTTTTGTGAGTTCATGCATACCATTTTAAGTTTTGTAGGAGAAGAAGTTAAAGGACAACCACATGTGGTTTCTAGATACTATGTCTAGCTTCAAGTCACCAAATGTTAGTTCCAAAGAGGCTTTGAACTTGTTGAAACTTCAAATTGGCACTTATGAGTTGAAAGAGAAGCCTGAGCTGAGAGATAAGTGTTGCATGTCATTTCGTATTTGGTATAAGTTTCTTTTTTTTTTGAAGTTTTCAAATGTTTATTTTACCTATACTTGGAGTTCTTTTCGGATTGTTGATTTTGAATTATTTCTTCGTTCAGTGCTTAGATGAGGTGCAATTGTATATTGTTGTAGTGTTTGATATAGCTTAATGGTTGGAATATCTTCATATGGTTAGTACACATTCGTTACTTTTATTGCTCATAAATGTGGTTTCTGTGAAATTATGTTGATACATGCATCTTCTTTTGTTTGTGGCATTTTTTTTTGTACTAAATATTCAACAATGAAATTGCATGAACTAGAGTTCGTAGTATGGTTGCATTTTGATTCTGTGTCTCTAACTTTTTTGTAATATTTTCTTTATATATTACTCAATTACTAGATTGGGTGGTAATGTTTGCTCAAGTGTGCCCGATGGATTCTATTCATGCTAGCAAGTCACTTTCGATTTCTCTAGTAAACCTTCTTTCTTCATCTTGTTTTTATTTCATTAAATGTTAAAAGTGTAATGCATATTCTGGAGGTCTTCTTTTTATTGGATTAGTAGCATTACCTTATAGTGATAAGTTGATTTTAGTTCATCTTGCTCTAATATTTGCGTTACTCCAATAAATTGGAATGAATTCCAAAGAAGAAGAGAATATTGTTAGGGAGGAGGTGGTAAAGTTGATTTTAGATGGACTGGAATGCAAATTAATGTCCGTCATGCAGGACTTTTATCGTGCAGCAATCTTAAGTAGATGATAAATCTTTCACAAACTCATATCTTCCAAATTAATTTATATTTTTATAAATATAGGAGTGTAAACTTTTAAGCATGATGTGGTCAAGTATATTTTATTGTTTAAAAATTATTCTAAATTATTCATATGCTATTTTCTATACAGGATGTTGATCATTTCACATTGTGGGCTAAGGAGGTGCTGATTGAAGACAATTTGGTTTTGGTTATTCTTTTCTTGGTTTGTTGTGAGTCTCTTTGTTCTCGAGGAATCATAATGAAGGTTTCATGACTTACAATGAATATTATAAAAAGAAGTGCGTAACATTATTTTAAGAAATAATTTGCATTTGTGTTATCTCATATTCAAGCAAAATAGTAGGTGTCTCGAAGTAATGCCAAGCTTAAATTGAATTGTAGGTACAATATCACTTTGTTTTATCACTGACAGTTACTATTGAAAGCTTGCCATATTTTTACAATGAAAAATTAGGTCTGTAGAAGCAAACAGAAGAAGTAGAAAGATCATCATGTGCCCAATATCGGTGACCACCTTCTATACTTTCACATTGATCCCATCTATTATGTATCGACTGGTGTCCCTGCTCATTGCTAGCAACCTGAAGAAAGTGAAGTTGGATTGTTGTCCAGAAGTTCCTACCATTCCAACCGTGAAGGTATCCTGTAACAATTATGATCTACAGTTTTATATGCTATGGCCTTTTTTAAATAATATACGTTGACTTATGACATCATGTATCGATACGATTTTACCATTATATCTATGTTTATTTAATTTTCATCTTCACCATATATAATCTTGTATCTAGTTCCATATGTAATGTAATTACTGAATCTGTGCTTCTTTGGCCTTGAGCTAACCTGACTGTGCATGGTAGGTTTTGGAAGCAATTACCAAGAAGAAATGCCAAGAAAGATTTCATTTGGAGTCATTAGAGATTCTACGGGATTCTTTCCCTAAATATGCTACAAGCCAGCAATTATTTAAAACCTTCCAAAATCATCATGAGGGCCTTCTCATTATTAAGAAGGACAAGATTATTTCTAACGCTTCACTTTGCAAGCTAGGATGTGACACCAAACTGTCTGTAATTCTCATTAAATTATCAGAAGTAATGATGCTTTATCTCTTTCACCCTAGACATTCTTATCATTAATATATTTATTCCATTCATAATATTTATAGGGCTTCTAACATTTGTTATCTGAATGATAACAAGAATGCTAACTTTTTAAATTGTAGGGATTCATTCGTACTAAGTCTTTTGATCCTAGAAAGTTGATGATTCCTAGTGATAATCCTAAAACCTCTGCTTTGATTGAAGAGTTTCTTTTTGACATAAGAAAAATATATGTACAAGGAAGGAGGATGGTAAAGTGTAAGAGAGTTGCAGATGATGAAGAGTTGTTAAAGCACATGTAATTTTCCTTGCAATTTTTACGATTGTAGAATTCGCTTTGTATTTTGTAACAATAAAAGCATATGAAATTTGCTTTTGTTTTTTGAATATGTTAAAATTTTGAAATTTTCGAGTCCTTATAGACTATATATTATATATAAATGCAGTTTTTGGATCATTTACCTTTGATAGTATGTACACAATTAAGATGTAAATTGATATCCATATATTGTTTTTAATATATATATGGATATTGCCTACATAATGACAAAGTTTTCTTTTATGTTAAATATTAATGGTAATGGAAGAATGCTTTTATTGTTACAAATTGTTGCCTAAAAGGATTCACTTTATTGCCTTGTTGCCTAAAAGGATTCACTTTATTGCCTTATCTATTTAACATCGTTACCTAAAAAGACCTAAAGTGTTGCAACATCTATTTAACATTATTGCTATAGTTTGAAACTAATGTCTTGCCTTAGATAAAACTTAAAGTAACATTTTTTATTGTGTTGCCTAATCAAAACAATATGTTTCCTAATACTTATATATTGCAGCGTCACTTCTTTTAACGATATGAATTCTGTTGTCTTAATAAAAAGGCAACGATAATTGTACTTATAGCTACACTTTTGTTTGTTGCCTAAATTACTTTTTTTTGTAGTGTCTCCACAACAAAATGGAGTTGTGAAACATAAAAATAGATCCATTCTGAATATGGCAATAAGCATGCTCAAAAGCAAAAATATGCTTAAGGAGTTTTGGGCCAAAGCCATGGCTTGTGTTGTGTAATTATCCAATCTATCCTCTACCAGAAGCATTCGTAAGATGACACCTCAAAAAGCTTGGAGTGGTAAGAAGCCTAATGTCTCTCATTTTCGAGTCTTTAAAAGCATTGCATATGTGCATGTTCCTAAAGAGATGAAAAAATGTTAAACAATAAAAGTGAAAACTTTTTCTTCACTAGATATAACTCAAATTATAAGGGTTATAAGCTTTTTAATCTTACCAATATAAAGATTGTGATTAGTATAGATGTTGATTTTGATGAAGAAAACTCATTGATTGGATGTCTCTCAAAATAAGGAAAGTAATTCATTTCCTACACTTGAAGATTCAAACAATGAAGAGTATGAAGATATTGGTGTTACACCATACTAACCAAGAGAAGAATCCTATTTTAGCTCTCATAAGGATTCTAAAAGAATGAGAAGTTTAAATGATCTTTATAAGTCCACGGAGATGATAAAAAATACAACACTATTTTGTCTCTTTGTTGATTATGAGCCACTACACTTTGAAAAAACAATACTAGTAAAGAAATGGAGACTTCGTAATGGATGAAGAAATCCAAGCAATTAAAAAAAAATGACACATTGAAACTTTCTACTATTACAAAAGGGAAAAAGGAAATTGGTGTGGAATGGATATATAAAGTCAAAAGAAACAGTTAATGAAAAGTAGAAAGGTACAAGGTAAGGCTTGTCATTAAAGGCTACAATCAACAACATGGAGTTGATTATAATGAAGTGTTTACTTCAGTGGTTTAATTAGATACAATTTGCTTAATAATCTCTATGGATGCAAAAAACAAGTGGAAGATTTATCAAGTGGATGTCAAGTCCACCTTCGTGAATGAATACCTTGAGGATTAGGTGTATATCTAACAACCATTGGTATATGTGGTAAAATGATATAAAGATAAAGTGTTAAAGTTAAATAAGGCTTTGTATGGTTTGAAACAAGCTCTGAGAGCTTGGTACAACTATATTGAAAATATTTTCAAAGCTATGGATTCATTAAATGTCTACAAGAATATACTTTTTATGTTAAAGAAGGCAAAGATGGAAGCATTCTTCATATATGCTTATATATTAATGTCATAATCTTCACAGGGAATAATCTAAAGGTGTTTAAAGAATTAAAAAAGACAATGGTTAAAGAATTTGAAGAATTAAAAAAGACAATGGTTAAAGAATTTCAAATGACTAATATAGGACTTATATTTTATTATCATGGTATTAAAGTAAAGCAAGATGAAGATATAATATTTATTTCTTAAGAGACTTACGTAAGAAAGTTCTTGAGAAATTCAAAATGAAGAATTGCAAGCTTGTGAATACCCAATTAATTGTGCAACAAAAATTTCAAAGTTTGATTAAGGTAAAAAGGTGGATCTAACTCTTCATAGAAGTCTTGCTGGAAGCTTAAGGTATTTGACTTACATGAGGCTCAACATTCTTTGTGGAGAAGGAGTTGTAATCCATTTCATGAAAGCTCCAATTATCACTCACATGATAATGACTAAAAGAATTATGTGATATGTCAAAGGTACTATTAACTACGACTTGCACAATTGTCCTTTACCTAATTTTAAACTTGTTGGTTATAATGATAGTGATTGGGGAGGTGATATTCATGAGTAAAAGATAACAAGTGGATTCATATTTTTCATTGGTGATATTAGCTTTACTTAGAGTCTGAAGAAGCAACCCATTGTGAGTCTTTCTATATCTGAAGCTGAATATGTTATGATTGCTTCTTACATTACTCTTGCAATATGGCTAAGAAGATTGTTGAAGATGCTACGTGTGGCTCAAGATAAAGCTACTACTATTTTCATAGACAACAAATCTGCCATAACATTAGGAAAGAATCCTATGTTCTATGATCGAAGGAAGCTAATAGATACAAAGTTTCATTTTATAAAATAGTGCGTTAAGAACAAAGAAGTTGATCTTTGTTATATGAAAAGCAATAGTCAAGTGGCTAATATTTTCATCAAAGGATTAAAGTTTGAATTTTTTACAAAAACGCAGATTAGATTGGCATCACAACCCAATATCTTAAGTAGTTTTGTGAATTCCACCAAAATTCTATATACTTTAAAAGTATCATAAGAAGCTCTTGTGTTTTGTGAAAAAAATCTAAAATAAGTCGTAAGTTCAACCTTCTCTGTTAATTTTCACTGACTTGAAATTTTTATGACATATGACACTCAGTGAGAAAAGTCACACCATAAGAGGATAATTGAGATAACGAATAACTTGGAATTGTATGTCAAGCAAATTGATGTTATAACATCCCACTATTATAGAGCATATGCCAACATTCCAGAGAATATCCAAGCACAAACCCTACGGAAGCGGCAAGCTAAAGTAGTCACAACAACTTATCATGGCATCATATAGAACATAAGCATTTCGAAGAATTAAGTTTCCTCATATTATTTATAGCCATAAGCTTACATTGTCATTACATTCTATAATCCATGTATTTACATTACTAAAGACATCTTAGATGCTTTGCGTTTGATTCACAAATATAAACATTCATTACACTTATAATTCATGTTTATACAATATATAACATATGAAAGTACACAACTTTACACAATGTGTACAACATAAAATTGGGTATTGGACCAAAATAATCTAATTAGATGCTTTAGAATCAGTTGACTAGACCTTTGAGCCATTTTTGATTCTAAAACGGACAATACTAAGCAGCTACTATATTGTCTTAAAAGCTAAGTCACCCCCTTGAAAATCACCGTTGTAATTTTGATGAGTTTGTGAACTCAGTGAGTGAACCATCATCAATGTGTTCAATCAAGTCAAGACATAATATCACAATATATAATCCAAATTCTCAAATATATCACATTCTTTAAAACCGATTCCCATTTATCACATCATTTAGTTTGGATATCAAATCACGATATATTTATCTCACACCTCAACTAATGTATTATGAACACAAACATTTCATATAGTCATCTTAAATAATCCAATCGCTCATCTCAATCATTCATTTCAACAACATGTACACAAATATTTCATATTATTATTTCAACACAATTTAATAATTCTTCATAACTATCCACATGACACATACATGATATATATAAAAGTGCAAATACATATGTGACTCCACTTTCTTTTTATTTTGTTGTGACCGAGCACCAATTTAGCTATCCCATATCTGTTGTAGATACCGAGCTCATTTCAGACACTGTCCTATACCCATTATGGATACAGGGCTCATTAATCATTGAGCCTGTGGCTCTTTGTGCATATTTGTGAGCTTTAAGCTCCTTTCCCCACTAGTCACTTTGGTCGTAACTCCTTTATCTGATCATGTGTATCAATTTCATGAAATGCATCAAATCACATAATATGTTATCAACAACTTTCATTTAGTGTACACAGGCATTTATCGCATTCATCAGATCTAAGCCCAACATTCAACATTTAGTTGAGCACTCATTTCTCACATTCACATACAAGTAGATAGCACTTCCAATATATTCCCGAATATTAAACTCCTCGGACAATCAATGTCTGGAATTATTAATATCACAATATCAATATCAATTCAAAATACATATAAAGATTAATCAAGACAATTCAAACAGAAACATATATATAATTGAGATTGCACATCTAGGTTACTCACAACATACTCCAGATTAGCTATTGCCTTGACGATCTAGCAATATCTGGATTCTTTCGGTTAATTTGTGCTTCTATATCATGCAATACACACATATTTACATATTACTAACTTGTTTAATCAAATGAGTACTCAATCATACACATGTATATATATTATGTTCAATGAATGCTTAATTGACTATCTCAGGTATGTAACCTTATTGATAAGTCTTGCTCATTCATTCATTATAGCTTGTATATATCTTGCTTGCAATTAAGTTATGCCTTAAATAAGTTTGGTTACTTTTAATTCATCATTCCTTTTCTAACATTCTTTTTTCAAAATTTCCTATTTCTCATTCAATCACGCCTAATTCATTACCTATATCCTTTGAATCACATTTGCATTCATGAGGACATCTTTATATGATTAACAACTCATACTTATCAAATTCATATACATTGATATCAAACAATCAAATCCTCAAGTTATAACATCAATTATCAACCTAAACTTATCAAACACTTAACTAATTGATTCAACATCAAACTAAGTTCATTTTAAGCCCTAATTAAGTCTAAAAGCACCAACGTATAGTGTATTATCCTTATATGATTCAACCAGAACACAAAACATAAACTTTCCTCTCTGCCAATCATTTCCACTATCGTGGGAAGGAACCATACAATTCCCATGATCGTGGGATATGTGAACCAAAAATTTCACCTTCATCTCATTAAACTTTTCTTCCAATTCTTGACACCTTTATGATAGTTCATCAATTACGCCTCAATTATACCTTAAAAATACTTCAATTCGTCATCAATTCATCCCTAAAACAATCTATAACATAGTTTTTCCATACATCAAGAACAAAACCAATTCATTCATCAAGTTTCAAGCACATCTCTTCATCAACCCTATATACAATTCATCTCTAATCAGTCATCATGTATGTTATGCTCACATATATCACAATAAAACAATCATATACTTATTTATCTCAAAATATCTTCAATTAACAAGCTAACAAACCTCCCAAGCATTCAAACATACTCTAAAAACAAGATGGAATGAGAAGGATTTCTAATCATAAGATGAAGGCTACAAAATTTTGGAAAAAATTTAAGGGTTATGGAGGTTGTGTGAGGGTGTCGTTGGTGAAAAGAAGAAGAAGAAAACATAAGACCAAAACATGAAAAAAGGTGGCCTTGCAATTGTGGAGGTCGTTGGGTGTAAGTGTGTGGAGAGGGGTGAGACACATGTCATGCCACTTGTCAAATAAAGAGCTATGTCATGTGTCTTCTTCTCATGCTACCAATTGTCACATAATGTTTAGTCCATTTGTCACATAATTCGTAGGCCACTTATCACTCATATACTCAAGCCATTTATCTCCCAATTAGCTAAGTCATTTGTCACTTATTCCTAATGTCATATGTCAACATTTCATAGGCCTAATCAACTTAAATTCTCATGTATCAATTTGTCTTATCCTTTAACATTTTTCTTAGACTAGATGCACATATCACCTTATCAATCACTCTATGTAACAATAAATCTTCATTTCACTAATTATAATCCATCAAACAAAATTCAAGTCATAATCAACACACAATTACAATATAATCATTTAAGACCTCTTATATTCTGAGATATGTCAAATAAATGCATATACTATTTTTACAATGTCTCTAAATTATGATTGATGTATAAATGCAAATATGATGCATGTAAATGAAATGCACTTCATGAATTCTCATATGATATGACTCAATTTAACAATTAAATCCTTAAGTGTAGAAATGGGTTATTACAGATGTACCATATTTAGATATCAATATTTATATTGAAATATAAGAATATTTTAAATTATTTAGTTATATTAAAATTGATTATATTTATAAATTTTTAATAATATATTATTAATTTAATATTATAGTAAATTAAGTAGTTCTTTCAATTTTTATTTATTATGTAATTTTAATAATTAATAAATGACCAATTTCTCATTATTTATAAAACATTTTATAAATAATTAATAATTAACTTAACTTTTTGCTATTACAAACAATAAGAAAT